>WOVY01011572.1:32500-392500 GCA_013436015.1 Rhipicephalus annulatus
CGTGCATGCCTAATATTCGAGCTACTGGGATCCTGTTGATGATCTGTCCGGCAATTTCTAGCTGCAGCGCGGGTGCACGGTTGGACCGAGTGCGTGGGGGTCTTATTTGCAAATATTCCGATTTGCTAGGTGCGCACGACATGCCTGCAGCAGTGAGGTAGCCTTGAATCATGTCTATAGCGGTTCGCAGTACATCTTGTCGTTCTCCATAGGAGCCCTTTGTTGCCCATAGCGTAATATCGTCCGCGGAAAAGGCACAGCCCAGGTTTGGTACAGTCTCCAGCTGGAGTACTAGTTTCCGGAGGCCGATATTGAATAAAAATGGAGACAAGATGGAGCCCTGAGGTGTGCCTTTCAGTGGGAGGTCGTATGGTGATGATTTGGTACCAGCTATGCCAATCTGCGCCTTGCGATTTCCAAGAAAATCAGAGGCATAGTTGAATATGCGTTGTCCGCATCCTATGGCTGCAAGACCGTCTAGTATGGTAGAGTGCGCAATATTATCAAATGCTTTTTCGATGTCGAGTGCAACGAGTAGATTGTTGAGACTACCTGGCGCTGGGTTAAGCACTTCCTCTTTGAGCAGTAAGAAGATATCCTGGGTAGACACTCCTCGCCTAAATCCGTACATAGATGTTGGTAGAAGCCCCCGTTCTTCTGTGTATTGCTCAAGGCGAGTGAGTATAACTTTTTCGAAGAGCTTGCCAATGCATGACGTTAAAGAAATTGGTCGTAGCTGATCAAGGCTTCGCCGTTTGCCCGGTTTAGGTATGAGTACAACCTGTGCCAGTGTCCATTCTGCAGGTATCTTTCCACTCGGTGTCCAGACTTCCTGATTAAAGTGGTCTGTGATGGCTTGTAATGCTTCATCGCTGAGGTTCCGTACCATGGCATTTGTAATGCCATCCAATCCGGGCGCTGTATTTCTTTTGAAGCTTTGAGCCGCTGCGTAAACCTCAGCAAAGGTTATGGGGGCGTCGAGCTCAGTGTTGGGTTCTCCATTGTATTCTTGACTGGGTGTTGGGCTAACGTTTCGCTTGCGTTCTCCTGTGTAGCGTTGTTTCAGCTCTTCTGTTAACTGATCCGGATCACCTTGAAATTCCCCAGCTAGCCGTTGAAGGGTAGCGTTTGTTTCGGTTCTTGTTGCAGAGGGATCCAAAAGACTCCGTAGGATGTTCCACGTCTTTTTCGTGCTTAATGTGCCTTTTAAGGAATCGCAGAAGGTGCGCCAATTGTTGTTGTAAAGTTCCTTTGAGTATGCGTTTACTTCCTCCGTGATTTTCGCTATACGGAGTCTGAGTTTCTTATTTAGCTTTTGTCGGCGCCACCGTTTCGTGAGGCCTCGACGAGCTTCCCAAAGATGTGTCAAGTGGGTGTCAATGGCAGGCGCGTCGGTAGTTGTTTGATATATCTTGGTGTTCTTGTCATAGAGACCCTTAATGTACGGTGTCCATTGGGCTATAGTTGTTGGCTTGGGCCCGTCTACTTCCTGTTGCTTTCTATATTTAGTCCAGTTAGTCAGTCTGGCTTTTCCGAGCGGGCGTCGCAGTCGAGCTGTTTCATATGTTATTTGCGCAATATTGTGATCGCTGCCCAGATTATCGTCCAGCACACTCCAGCACATGGTCGCGGCATTGTTGGTTACGGTAAGGTCGCGAGTGTGTCCCTGTTGACACTGTTTCCTATACGAGTCGGTATGCCCGGTGTCGTGAGGAGTGTGTAGTCGTAGCGCTGTATCGCTTCCAAAAGTCGCGTACCTTTGGGTCTGTCTGCGCTATAACCCCATGTGACCCCATGTGGTGTGCCAAGCGTTGAAGTCCCCAGTGATGATCAAGCGGTCGCGTGGTTGAATCTTGTTGTTCAAATAGTGGAAGATATTGCTGAATTCTGCTTTTCTGTCTTGTGGGGGACTGTATATGTTACATATAACCTGCCTCGGGCGTCCTTTCTTCGCTGGCCAGAGCATTACGATAAGGTGTTGCGTCTCTTCGTTCGGTGCCGTTATGCATGCAGCTGCCAATTCTTTCCGGACGAGTGTCGCAATCTTAGGTGTATTTGGATCCATGTACAGTTTGTAGCCAGAAACTGTTTTAGGCCTGGTTCCCACCTCTTGCAAGCAGACTACGTCAGGAGGAACCAGCGCCGCCTTTATGTATAGAGTGAGTGTAGCGTGCTTGTTGTGCAGGGAACGACAGTTCCAGGACCATATAGTGAGATTCTCGTTTGCTATGCGTCGGTTAATTGCCATGATGCGAGGAGGTGGGTGTGCTTTCAGCGTCCGAGGTAAGCATGCTTTTGGCGTCGGACTCCTGGGACCGTGGTTGGCTCTGCTTACGTTGACGCTTCGTTTCTTTGTTGAGGCTTTCATGAACGTATCGCTTCAGGTCATGAAATTCGACAAAGAACTGTTTCATTTGGGCTTCTGTTTGCTGCAGTATGTGCTGTTGCATTAGCTGCAGTTGTTGTTGTAAAGTGAGGTTTGTCGCTGTTTGTTCTGTTCCTATATTGGCTACAGGATCTCGTGGTGGTGTCGATTGCGGTTGGATGTGCCCATTGTCCCGTAGCTTTTCGCTTGGGTGGCTAGTTACATTTTTAGAGGCCTGGACTGTAGTTTTCGGGGTGGCTCCCAATAATTGGGCCAGCTGTTTTTCGAGCCACATTATTTTGTTCTCGTATTTGTCAAGGCGTTGCTTAAGCTGTTTGTTTTCAGCGATTACTGCTTGATAGTGTACGTTTTGTGTGATGGGGGGAGTACATGCAGACTTGGGAGCCACGGCTTCCGCCCAGCTTACCGGAAGTGATGATGCCTGTTGGGTGCATCCTTGATCCCCGCCGTTGTCTTTGGCTCCCCCTCCTGGAGGACCGCGGTGGAGGTTCTGCTGAGTCGGTGCTGGCGCGCTCTTCTTGGATGGCGAGTGCGGCTTTCTGCCCGGGGATCGTGAATGCGACCGGGAACTGTGCTTGTCATCGGCTGACTTGTATGCGTTTTCTTCCTCTTCTGAGGAGAACCAGCGGAGATTCTTGGTCCTCGGAGGGTCGTTGCTAGTGCCCTGTTGAAGCTTATCACTGTGGCCTGCTTGTACTTGCGGCTGTTTAGGCTTCGGCGGCTTAAGTCTTTTTTTTTTGCAAGTTGGATCACCTGTGGGGTGAGCCTCCCCGCACGAGGCGCAACTAATGGAACACGGATGTCTATCCGTTGGATTAGTCAGTCCGCACAGCCGGCAAATGGGGCGATCCGGATGCGGGCAAACGTCCGCGCGGTGTCCTTTTTCTCGGCAGACCTTGCAGACTTGAATCGTAGGTCGGAAGGGATAGCAGCGGAGTTCACCCCCGTAATAGTAGACGGTACGAGGTAGCGTTGGACCGAAAAATGTAATGGCTGCGCTTTTCGTTGTGCCTATCATTCTGGCAGTGATGATCTCCACACCGTGCGTTCTGACACGTAGGTGCGCCTTGAGAGTTTCGGTTGAGGTGTTCATCGGTACGCCGTGAATCACCCCTCTCAGAGTATTGTCTCCATTTGCGGCGTATGCACGGACAGCGTGAGCCCTGCCGTTAAGCACAAGGGCGCGTATCAGACGCACTTTGTCCGCCACTTCCTCATATTTGGTCGACAGAATCGCTATGTTTGACCCTGGGTTGATTCTAAGGATGAAATGGTCATCTCTGATGCCAGCTTGGCATGCCTCGATGATTGCTTGCGAAAGCGTAGGAGTCAGAATGTTTCTCTGCGGGAGGCCCTGGTTTGGACGAATGACGATCTTGTAATCGTCCTTCGGCAACGGTGGTAGCTTTGGCAATTTCTTGAATGTTGGCGTGCCTGCCTTAACTTGGTCCTGGAGCCCTGCGCTGCCGCGCCTCCGCTCCAGTGCCTCTTGCTTGCGTTTTTTGGTGGATTTCGCTGCCTGCCAGCTAGCGTCCTCTTCTGCATGCGATTGAGCGCCGATAGCGTCTCGACTCACCGTATCGTGGTCGCCCTGGAATTGACCCATTTGGTCATCTGCTGTACCATCCTGGTCTAGGAGGTGGTATTGTTGGTCGGTCGCCGCGTTGAGAGCCATAGCTGGATGAAGCTCCGACGCGGGCGTCCCCAGCGTCGGTGCAGCTGCCGGCGGCTCCCCAGGTCAGCGTTTGGTGAGCGTCCTAGGGGTGACGAGCTTTCTGAAGTTTTTTGGCACCTCCAAGTGGCAAGAAATCCTCTTGAGTGGTGCCCAGGCGTTCCTCGGAACTTCTTGAAGCTGATAGTGACGTTTTCTAGTGGTTGCAGACGGAAAGCACCACTAAAAATCACGAGAATCCAGAGCGCGAAGCGAGCGCGTCTGCACTACCGTGAGCTACAACGATAACACGAATAGGTGCTAATCTGTAGTGTAGTTTGTGTGTGTGTGTGTGTGTGTGTGTGTGTGACGCGCTCGCGATGTGTGCATTTAATGCATCGTACGAAAATCGTGAAGTGTAAATAAATAATACTTCGTATATAATGTATCTGTGTACAAATGTTTCATGACAAACAACACTTAAATTCATTAATTACACTTTAATCATCATAATCAAAAATAAAACTTCCAAGCATTTCCCCGACGGTGCACATGGTTAAGTGCGAATGCACGGGGTGATGCTATGAGGGGGAGTAAAGTTAAAATTCGTTGGCATTCTCCAGTGAGTTAACGTAAACTCCCCCGTGCGATCGAATTGCGATTCCCAGAAACCATTACACCATAAAGGCACCATTGTGTGATTAATAAATCTAATAGTGAGAATTAATAAATACCCCTCATAGCATCACCCCGTGCATTTGAACTTAACCATGTTCGCCCTCGGGGAAATGCTTGGGAGTTTTTTTGTGGGAATGTTTGGAAACGCTGGCTTGGACGCGGTAGAGTAGATGAGCACAACGAGTTTGCGAACGCGTAGGAGCGTTCCACGGCGGTCGTCGGCTCGATGCGCTCACCGCGGGGACACGAACACATGCGAAACGCTGGCACATTAGACCCGCATTTCGTAGCATTTCACGAGAAAAAATGAAAGAAAAGCGCGCACAACTTTTTATTGCGTCTCAATATTTATTTCAAGTTTTATTGATCTCTTAAAGCAACAAATACATAAACTACACATCTGTTAAATAATTTTTGCCATGTCACGTGTTACGCTGTTGACAACGTCAAAGAATTGTGATCTACGTATAGAGGACCAACGTCACGGCATTGCCGTGTACGTAGGGCCATTCATACGCGCATGTCATGCCCTCATTCTCTAGGCGTGCGCCGGCAGATGGAAGAGGGAGCAGAGTTCATCTTGAAATTTGACCCATTTCCGCGGCGCATAGCGCTGCAAATTTTGGCAGACGTGATCATGAACGCCTCGTTTACTCATTGCGCTTGTCAGCTCGAAATTGTCACACCTGGTGAGTGGCCCTTTAAAGCGTTGGCGTGGTTCATGGCGTCCATTGATACCAAAAATAGTTCTGCAACGCATGGGACAACGCGCCCGGCTACTTGGCCTGTATTTAACTCCGCGTTCTTTAAGCGTTACCCGCTTACTCTCACTGCACGAGAAATCATGGCCGGCCAATGAAGAGAATGTAACGCGCGTTGCGTTTCTCTCTAATCGGGCAGTGCTCTCGAGGACCAGCGGGACCTTGTGGCCCGGGTGCCAATTGCAGCACAATCCAACGGACCCGCCCCGTTCTTTTAAATGTGAAGCATTTCTTAGCGAACTTCGGAGACTTTGAGCGTATCTATCTATCTATCTATCTATCTATCTATCTATCTATCTAGCCACGTACGGCTTTTAGCTCTCCTGGCCGTTTCGATAACGGTACAGGTACCAATCTTGGAATGGCATAAAATGACTGTAGGATGACCATATTTGACTAGTCATAACATGAAAGTCATGATGTGTATGTCATGAATGTCATGATTTACATTTCATGTTCCTGCTGCACTTGCAGTGGTTTCGTTCAGACATGTTGCAAAACTGGTATGCTATGACATGATTGCATGGCGAATGTAAGCGACAGGCCCTAACATGAAAATCATGACTTGCGTGTCATGTAACAACATGACTCCATGCCACATTTATGATGCGCTCGCGGCTGTTTCGCTAGCGTCACATATACCAAATTTGGTATTGCGTTAAGTGAATAGATGACGAAGGCATGCGACTGTCGCAGACATGATGATCATGAGATGCGTGTCATGAAACAACATGGCTACATGCCACGCTGATGATGCGCTGGTGGTCGTTCCGCTAGCTTCACTTATACCTAACTTCCCATTACGGGACGTGAATGGATGACGAAGGTATTGTACTGGTGCAAACATGATAAACATGAGATGCGTGTCATGTAACAACATGACTACATGCTATGCTTATGATGAGCTCGCGGCCGTTTCACTAGCTTCACATGTACCAAATTCGGTATTACGTGACGCGAACAGACGACATAGGTAATAACACATCTAAACATGATCATCGCGACATGCGTGTCATGTAACAACATGCCTTCACGTCACACTCATGATGTGCTCGCGGCCGTTTCGCTAGATGCCCATATGCAAAATTTGGTATTCCGTGACGTCATCGGATGACGAAGTTATGTGACTGCTGAAAACATGATAAACATGAGATGCGTGTCATATGAGAACATGCAACAGTCAAGGCGCCAATACAGTTCGACGTGACCCGGTGCGCGTGCTCACCGGCGTTCGTTTCATCGCGTCACGCCGGCGTTGCCACATGGTTGCCACGCCAGGCGCACGCTCTGCCATATACTAGCAGGCGCGCTGCGCGCTGCGTTCCTTTGACGCATGCTCGCTTCAGCGCGTTAGGCGTCCCTCCGTCATGAAAAGAGGCAGACGCAGTGCTGTCTAGGTAACGCATCGGCGCGAAATGCAGTATGTCCCATTTTGCGCTGGTCGCGTCGGTCGCGCCTGGCATCAGACTATAGAGTGCTCGCGTTTTGCTAACATAGCGTCACTCTGTCCAACGTGAGCGCGCGTCAGTGTTACGTTGGAGTATATTGGGCAATTCATGATGCGCTCACGGCCGCTTTGCTAGCTCCACATATAATAAGTTTCGTGCTAAGTAACTTCAATGGATGACAAATGTATATGACTGGTGCAAGCATGATAATCCTTACACGCGTGTCATGTAAGAACATCAGAACATATGACGCTCACGGCGTGCTCGCGGCCATTTCGCTAGCTCCACATATACTAAATTGGTATCACAGGACGTCAATAGATGACGAAGGTAAACGACACATCCAAACATGATAATCATGACACGAAAGTCATGTACGGCATAATTTACCTCCACGTCATAATGTTGTGCCGATTATAAAGTAGCATATCAACCTTTCTCATTCGTGATTCACATATCATCGATTCCCACGGTACGTGGCATCTGCCAATTTTTCTCGAACTAATTTCAGTCTGTTATTTGTGCAATAAATAACAGACTGAACACACACCGCTCTCGTTGATTCCTCTCTAATCCTTAAATACTACAGCTAAGACAGACATCCATGATCACAGGGGCACATTGAATAATTAGTCGCTCAATAATCATGAACGTTAATCGTATGGATATAGATGTGCCACTTAGCATCGACGTGGGTGTATTTGCGTGAAGCGGTGCTTTATCTGTCGAACAAAAAAAAACATTGTATAAGCTGTGGTACATCAAGGCACAGTAAGCACTAAACTACTTTTGTAAGGGGACGTTTTACTTTAGCGGGTAACCATGATTCTTTAGTAATTCGAAATTATTTTGATATAGAAAGTACTGTTGCAGCTGAAGTTCGGATCTTATGCAAAAAATGGCAGCATATCCACGGAGTGAATGATGGAGAGTGGGGCGAAGCATTCGTCCGTCCATGCGTCCGTCTGTGTGACCGTCCATGCGTCTGTTTGTGCGCCCGTCCCTGCGTTCTTTCGTGCATCCGCCCCTGCGTCCGTTCATGCGTCCATCCATGCATCTGTTTGTGTGTCCGTTCGTTCATCTATTCAACACTCCAAGTCCCACCATCTCGCATCTTTTTATCATATATTCCCCGTATAGAAGCACCGCCATCCAGCGGACATTCCAAGGACTAAACGAGAGGTGGCACACGCACACTTTCTTACGGCCTGCGCTTTGGGTCCACTTCCCACCTTTAACCACCTCGAGTTCATGGTATATTCTAGTTCACTGTATTCTTGGCACTGCGACCAAACGCTCGCTAAACCTTTCGAAAACCAAGGAGGTTACGCCCAGCGAGTATAACGTAGCAACCTTTCCCTGTCAGATAGGGCTCAATTTACATGCCAATGGCTGCTAATGAGAAATGAGAGACAGGAGAATTCGGCTTTTACTTTCTTACGGCTTGCGCTTCGTATCTACTTCTCATTTTTAACCACCTTGAGTTCATTCATGGTTTATACAAGTTCATTGTATTCATGGCACTGCGGCTCAACGCTCGCTAAACCTTTCTAAAGCTAAGGAGGTTACACCCAGCGAGTATAATGTAGCATCCCTTTCTTGTCCGATAGTGCTCAATGTACATGCCAATGGCTGCTAATGGGGATCGCAGCGTGCGCGTTGACTAAAAGCCGAATGCTTATGTCTCTCATTCTCCATTAGCAGCCTTTGGCATGTACATTGAGCACTATTTTTTATTGTTAAACAACGCACAGAAGAAATCTCTCACTGGCACCACCTTGGAGGTCAAGTGTTATACCTGTTTCGGGTATGTGCCACTGGTGGTTACATACGAGGGACGCCCAAGCCACGCCATAAGGAGCTTCGCCCCTAAAAAGTCACCTAGATTAGCTTTGTTAATCTATAAATATATTTAAAATGTATACAGTCATAACTGTTCCTTTTCACAAGCTAAAGTATTCGGGGAGACAAACAAAGCAAACAGAAGTAACCGGTCGGCATTCCAAAAATCTACTTAGACCGCGAGCCACACGAGAGAAAGTTGCCTGTGCGCTGTAAAACAAGATGAACGGCACGTGCCTTCTTTAATGGATGCGCTTTTTAATCTCGATCAGGAGAGCTTCGGACAGGTGCTTTCATAGCGTCCCCCAACAGATCCCAGGGGTTATTTCAGAACGAGCGCACTTTTTTATTCTTTTTTATTTCAGTAAACCATAGCAACCGAAAGTACGTTTTCGACGTCAGCCGATGACAAAGAAAATACAATAGGAAGAGAAGGAATCAAACTATAAATGAAATCCTCGTTGTCATTAAAGACATTCAGGGGCCTGAATCAATACTAGGAGTTAATCGTGGCTCCACAGTTCATCTACAATCGTTCTTCCCTCTCAGCAGTGATGCCGCACCTGGACATGGGCTAACATTCCCTTCAATAGAGTTTCAATAGCAAACTTTTTCACTTTCCCTTTTTACGTATACATCTATTCAATCTATCACCCTGTGTCCGCGACGGCGATGAGCCGTGCTCTAAATTAAGGCTGCAGAAGTCACGTCATTTCCTTTCCTGAACCTCTCTCTCTGTTCTCACCACAAGCTGCCCGTTTTTGCGATTTAGGGAAGACGGGAATTTTCGTCCATCATCCAGAAGTGTTGCGACGTATTAGTTTTGGAATCTTGTTGCCCAGATCCTCTTATAGCCGGGTTGACAACACAAACTGCGGAACATCTTGCTACGTAACACCAGCAATTGGTAGTGTGCTTCTATTCCTATATTTTTTAAACATTTCTACACGAATAGTAGGAAATAACTGTGCCTCTAAAGAGAATGTCACATGCTTTATTTGGAGGTCGCGGTACGAGAATGATCTCAATAAAGTAATCTGGTGAGACGGGTGACACAGCTTATTTTTTTTTTATTTTTCAGGTTAGCTCTACAATTTATGAAAGGAAGCTTTTCACGTGGGACGTGCGGGAGTAACTAATACTTCACATAGAATCCAGTTATTTCACGATGTACACTCTTAGAAAACAAACTTTGTAAACTGTTACTAAACAGTTGTAATCACATGTTTTCCGCGTATTACACTATTTTAGCGGCATTCCTTAACTAGCCAGCAGCAAGTAAAACTTGTACCTTTTGTCGTTAGTAACCAGGGAAGCTTTTTTAGTGTTTCTAATAAAATAACTACTATGCCGCCTACGTTGCCAGATCATTCTCAGATGCCGCATTACAATTTGCTGGAATTCTGACACCCTGGAGCAAAGTTCAGATAAACAATATTTTAATAGCGACCCCCGAAGAAAGTTTCGTGCTACGTCATAGCACATATGGCATATAAAAAGTCTCCCACATAACTAGACCCAGAGTTAAAAATATGCCGGAACCCATAAATACGAAGTGATCAAATGTATGTTACCCACCATTGCCTGGAGCTCCTTAAAGCGGCACCCGTTCGTTCCTCGTCATAGTACGTAACATGTCTTACGCTTTGACCTGCAAGGTAGTGCCGGTGGGAGATTTCTCCTGTGCCTTATTGAACAATAAAAAGTTGGCAGCGTGCACGTTAACTAAAAGCCAAATTCTCCTGTTTGTCATTCCCCGTTAACAGCCATTGGCATGTACATTGAGCACTATCTGACAAGAAAGCGTTGCTACGATATAC
This sequence comes from Rhipicephalus annulatus, assembly GCA_013436015.1. NCBI lineage: Eukaryota > Metazoa > Arthropoda > Arachnida > Ixodida > Ixodidae > Rhipicephalus > Rhipicephalus annulatus. The sequence continues at coordinate 43,087 of WOVY01011572.1, forward strand.
TTGCTGGGCGTAACTTCTTTGGTTTTCGAGCGGTTTAGCGAGCGTTGGGCCGCAGTGCCATGAATACAGTGAACAAGTATATACCATGAACTCGAGGTGGTTAAAGGTAGGAAGTAAACACGAAGCGCAAGCCGTAAGAAAGTGTGCGTGTGCCACCTCTCGTTTAGTCCTTAGAATGTCCGCTGAATGGCGGTGCTTCTATATGCGAAATATATGATGAAAATATGCGAGATGGTGGTACTTGGAGTGTTGACTAGATGGACGAAGGGACACACAGACAGATGCATGGATGGACGCTCGAATGGCTGCACGGACGGATGGATGCATGGACGGGTGCAGGGGCAGATGCATGGTCGAACGCAGAGATGGACGCACGGATGGACGTGTAGACGTACGAACAGACACACTCATGGACGGGTGGATGAACGCATGGACGGTCACACAGACGGACGCATGGACGGACGTAATCAACAACGAATGGACGGATGGATGCTTCACCCCACTATCCATCATTAATTTCGTGGATATGCTGCCATTTTTCATGCTCTCAAATATTGTTTAATATCATATATTTATTTACCTGCCTTTTCAAGAAACGAAGTTAGATAACAAATTCCAATGAGATAGTTGTAAACATGATTGCAAAACATCCAATTAGACAGTTTTGAACTTTATATCTGTTCGGTATTAGTGTTTTTCTGCTAATTGCAAATGCCCGCGAAATACAAAAAGTACCACGTGACAAACCCGCTTGCTCATTGATAGATATGTTGGGTTTAACGTACTAAAACCATCATATGATTATGAGAGACGTCGTAATGAAGGACTCCAGAAATTCCGACCAGCTGGGGTTCTTTAACATGCACCCAAATCTGAGCACACGGGCCTACAGCATTTTAGCCTCCATCGACCACAGATCATTTCAATCGATAAGGATTGTAGTACTTTCTCGTGCAAAAGAACTGAGCGACGAAGCTTGCTGAGCAATGACATAGTGACAGACTGTACAAATCGAAACGCGGAGAGTAAACTGAGCTACATCAACAATCCTGATGTGTATTTATCTCCACTTTTGTACAGTCGTTCGCTTAGCTCAGGGATAAATCCTGCTTAGGGAAACAATTAAAAGAAAAGACGCCAAATAAATCGTTACTTTGTTCTCGTTTGGTTTACTCCCTTTCCAAATCCGAAGTGGACGAAGTATCATTTCTGCAGAGGCTTCCTTTTTTTCTTGTTTCCGGCTCTCAACCATGCCTGCTGCAAGTGTTTCCCAAAGCAATGCACTATCAACAGCTGGCATTCCGAGAGAGGCTTTTTGTGGAATGCAATACATTCATTCTATATACATATTGGTTCTTCCTCTAATATTATCTGGTTCGAAAACCTTGAAATGTCAACCAAGAACTGTCGCACACTAACACGAACATACTCAGAAATACTGTATAGTGCAAATCTGGTAAAACTGGTCAATAAATCAGACATCGAATGTCGTAAAAAGGAAGCTGGAAATCAACTCCCACTTTCTGCCCGACAAATTATTGAACCCACGTTGCTTGCGTTCCTTTTGGCACTATGAACCTTTCATCCACAGATGTCGTTTAATCACGCGAGATCATTACTCAACGCCTTCTGAGAGACCTACGTCACCTGCAGATATTGTCTTAAGCTGTGATGCTTCAGATTACCACCGGTGTCTGGTAAAAAGTGCCTATAGCCTTTAAAAGGGCCAGAGGAGTGCTCCTGAATGCAGGATGCAATTACCCAAAGACACAAGAGTGAATAGAAGTGTTTATTTTCTTTTTGCTGAAAGGAGCAAGGTGACCTATTTTCAAAGAGTGGTCACATTATCTATTGTAGTGACGGGGTTGCTTGCGAAGTTACGGAGCATCTAGGGCCAGTCTTTCTACGTCACTGAAAAACTTGCTCTTTTGTTCGCTAATTACATATCTATCATCAAATAAAAGCTGGTGCACAAAGTGGTTTGATCACCAGGAAATAGATAATAATGATTGTGTGAATCAGTGAAGTCAGGTGGGAGAGATTGGACGCAACTTTGTCTACATTGTATACATCGCCTGAACACGAGGCACCGTGTATATTATGCACAAAGATCTAGTGACTCAAAGTAAAGCCAGATTGTATGCAAACTTGTTTTGCTAATAGTGATTTTCCACCGTTCAAAAGAATACTTGAAATCATGATTTCACGGTTTTGATGAAAGATCATGCATTTGGGCCCAGCAGTAGTTTATTCCAATTATGTAATAAGTGTTCTTACTAACGGCGAGCAGCCGTTCGCATCTACAAATCCGCATCTCTTTTTGTGAGCCGTATGGCTTCGCAACTAATGAAAAATTTAACAAAAGATCCAAAAGCTTCAATTTGTGCAGGCGCTGACAGCTATGACAAGCATCACCCGCAATAATGGATGCACCATGCCAAACAGTCAAGCGCAAAGCTGCAGGCATCACCGTTCATTTCCGAAGAGTAAAATGAGGACAACAAGTAAGCGAAGGCAAAGTGAACGCGTAGCTACAGGTTCAAGTGAAATTAAAGCTCTGCCTCCCTCTTATACTTCCGGGTGATATGGGGAGTGATCCCTTCGAGAAGCGTTCCTTGTAATACCTTTTCCTGTTCTGAACGTGCGTTGATATGGCCGTATACACTGCTCAACACATGTTTATCTTTGTGGCTACTTTGCGTCACAATCGATTTGCTTGGGTCGAGCCTGTTTTTCTACATACTAAATTTATTGCCTTCGCCCTTCATATACGTTTCGTATTTTGTAAAACAACTGTATGCTCGTTTTCTTCCGGTCGTAATAGCTACCTCCCTCGTCTTGTTTCATGACCCCTTTGATTCCTTACTTCTAAAATACACCGTGTCTTCTAGCGACCTCTTTGCTCCTTCTTGCCGGAGCTCCGTCTCGACATCGTTTGTTTCTATTTCACCTAATAACTAGTCACTAGTAAGTTTTCCACCCATTTCTCGTGTTACGTAGGTGAATAAGTGTGATGAGCACTTCAAAAAGGGCGGGAGTATCAATTTAGAGAACTTCTGCCCACATTGAAAATAAATGATCGGTGTGAACACACCGATGTTTTTTAGATGGCCCAACGATAACTGACGGTTCAACCTGCGCCTATTATTTATACATGCATGCCCGTGTAGACGTCCTATAGTGATTAGTGGCGATCACGTTTATTCGAGAATGTCTGTAAAAGATGAAATGTCCAGGTCATATAAATACTCTTTTTTTATTTTACCCGGTCCATAGCGCTTCATACCTCAACAAAGTGGAAGAATGGCAACAACCTCATTTTTTAGCTATTTTTCAGCCAAAACGTATGCTATTACCATTCCAATGTTACAAAAGCAATCCTTCTGGAGGTGTCTGTCGAATATTTGAACTATTTCACGCGCATTGTATTGTAATGTATTATTTTCTTCATTAGTTTACTTTTCGTACATTATTCTGTTTTTGCGTTGTCTTTTTTTTTGCTGTGCATGTGGTTTCAGGCTCTTTTTAAGCATACCTGCTTTCAGCTTATTAACTTCTGTCTCAATTTGTTTTTGTGTGGCCGATACTGGGGTTCTTATTTATGTTTATTATATTTGTAAGCGTGTGTCCATTTCCTGAGCTTACTAATTTTTTGGTCTTATTCTGATAGAAGACCGTCCCACAGTTCTTACTTCCGGGCCGCCTTCTGAAAACGTTGAACCATCATATATGCAACGAATTCTGCAGTTCTATAAAATAAGCTTCAACCTAAACTAATGAGAGTCCTTGAACAAAACGAGAAGCGCGAAAGAAAAATAATTCAGCATATCCACGAAGGGAGGTTCGACGAGTAGGTGAAGCTCCGGGGATCATTAACTCCCGTACATGACCCACTTGATCATGCAACAATGTAACAAGGCGTGTTTACTATATATACAAAGTTGCTTACTAATCACAATACGCCTATGGTGTTCAGTTGTTCATATGAATGCCCATATTCATATGAATAAGGATGTTCATATGAATACTTATATAGATATTTATACCTATATTGATATAAAAGGGGTCATATTCATATACATATGAATGTGAATATTCACATAAATATGTCTGTCCGTGTGAACATTCATATACCGATCATATGAATAGCCATATGAATATGGCTACCCATAGTGTGTCAAGATGATTGACAGTGCACATGGCTCGACTCTAGTGAGCTTCGCCCCTAAAAGAAAAAGTGATGTAGTTTAACGTGTAGAAACCAACTGCGTTTATGTTTTCTCTGCAAGGCTGAAATGAACTCAATAATACAGGAGCGCAACAAAGTAAACATAAAAATAAATAAGTAAACAATATTATAAACAAATATATAATACCGCAAGCACCTCAAGGGGCAGAGACACACCGCGTGTTCCCACGCACATACCGCCCCCCCCCACACCTGCACGAAAAAAAAAACAATTGTCCATCGCAAGAACTCACAGCCACCTCACACGCGTGGTTCTTTTTACGTAGCTGCGATTCTTTTTCTCTTTCCAGGTTCTCCTCTTTCTGTGACCAAGCACGCGCCTTTCCCCGACGCCATTGTCCTCTTTTCGAGCCTCCCGGGAGAGCGGCGTCAAACACCGGTCGAGATTGATAACTCGACAGGGAACGGGCCCCGTATTCTACCCACTCTCTCGCACACGCACGCACACGAGGCAGCCGTAATACGGGAAGGGGACAAAATGCGACAGCAGCGCGCCGTGACGGGAAAAACGCAAAATGGCGCGCATCGCTCACGCAGGGGCCTCCATTTTACAACGGACGTTGTTGGCATCGCTTCTTCATCTTCGACCCTATTTGATCCCCCGAATGCGACCTTTATGAATTTTCCTTACCTTTTACTTTTTGTTTGTTCTTTTTTATGTGGTTAGAATTGCTATCCCGGGAGCAAATCTGCAACACGTATGCTATATCACCGGGAATGTTTCGTCGAAGTTGTATAACATATGTGACTATATCTTTACTGCAACCTTTTTTTTGTTTCAATGATGAAGAGCTTATTCTCGGAAATTTTTCATACGTGTCATCACCGAGTGCGAATAGATTAGAGTCATTTCTTGCAGCAAGTGTTATGCGACAACGCGCAAAGAAAAATGTCTTCAGATAATGCCAAAGTGTTCGATTAAAATAGCCGGGGCAGCTTCAAAATACGAAAATCGAAATAGTTTACACTTATGGCTCAATATTATATAAAGTGAAAACAAAGAGAGAATATAAATGATAGAGGATGATGTAGTGTCAAATATCAAGTGAATAAATAATGGCATAAAAGCAGCGCTACCAAAAATGGGGATACAGCATTTAATTACATGAACACTAATAAAAAAATACAACTTTACAAGCACTACATCCGTTCCGTATACCGCGCGCTGAGATAAAACACAGTATGTAGAGTTATTAACAAATAACCTCGTCACATCTGGTGATGTGGTCATTTCTTCAGATAGAACGCAATAAGTACCATACGTGCTTGCATGGAAGCCGCTACACACTTGCTCATCATAAAGTCAGTAAAGGCCAATATTATCAACAATTTTGTGAGACAGATTTATTGCTTCGAATGGCGTACGCGTAAGGTTGGCTTCGTTCGACCTGTTTAGAGAAAAGCGTCATAGAATTGTTTCTCCTCCAGAGAAACTCAACAAAAAACTAAAAATAACAAAATTGGCTCTTGCGACAGACCATTTAATCACCGGTCACTCGCCTTGAACGCCTTTTTTTTCAGTATTCGTTTCTTTCTATTCACGAAGAACGCAGCCCATATACAGGTATTTAGAGCTTGAGAAACAAAAATACACTATTGTTGAGCTTCAATCAAAAATTCCGGAAAAAGTGGGTGGTAATAAAGTCTAGTTTAAATTACTGAGAAAAAAACACCACAATGGTATACCAGAGAAATAAAATTCGTAGGGATGATGACGTATACACGACGTAAGTATGACGTTGGAGACTGCCATGGCCCTTGTCTCTTTGTTTTATGCTTATCGTTTCAGACGTGCGAAATAAAGAATCGCTTTCTCTTAGGTGTACGCGCTTGTGTTTTTATATGTGAAGCACCACTACACCTTCTTACCAATTATGTGAACGCGTGCGTGTGTGTGTGGTGTGTGTGTGTGTGTGTGTGTGTGTGTGTGTACTTTCTTTTTAACAATAAATAGAGTTGTTTACGTACATTTGCATTCTTTCCTCCCGTCCGTGTCTATACTGCATGCGCTGAATTCTTTCCGAAAATATAATGAGCAAGCTATGCAAGCTGCCGTTAGCAATTATTAGACAACGATGCTAATTGTACTGCTCTTCAGCGAATATCTATTCTTTTCGTGCAGTGGCATGCTTTCACAAAAAGAAGGAAAAAGGAAAGAAAGGAAAGTCGACGAAACGTGCGTCTTTTTGCTGCCCTGCACGGCAAAAATGGAATAAAGTGATTAAGGGAAAAAAAGGAGAAAGTACTACCGGGGTACACACACTGCTGTCTATTACAGGCGTACAAGCGATCGCCTAAAAATGTGGATTTTGAAAAAAATTTCGACTCCCGCGCTGCTTTGCTGGCGCCGGTATGGGCCATGAACATCAGCTACTTGTACTTCTTTCACGGTACCATAATAGCACGTATCTATCAACCGTTGCGCTGGGCTGGAATCCATCAACCCAACAGAATGAAGCAATGAAAAAAAGGGAAGTTGTTTTCTAAAAGCCTTTGTGAGGGAAGCCCTGGTGGTGGTGTTGGTGGTATTAGTGGTGGCTTGAAAAAAGTTGAAAAGGTATTTAATTTCTGAAGCCCTATACAGAGCACGGCGCAGTGTCAGTGCAGGGAGGGGAAGGGGTGAGATAGTATGGAAGCGTAGAAGAGTAGAGAAGTAAGAGTACCCAGAGTGCCATGGTTGCTACAGTCATAGCAGCAGCTAGCGAGGAACGAGAGTCCTGGGAGTGAGTGGGGCGTCTAGAAGGGGCGGGGGCATGTCTGCAACCAGCAGCAATTCTTTCACTCTGGCTGAAAATCTCTGCCTGCGAACACAAAAGAAGGAAAGGACTCGGTATGGCGAGGCCGTTCGACCAGATTTCGATTGGTCGTCATCGACCGGAAGCACTGACGTGCGATCTAATTTTAAGGTGGCTCGCAGAGTCTTTTCCTGTCAGAACAGTGGGAGCAAGGAGAAAACAAAAGAGAAATTGCTTCCGTAAACCATGTCCAAGAAGGCTTCGCTACTGTTTTGCACAATATCTAATGAGAGGCGAGATTGTGCGGTTGCGTTATCGCCACTCTAGAAAATATTTACGATCATTCTTTTTTTTTGTAAACGAAAACAAGATTGGGTTGTGTAGAAAGATGCATGCATCCATTAATCAGTATTCAGCAGAGGCTCTGCTGTTATGAACCATAGAACAAAAAAGCATCAATTGGCTCTCGGTGATACGAATTGGCATACAATAAAAGGGAACCATGTTCCCACACAAGTAGGTGACTATTTATTGATCATTTTTATTATTGAGATATTTAACAATGTCTTACAGCGTTTCGCAACTACAGAACATTTTGACGCATATGCACCAACAATGATAACTATAGTGGCTCATCGCCATCCTGACGAGAAACGTCTGTAATGATAATCCTTGCGGCAGAAGAATTCGTTGGTACACACCGGACACAAATCATGGTCAATCTTGTGCAAAGTTTGTATCAACAAGCACCTAATACACAATGGTAATTGATAAGTACCCATTCAAAGCGTCCAGATTTCGCGAAACAAACGCCAAGGGATTCAATTCTAAGTGATAGTGTAACCTACTCATGTGTGAATGCATATAACAGGCACCGTTTCAGGAATGCTTGAGGTTTGTCAATCGAAGTTTGTAGCTTGAGCCAAGAATGAGGACAGCCGTTCTACTTGTCGCTACCGTGTCACAACAAAGCATTCATAACGTTGCAGTCTCGTGTCGACGTCATTGCCTTTCTGTGTCACTGCGTCAAGTTTATAAGAAAATGCCACGTTATAAGAAAAATTACTTTTGTTACAACCTGGTCTCTGCTATACACGCAGAAATAAGTGCGTGACAAATACAGTTAATGCATGTGGCAGGTTTGCTATATTGGCAGGCTTGCTATATTGGGTAAAGCACGTAGTGCATCATGCCCAACCACATTATCACGTCGGCGCACGGCACCTACAGCAAAGTTTTGTATAATATTGCACTGAGAGCGTCCGTTGCGCTGAAGTGACCGAGGCCCTCCAAGTCGGCGCTCATTGATGCAGTAGTTGACCACTCGCAAGCGGTGACGTCGACCCCGCCAAACATGGTGACTTCGAGAGAGAAAAGCGTTTGCGAAGCCTCGTGCACGTATGTCAGTGACGAAAGGAGTAGACCACACGGCACCTGTCTTCGCGAACAGAGAGGTCCTGGGTTCGACTACCAGGTTGTCTGAAACAACTAAAGCTTTTTGTTAGTCTTTACAGCGGAGCTAGTTGAGGTGGCCTTAATTAGGTCAATGCGAACAAAAAAATTGCCCGCAGCTTCCCTCGGGGGAACACTGAGGAGGATGCGGACCATATAATTGGTTAACGGGGTGTTAAAGTGCGACTTACTTGGGTCGATGGCTAAATTGGTTAACGTGGTTGTGAAATGGGGTGTTAAAATGCGACTTACTTGGGTCGATGGCTAAATTGGTTAACGTGGTTGTAGGAGGGGGTGTTAAATGAGTGAACACGTACACACGTATGCGAAAGGGCGGCGCTGGTCGAAGGGACGTCGATTATTGTGTTTGTGGATTCGTTGGAATTCATTTCACCGCGACCTTGGACGTCGACGCGCCGTACAAACCAACCGACGAGCGGCAACTGAGCGAGCGAGCGCCGACATTGAGTATATATACAGCACGACGGCGCATGCACTGTCAGCTGTTGAATGTTCTCGAAGCGCGACGCCACATGCGCGTCCACTGGAGAATCAGGAGAATTGTAGATGTCGAACGTGGTGTGTAGAGGAGGAAGGGTGCACAGATGGTGGAGGAGTGAAGCGCGCGTGGTGTGTAGAGGAGGAAGGGATGCACAGATGGTGGAAGAGTGGGCGACGGCGCGACGGCGCATGCGCGCGCGTCAGCTGTCGAATGTTCGAGAAGCGGTGTGGACGGCGCGGACGACGCGGACGGCGCACTACAAGGCGCGAGTATAAGATGCTCCGCATCTAAAAACTCCGCACCGTGGTACCGTCAACGCACGTTGCTATTTCACGCGATATTCTTCACCGAGCAGCATATGTATACTCGTTTAACGCTCGCACCTTCAGAACTCGGTAGCGAGGCTGCTCCATTTCGTGCGGTGCGTATTCACTTGCGGAGTTTTTGCACGATGCAGCGAAAGCTGCCGATACCTTCAACATCTTGTATGTTAAAACGCTAATTCATTCTCGCAACACCATCAAACCGTTTGCAGCAGGGCTCTATTCAGAAATGTGTCGAAGTGAAGGGGTAGGGAGGCTCAATCCTCCAGCATGTGTTTGCGTATAGGGCATATGAAATTCACTCCCATCTAGCATTGCCACTCTTAACGATCATCAGTTTTTTTTCAATTAGCGCCCCAACCGTTTCTCGATCGTGAAACATTTTTCAATAGATCACTTAATTGTATTTTATAGTGATATATGCTTGTGTTCATTTGTGAAATGTTATTGTTCCTGCATTATATATCTAGTTTTGCTCTTCAATTGCGGTATTCCTGAAATTTGATGGTATTTCATTTCTTATAAATCCACCCACCCCCAATGTTACGCCCTCCGGGCCCTTATGGTATCAATATATATATTGTGAAGAAGATGTGCCTGCAGCGAGCAGCATCGCCAACGCCCGGCTCTCTCGCCTCGTGCTTCGGCTCGCTGCTGTGCCGGTCTCTGCTGGACGGTTCATCACGCTGTCTTGCCGTTGTTGTCAACTACTAATAAACCTCTTCACAATATATATATATATATATATATATATATATATATATATATATATATAATGACGCATGAAGCGATGGTTAGGAGAAGTAGATGAGGAAGAAGAAGTCAGATTAGAATGAACAAGGAGTATGAGCCGGGTCACGTCACCCAGTCATCATAGCGTCACACGAGTCGGCAGTATGAAGACCTGGCAGCCAATTCATCAACCAGCCATCATCATCGAACACTTCAGCCAGACGCAGTGACCAAACGTGAACCACACAAGTGCATCCCAACTCTACACCATGACCAGCATCATGACAGCATCATCGACCGACCTTCTCATCCCCAAGTACACCGGAGCAGTGGACGATGGACCCGTACAAGACTGGTTCGACCTGTTCGAGTTCCACGCTACCGCTGCATCTTGGTCGGAACGGAAAATAGTTACGAACTTCAGCGACTACGTCACCGGTGAGGCATTTAAATTTTATCTCACCTACATAATCGACAACGATGAGTCTTGGCAAAAGATAAAACAAGAAATGATCCTTTGGTTTAAAAAAGACGATGACGACTACGACGAAGACTTGCTTTTAACCCACCATCCACAGACAACTGCACTCAGTCGTCAATTTTACAGGCAGTCTTCAACCATTCGAACGCACAACAAGATTCGACCTCTGACAAAAGACGAAGTGGCACACGAGTTCAGTGGCAGACGACAACGCGTATTTTGGGAAAAGCACAGCCATCGAGCGCGCCTCCCTTCTGCACGAAAGTCGGCATTTGCGAAGTCATCGCTTCAGCATATGACACCAGACGTTGCCCAACCACCTGATGCCGTTCACTCTTCGTCTGGCATACGAGGTCCGCCACCTGGGTTTTCATCACGCGGTTCTTCAAGCGCTCCTAACGCTCACCACTTGCCTTATAAGGACACCTTGCTCATGGTAGAACAGCTGACGCATGAAGAAATAACCGCAAAACGTCATGACTACTCGAAGAGTGAAAATTCTGGTTTTACATCACTTCGCTCTTTCGTCGCTCACAACGCCCACCTCGCGTCTCACACGCCCACTACGGTCGGGATAGTGCTTTGGAACTCCGAATATACTCAGCCAAGTCCAGGGCCAACCGTCCACATTCATGCGTCAGAACAGCTTACCTCCAAAGTTGCGGACACAGAGAAAGAGCCCCAAGAAAAATATGACCAAACCAAGCCTCTCGCAGCGTCACCGTCGAGTTCACAGCAACCCGAGAGCCCAACCAACACAGGAGGCTCGGAAAGATCAACTCCGAAGCTCTGCCCTGTGCCAGGAACGCCCATCAAGAATGGCGTTGTAACAGCCTCAGCAGATTTTTCTGCCAATTCTGGCGCACTATCTTCATTGCCTGACTCAAATCGCGACACCCTAACAAGTATCAACTATTTGCTGGTCATGTCAACCTACAAAGAAAAGCAGGCTCATGGTTCCAAAGGAAGTCCACCTCGTCAGACAGTGCAACATCAGCAATGCCAACAAAAGCAACAAGAGGAACCCCAACTGCTAAAACGCCCACACCAACATCGGCGACGAACAATTAAAACTACATCGCGAGGATACTTGCGGCCTGAAGAGTGTCGTGATCAACATACACTAAAGAAAAGACTGATTCCGCATCTGAGCTATCTTCGCAGAAAGAAAAGCCAAGGAACTTTTCCGCACCAGCGTTCAAGATGGCGCCTTCGGTCTGAACATCTGCGGCATCACCATAGTAAACTCCCCAAGAGCCACAAAACAACCGCTTGTGCTCTGCAGGAACACAAGCAGCGCCTAATCAGCCACGATCAACGGGCGCGCAAATTGCATGCACGACGTTTGTATGACCCACGACAAAAAATTCGACGCCTACGAAACATTCAATCCTGCAAAGCGTTCCAACCTCGTTCGTTCTTTGCAAGAATACCGGCTGTATTTCCATCTGTTTCCATGTCCAAAGCGCTTTTGTGTTATCCAGGACGCGACCACCAGCCTCGCCCACCAGAACTCCTGCGTTAACCGGACTGCTGCACTTTCCCCTGAAGTCTTTGAAAGTTTACGGAACCCCCTGGAGCATAGAACCAATTGTGAATTTTTGACATTTGTAACTTTTTAACCTCTACTTGTTAACTTTTTTTTGTTCGTAATTCATGCCTTCTTTCAGGGGGGAGGGGGAATCGTGGGACGTATGAAGCGGTGGTTAGGAGAAGTAGATGAGATGAGGAAGAAGAAGTCAGATTAGAATAAACATGGAGTATGAGCCGGGCCACGTCACCCAGTCATCATAGCGTCACACACACACACACACACACACACACACACACATATATATATATATATATATATATATATATATTTATATTATGCGAAATTGAAAAACTCGGGGTTGGTTAGGAGAAGTTTAAGCCCCCTTCCCTGTCTACGCAAGTGGTTGGAAAGTATTAGTTTTAAAGAAAACTGGCCTACATTAGTGTTCGGGGCGGGGAACTTCTGCACTGGTATCCCATGCTGCAAAGACATTCTTTTATTAGAAACAACGGAATGAGAAGCAAGAAGGACAAGAGAAATTGGGCTGATTGGTCACCTCTTTGTCCTGAGCCAGCCGTGTGCGGTGAACCATGACGTGCGTTCATATATTAAAACCATGTGTATTCCCAAGAGCCACCAAACATGACCTTCACTGAAAGCTCTGTGCTCTGCACATGATCACGCTCGCAAACACATAGTACGGCCTTTCTTACAAAACGCATAAAAACGACAACATAAGCTGTTCTACTTGACTAAAAGCCTGACCACTACAGTCGAGAATGGATGGTCTCATATTCTGCCGAGAAGATCAGAGAGAATACGTCGTGTGTGTAAACAGATAGGAGGCCCACAGTGACGCTTATAGGGAAGGTGTATGAAAAAAAATCACATAGAGATGCTCAGAAACTTCAAAGAAGGCTCGATATTCTTCTGCGTGCAGTGTGCACGTAGAACTCAGCTCAGCTATTCACCAATAGAAGGCAGTGAAAATGTAGGGGGCCGAAAGTGCAGCAAAGGCTGGCTTTTTCAGTTGCCGGCACAGAATGACCCAGGCGTCGTGGTCAGAACGAGCTCAGCATTCCAATCGTGAGGGCGCTCGCAGATGAGCAAAGCGAAGCGGATTTGTATTCGCAACTGCCATCCCGTAACCGAAAATACATTCGCGCGCTCTAGCGAGTTCCACGTGCGAGCATTTTTGCATGCATCGGACACTGCTTCTTTACAAGACAAAAAAAAACGAAGGTTATCCGAGTTTGAAAGTGTTACTAGGCAGCAGAAAGGGGAAAAAATGCTGTATATGTGGTGAGAACGTGAAGTCCGTTTTTCCAGGAGAAAGAGACAAAAAAAACTACATTCCTTATTAAACTTAAAAGTTGGGTGTGTAGGTCTCTGTTTAAGATAACTGAGGGGGGTGGATACACAGCACACACAAGAAAAAAGAGGAAACAAGACAGTGACGTGCCCCTTCCGTGTCCTACTTTTTTTTATAGTGCTTCACTTGAAGAAATACTGATGGCAATACCAAAAAAACAGTTACTCACATAGTGAGTAACTGACTATCGGACCAGCTCGCTGAATTCCATGTCGAACGGTTCTGCCCCCGAGATCTCCGACGACAGCGCAGCTCTGGCCGACCGGCTCGCCCTCCGCCATCTCCTGACGCCGTGAAGCTCTCGCTGAGCGGTACCCCATTCTTGGACTCCTTCAACCGTGTCCCCATCTTTATCTGTCTTCTCTTTACTTCTCACTCTATCCTTTTTAAACCCTTCTTATCACCTTCCCTCGTGAGCCACTGTTGAGGTGTTGCACTCTGATGCAGAGGGTTACGGGGCTCACTTATGTCTTCTTTTCTCTTATTTAAGAATCACTTCTTTTAACTTACTATTCGCATTATAGTGAAGAATAAACCTTAATATTTTGTCCACCAGCAAAAAGACGTTTTCAGGAATTTACATGAAATTAGGAGGTACTTTGTGCATCTACAAGAAATTTTTTTGTCATTTTATGTGAGCTCAATATGTTGTCTTCATTTTCAGGAAATGATGTCTACAAAAACTAAGTTGGCTTCAGGTGATCCGTTTGGAGGTGCATTACATTTCACAATAGCGCAACTCTCGTGCTCTAATATTAACTGGGCCTGCATATTTCCTGCCTTTTGGCATATATTGTCAGTTTATTAATTTTTATATTTATAAGTTCACTTGAGCCTTGAGTCCAAAACCAATAAACCTAAATTAGTGTTAAATGCGAAGCATTTCTTGGCGAACTTCGGCGACTTTGAGTCTATCTATCTATCTATCTATCTATCTATCTATCTATCTATCTATCTATCTATCTATCTATCTATCTATCTATCTATATCTATCTATCATCTATCTATCTATCCGCCTACGATTCTTAGCTCTCCTGGCCATTTCGATAATGGTATCGATACCAAACTTGGTATGTCATAACATGACTGTATGAGTAACATATTTGACTAGTAATGACATGAAAATCATGACATTGATGTCATGAATGTCATGATTCACATGTCGCGGTTTTGCAGCACTTGCGGTGGTTTCGTTCACATGGCATGTTGCAAAACTGGTATGGTATGACATGTTTGCATGGCGAACACAAGTGAGAGACAATAAGATTAAAATCACCGCATGCTTGTCATATAACAACTTGACTACATGCCACGCTCATTATGCGCTCACGGCCGTTTCACTAGCTTCACGTATGCCATATTTGGTATTGCATGACGCCAATGGATGACGAAGGTATGTGACTGGTGCAAACATGATCATGAGAAGCGTGTCATGTGAAAACATGACTACATGCCACAGTCAAGGCGGCAATACACTTTGACGTGACGTGGTGCGCGTGCTCCCCGGCGTTTATTTTGTCGCGTCGCGCTGGCGTTGCCACACCAGGCGCCGGTCCTGCCATATATATACTCGCAGGCGCACGTCGGGCTGCGTTGCTCTGACGGATGCAGGTTTCAGCGCGTCCGGCGTCCCTCCGTCATCAAAAGAGGGAGACGCAGTGCTGTCTGGGTAACGAATGGGCACGAAATAGTCGCGCCTGGCGTCAGACTATAGAGTACTAGCGTTTTGGCAACGTAGCTTCACTGTGCACAACGTGTGCGCACGTCAACTCTACTTTGGAGTATATTGGGCCCTTCATCATGTGCTCGCGGCCATCTTGCTTGCTCCACATATACCCCATTTGGTATTACGTGACGTCAATGGATAACGAAATATATGACTGGTGCTAACATGATAATCCTGACACGCGTGTTATGTAAGAACATGACAACATACCACGCTCATAGCGTGCTCGCGGCAGTTTCGCTGGCTCCACATATGCTAAATTTGGTATCACGTGAAGTGGATAGATAACGAAGGTAAACGACACATCCAAATATGATAATCCTGACAGGGAAGTCATGTACGGCATTTACCTCCACCTCGTAACGTTGTGCTGAGTTTAAAGTGACATATCAACATTTCTCACTAATGCTTCGTATAACATCGATTTCCACTGTACGTGGGATCTGCCAATTTTGTTCCCAGAAGACCGAAGACTACCACAATTTCAGAATTTCTTTTTCGGTTTTCCTTCGTCTTTCTTCGGCGATGAGTAGGGGTCGTGAAGCGGGAATGTCATTCACGTTACTTAGACTTGGAATGCCGTCTTATTTATTCCTAGTGTAATATTCTAGTTGAGTTTACTAGCCCTAGTGTTGCATGAGTCTGTAGGTGTATTTATCTACGTTCTTGCTACTCTTACCTAATGCTTCCCACTACCATTACTTCAACATCGTTCTTTACATTGCCGCAAATATAGGACCAGGACACAAAAGGGAGCACCCGATTGGGCCCTGCTCGTGTACTTGCGCTGCGTGTTCCAAGAGGCTTCACCAGAAAGCCCACGTTTGCTCCATTGTATACTATTCTCCACTAAAGCTCACTGAAGCTTCCATTTAATAGATCTTGTCGGTTTATTTGATACAACCGTCTGTAATATCTTGTATTTTTCGATATTTACATCATTACTTGCGGAGCGTGGCTTCATTCCCAAAGTGGATACTCCTTCAGCGTAAGAACGCAATTTTACGTTTGGACCTGCGCATGGCCTAAATAGCGTAAAATATGAGGTACGCAGCACACCACGAACACGATTATGATAATTTTCCTCATCATCATATTCACCATCATCGCTATCATACTTACTAATCCTTCTGTATGGAAGAGCAAAAGCCCCCTTTACGTTTCTGTAACTAACCCCGTAACATGCTTTCTTGTATTGGGTTAACGCCAGAAACCTATTTATCTAATTCGCCCACCTAACCCTGTGCGTCCCCCTGACGCACTCGCCTTCTCTTGGGATCTAATCTGTTATGGACAAGTGATTTTCTTGCACTTTGAGGAACGTGTACTGCTCATTACCACATTTTATTAATCTGGACTAGGATGACTTTAACACGTGTTTGCTCCACGATAACGTGTTACCTTTATGTAAATACTCCCGCAATAAAGTGGCTACATGTTCAATCGGTAGCCCTCGCGAGACATACGGCATACGGTATGCCAATACATCTAAGGCTGTGCACGTGTGTAATTCAAAAGCCGTGGAATTGTCAATTGTGACAAACAGTGTGCCATCTTAGTTCAGGCCCTACATGTAAAAATTGCTCAGTATAGCAACGTGCGAAAGTGCTTTGCCTGCTTAGCAATCAAGCTTTTTTTTTCCTTAACGCTCTTGTGTCCCGTGCAACCAGACATCCTCCCCAAAATGTACGTACTGCGAGGAGGAGGAGGAGGAAGAAAGTTTAAGCGGCAAGACAGGGAGGTTAGCCAGTTCTTAGACCAGCTGGCTACCCTGTGACGTACTGCGAATTTCTATTTAACATTCGGGGCTGCCTATCCGTTGGCTGACCGTCAAATAGGTGACCAGTAAAAGAGCGAGGAATTGTGGGACGCACCGTGTGCTACCGGCTTCCGGTTCGAGAAACGTAGGCGACGGCAAACCGCTTCGCCGCAAGCCTCAGGTTGTTCGGGACTCGCGCGCGCGGTCGCCCGTTTATCTTCGTACTGATAAACCATGGTCGGTTGTTCAGCCATTGGCTGCGCCAACTCAAGCGTGCAAGGCAAACGGAGGTATCAATTCCCATGTAATGAAGACAGAGAAATGATATGGGCCGCGACTGTGAAGAGAGCCACAGTGACAGGTAGCCTTTGAGTACGGAACTTTGAAGCCAGGGTCTGCGAAAACTATTTTATCACATGTACGTGTGTATTCCACATTAAAAAAGCTTACGCATGAATTCGCTGCGAATATAATAGTGAGAAAGAAATTGTGAGATATAAATATTGAGAAATAAATGTTGAGAAATAAATTTTTTGCTAGGCGCTGGCGCGCCTAGCAAAGATATTATGGGAACGAGCGCGCGAAATATACCTGCCATACGAGATTAGAGCCGGCCACTGCACCCATAGATATGACAAAAAACGGGAAATCATCACTCATGAGTAAGTTTACACGAAATGCTGGACGAGTTCATTTGAGTTTATCTTGGTGAAACTGTGCGCCAGGACGGCACCCAAAGGAAGAAGTGCGTTAAACAAGCGCAGAGTTTCGCTTATTCGGCGCCGTCTAGGCCTGACATTATTGTTATGTGCCGCCATGCCGTGAAGCTTGACCAAAATCAGCGTTCGAATAGGCATCTAGCTTCGACTAAGAAATGCATCTTTTAGCGCACTGAAAGCTAGAAATAAATATCTCAGCGCGCTCAGTAAGTCTCGCACTTCACGCCGATCTACTGACGATGCCGGCCGAAACAGCGATCCCAAAATGAACTCTTACACAATGCTACAGCCATCCCCATCCCCTGAGAACATTAAAATGGTGACTTTTTCTCTGCAGTAAGGTATCGTACAATAAAAACTGTTTTTTGTATCGACTGATATGCTAGCCAAACTTACAGTATACCCCCGAGCAGCCTAAAAGCATTGCAGATCTCTTTAGTGCGATAAAAACGTTTCCTGACTGTTCATGGCTTTCGTAGCTTGTCAGCATCACAGTCACAGTCACTAAAAAAAAGTGGCCCCATATTTGCATGTAATCAGCAAATGTCGTCGAAAGACGATAGTCTGGTGTGTGGAGAGAGTGAACAAAACATTTATTTGACGTTCAGCACAAGAAAATTGGTGAATGGTATTTTGGAAGCACTACGTTAGAGGGTCTCGAGCGTGCAGCGGAGGCGAACGAGCGCATCAAGTAACGTCACACGTGAGACATGAGCGCCATCTGGCAGTTTTCTTAGAAAACTGAGCACGTGACTCTGAGACGGGTGTGCGCGCCCGTCTCGGATGTGATAAATGTAGAACGCGAGGCGACGGGTAGGTGCTACCACCGTCTCGTTTTAGCGAAGTGTTTGAAGCATTCGCCTGTTCGTGCAAGCGTTGCATGGTCAGCGGAGCGTGATAAGCACTACGGTGCCTAAAATTACGTACGTATGCCTTTTCTATTAAAGAACGCACATGCAGAGTATAAACGTGTTGTTTTGGTGCCCCAGACATGCGCTATAATCGCTTGTTAATCGAAAATTGCACAATTATGAACGCTGCATATTGAGCAACATTGGTGGGCGCTGTGGATGGGGTGGGCCATTTCAAGTACCCGATGCTGTTAAGAGTGGACAAACAGACAAGCGCACAGACAGACAGACAGACAGACAGACAGACAGACAGACAGACAGACAGACAGACAGACAGACAGACCAAAACTTTTGGTCTGTCTTGGGTATGTCTTGGGGAATTTTCTTGGGGACCAAAGGGTTCCCTAGAAAGACTATCGTCTTTAAAAAACTTCTAAAGCACTGACATTGCACGGCGAGGTGCTTTTTCAACGGAGAAGTACAAAAATGCGCGCTTGCCGCTGCTGACTTGTGTGGTGCGTCGAACCGGAACCCATCGTATCCCACAGTTCCTAGCGATTGCCCATTTTACCGGTCACCTATTGCAAGCATCTGTTGACCGCATCTTATGCAGAGACGTTCCATAATGTGACAGGAAGGAGCCATAAATGGGCCAGCACCCTGCCAAATGCCGCTTCTGCGGCGCCAGCGTAAAAGGAAAACCTCCTCATCCTCTACTGCTCCATTCTCTCTCAGCATGTGTCAACCCACCGTATGAGTCGTTACGTATGCCCCGCTGCGTGTCACACCAGTTCCATACACACTGGAGAAAGGAATACGTGCAAGGCGACAAATAAAGAGAAGCACCCGTTCTGCTCAGGTCACACAATAGGAGAAAAAGAAATAAAAGCGCATGATAGGGAAGTAGCAATCGTTACGCAAAACTGCGCATATTGGGCGCGTTCGCACACTGATCGCTCGCTTCGATCGCGTAGGCTGTATCGAACGAGTCACGCCTTCTCAATTTCTGTGTCTGCCTCTTTTCGCAATTCTTTTGACGATTAGAAGACGCGAAAGAAGCGAAAAACTGCCACGGAGAAAACAAATGAAAATGGGAAAATGTAAGTGCAGTCAATACAAGTGTGCGAAAGGCTACTACCGTTCATCACGCGTAAGACTCTTTCTTAAGTTACTTTGACCGAAGCTCGAGAGTGAAGCTACGTTCATTCTGACTGCGGCATTCTCACCGGCTTCCTATGCAGTCTCTGAGCTGGGATCCAAAGAGAAATCTATAGGTGCCACAACTATCGTTTTCTTTTCTCAAATTTTCAGCCTATCTTTTTTTTGATTCAACTCAATTCTTTATTTGCAAGCATCAGATACCAAAATAGCAAGACTGGCTCACTGTACATGCCCGTCTACCACGAAGCCCACGTGTCTTTTTGTTACTGTTAGCCTACACGATAATTTCACGTGACGCTTTACTTGCGCTTATTTCATACACCAATCACGCAAGAAAAATCTCGCGTGGAGTAAAACAAAGAAGAAAAGAATAGGCAACTACAAGTATTGAAGTTTGGGCAAGTTGGTTCATCGTACTTGAACGAGTATTGCGCAGTATGGCATTATGGTAGACAATAAATGGCCCAACAGACTGAAACAAGAAGACAAAGCGTAACGTCCTCCTGTGTCGGTTTGTACAGCCATTTCTTCTCTACATTACTGTGCTATACCCATTCAAGATAGGTAACGCCTTGAAAAAGCATCGCTACGCTATGGCCTTTAGAAATCATTGCCGCCGACATTTGTCCAGCTAGAAAAAGGTATCCATTTCTTGCAATAAACTTATATATACTATACATAAATATTCACCAACGCTTGGAGATCATCTTGTGTCATACTATTCTTTATTATTTTTTTCTTATTTCCTCGAATTGAAACTCGCTTAAGTCAAAGCGCAGGTGCAACAGAGGTCTAAAGGCACGATCAAAGGAGGAACTAGAGCTTTATTGTCGTGCACTCTAAAACCACAGCACAACCAATGTACAGAAAAAAAAACGGTGAAACAGTTCATCAATTTTGAAAGCTGATTGCTCTGCAACGTTCACAAAAAAACAAAAAACAAAGAAATGTAATAAAAAGAAAAGACAATCTTCTTTTCTCTCTCTTTTTACCTGCCCAAGATACGACTGCACCTTCGCTTTCTCTTTCATGGTTTGTTCATGCTGCCAAAATCTTTTATTTTCATTTTTTTCTGTAGATTTATACTCCCATTGACTTCTGTGCCGAAGGGTGGCCCAACCTAATTTTGGTGCCCTCCCATTTTCGAACGGCAAACAGGGCTGCCTTAAATGCGCAAATTGTTATCGCTGCAGTATTCGTACCACTAGGGTCATCACCCTCAAAGCGAATGGTTGGGGCGCTTCGAGCCATGGCTAGGAGAGAGTGAAACAACATGTCTGGAATTTCTCAGGGGTTGGCAGCAGCAAAAAGCTAAAAAATGGTAAATCTTTGTAAGTCATCTTTGTTCAGCCATTGATATAACTTTGTAGTATTCGTGCCACAAAAATAAAGTTTGAAATATATATCTAGTGGGGACCCGGCATCGAGAAAATTTGTGATATTGTTGATATTATTAATGAATCCTAATAAAACAATTCCCAGCACCACTCTCTTCACATAATATCTCGACGATTGGAACGTGCATCTTTCGTATCATGTGCTAAAGCTCCTCTTTAACATATTGAACTGTTTTACTGTGACATGACATGACGTCTCGGGCTGGAGATAGTATGCATTAAAGTAATGAGAAATTGCAAGGCTTTTCGACAGTTCAAAGTGCAGTTTTCATTCCAGAGACCCGTGAGCCGCTGAAGATCCAAGCTCTCTCGCGTCCATACCGGGCTAGGGTCGGTAACTTTCGTTACAGAGAGGCTTCCTTTTGTTGTGTTATTGGGTGTGGGACTGGAAAGTTGTCGCTCAAGAGCTAACACACGTAAGTGAGCAGAAACAGCGCATTAAAATGTGGTTTTTGTAGCTGGTTATATGTGGGATGCATGCAGCTATAGCATATGGTGCGGGAAAAACCTTTGTTTATAGGTGCCTCCAAGAAACTGCTTCGCCGCTCGTGAGAAAATCGTGTGGTTGGAGATCGTACGCTGTAGTTACAACAGTTATAGTAAGAGTTTGCAGATAGCAATTTTCATTTTGGTTTCTCGCACCCTTCTTAAAACAGCCGTTATAGTATGAACGCCAGGTCATGATTGTCCTGCTAGGAATCAAAGGGCCGATGCTTCGGCTCAAGCGAACACTTGCGGAGATTCATTGAGAAGAAATTTGGGACGGGACAGTTCCTAACTTATACCCCCAAACAATTCTGTAAGAGCTAGTAATCCACAGAGCTAGGAAGATAATTCAGCTCGCGAATATTTTTGCCGTATCGGTTTAGTTAAAGTTGAACTCCGGCTGCATCATCTATAACCTTCCTCGTAGAGCTGATTGTGATTTGAGTTCACAGACAATTAAGAAATGGAATGGAAGAATTTTAGTGAGTTTACTCGAATGCGAACCAATCCCTTGCCGGACGCTCTGGTGTCGAGACAGGTGGGCCTAGCATCTCAGCGACGTAAAGAACCGATAAAAGTGCCAAGAGTTGTCCATTTAACACCAGGCTGCCCAGGGCCGTATCCAACTAGGACAATGTAACATCGTCACATTGTAACGTGCGGTACCACCAGAGCATGTGTATTAACCTAACAAACTCTGAGAAAAGAGTGCAAGTGTTTGGCGTCTGAACTGCGAGGTATATTATGTGCAAGAGTGGGGAGGCTTGGAAATGCCCCGACATGCAAAAGTCTGAGCGTCAAAGTGAGTTAAAAAAAATCAAGATAGAGGCACGCCAATCTAACGCAATGAAGGAATTCAGTAAATGACGTCAGGATTGTTTTAGTAAGTAAGGCAGGCATGCAAAAACATTTGAAGACATACACACGTACTCGTAATTCACTGTCGGTTCGTAGATGAGCTGGACAAAACCTAAGTATACTGCTTATTGAGAATAGAATGTTCGCAATAGCAGTATTTCTAGTGTCAAGCATTGTCACTTTAGCAATACACATGCTTTAATATTGATTATAATTATGTGCACTCACCATCGATGACGTCGTTTATAGTTCACCTTGGTCATAAACGTCTGCTGAGTGTGCTTTTACATGTCATCGATATAGGACATCGCACCTGAAGGCGACCAAAAAACTGCTGACGTTTTTGAAGAAAACGGACCTGGAGAAGCGGGTGTGACAGTGATGTTGCGTTCCACGTCAAAGTGATTAACTGTGACTGACTGCGTGGTTATGTGCGGGTTGTGTGATAAGTTGTCTTTCTTTTCTTTCCTCTCTTTGTTTCGATCTCCTCCATCCCTTTCCTACTGGTAGGGATGCAAACAGGTTTTCCTGGACTGGCTGGCCTCCCATCCTTTTCTTCTCTATCATTTATTCTCTTTGCCGACCAAGTGAATTTCAGGTGGCTTAAGAAAGTATATACTTGGATGACTGGAAAAATGCGATGAAAGGAGAGCCACGCTTTTAAAAAAAGTGATGCGTGGTGTCGCATTAATTAATTTTGTTTTATACTCTACGCATAAGGTTTTACACATTATGGCTGTCTTAAGACTTTCCCCTGTAGCTTCTGTGACCCCCAACACGTTTTTATTATTTCCCAGCTTCCTTTCAGAGCCCTCTAAATTCACGTTCTATCCTCAGGCTGTCGACTACGCTTAATCTGATTTGTCATATGCTCCCGGGAATGACGGCCAAGGGCTTACTTCTACGAGTTGCAGAGCGCACAGAAAATATGGACCCGAGAAAAACAAACAATACAAAGTCTCTCTTTTTTTTTCTTCCTCTCTTTTTCCAGGCTTCCTAGGCTTGGCTTTCAATGACGAATGGCACGGCCTGACACACTATTGGCTCGTGGCACGACCAGCTGCCCTTTGTCTATGTCCTTCTGGGCAAGGTAGACATGTATACTTCAGTGTTCCCTGTAGCATTCGTAATGCATTCGGAAAGCAATGGAACGAAAGAGCGGCGATCTCTTGGCATCGCTGCGCGTTTTCTCTACTGCATCATCCACGAGCATCCGTTTATCACTTAGAAGAGAGGTGTCGATGCCGCCGAACAATTTAGGTGCGATCACACACCCTACAATATTTGAGCCGACAGAACAATCGCTGCTGATAAGAGCGACACCGCATTTTTATTATCATCGCAGTTTGTACCTGCGTCTTGACAGCTTCGTCATACGCTCACCATCGTGGTATTGCAATTACACTTTTTAAGCATGTTTCTATGTTTTCGGAATCGCTGACCTACCTACTTTCTTTATTTGTTGGGATTTCAGGTCCCCAACACAGGATATAGTAATGAGAGGCGTCATAGTGGAAGTATCTGCGAATATTTATTGTCGGTGTTTTTTAGCGTGCACATAAATGTAAGCACACGAGCCTCTAGCATTACGAGTTTCCGCCGAAAGTCGGCTGCCAGGGCTTTTTACTTTATCGTTAAGCATGAACTCTACATCATGTTACAAAATAGCACAAACTCTTGAGACCAATTGCATGCCACTAAAGTATTAAAGAAAAATGTACTGTAAAGCAGAACATAGAAAAAAAAGAGAGAATTCAGTCTTTTGTTTTCGCTTTGAAATTTAACAACTATATTTCAGTTAGGAAAGATTGAAAAGGCTTGTTTCAAAATCACAAGACGTATTGATTGCCCTAAGCTAGGACTTCTGCCAATAAAAAGAAGTTGTTATACTAGCATAACAGTGATTTAACTTTAATTTTGCAGCGCAAGATTATTTACAGCAGCAGAGAAGCCCGAATTCTTTCGAGAAAACCATATACCACTGAAACATACATCATTGTATGAGTCAGTAAAATATTACATCTACACCAAAAAAGTTGTTCTTCTTAGTGGCCAAGCTGTCTGCTTTCACGATAGTAACTAAACCTACAATTCTCGTAAAATGAACATGCAAAGCGTTACACTTATTCTAGGATATAGGAAGCGTGACATTATTCCGGCATTAGCTAGGCTATTGCAAACACTTTCGTTCTCGTGACAAACTACGTGCTCTCCTAGTTTCTGTCCTTTTCACGGCCTTGTCACTTCGGCGTCGCAGTAATTCGTGTTCCCGAAGGCACTCTCGAGAGACTTGGAAATGTGATCACTGGCACGAATGTCATTACTGTTCTCGAGGCCCCAGTTCTGACGAGCGCTTCCAAATTGAGGAAGCTATTGCGACAGCCCCAGAGGCTACAGGAAGCGGGCACGAAAGAGAGGGAGAAACAAAAAGAAGGAGGCAAGAGAATAAAGTAGCAGAGAACAAGTGCTTCGGTAGGGGCGACCACAGCTCGCAAGCGAGGAAGCCATCCTTCGATGCTCGCTTTAGCAGATGAATAACTTTCCCGCCATGCACACATTTTCTCGCTTTTCCTCCTTCATCCCAAACACTTACTCTCTCTCCCTTTCGCTTTTCTTACAGAAGCTCGTTACATTGTAAGAAGCCAGAGAACCAAACGAGAATCAAATCGAAAGAAGACTCAAGAAGGGAAACATATAGACCGGGCCTAAAGTGACCCCTAAACAGGGGACACAGCGGAACAAGGACACAGCGAAAAGATAAGAAACAGAAAGAAAGAAGCGAGGGAAGTAGATCACTATATGTGGCCTGACCCTGACTGGAACCACTGCTGCTGCTGTGTCCGGTGCGGGAACCATTCATCGGGACATCCCGGCGAGAGCGGTCTCCAAATGCACGACACGATGATGCGGGGGCGTGGATAGGAGCCCGTATTTTTACGTTCCCGGCCACACATACGACGTGGGTGCCGGCGAAGCGTTCCCTTCCTCTCCCCCTCAAACGACACTTTGATCCCACTCGCTCTTACTTAGCGCTCAGTTTTTATTAATCCCGCTATCCTTCCTGTCGGTGGCTCGTGAAACGACTTTTGTTCTTTTTTTCTTTGTCTTTTGAAGCACCCTTTGCTCTAGCAAGCAATAAGGTACAAAGCATTCGTGATGGGCTCGTTTAAAATGGCGCCCTTTCATTAGCTGTTACGAATGTGCCTTTCTTTTCAGCTGAAGAGCTTTCTTTCTAATACCGCTATATCTGCTTGCTTCTTTCACTTCCATATATTTCTCTTACGTAGGCGTGTTGTTTAAATTTTTTATTCACTTTGCTAAATTAATTTTCTATCTGCATACTTCCCGTAATGAACAGCAGCAACCAAGAAGCAGTGCTTTATGTTTTGGCAGCTAAATGTTAAAAAAAATGTTTTTCGAAGTGGATATTTAATTGCAACGCTAGTGGCATGGAATAGTCAGGGTTTATAACGAGCGGTTAACTTGAACAGAAAGACTTCATCAGGCGGCGATTGTTCAAACAAGCGGTCGAGTTTAAATCAGAATCATAAATTATACACATGCTCAAGCAGTATGCAACAGATATCTGTAGGGCTACTCCTAGGCCTATCACCAGAAAAAGAAAGTTTTTTTTTTCTGTCGAGATCGTAGGCGGTCCATCAGGCGAAAAGATGCACCATACCATGTGAGGTATGCCTGCTGCCGTGTGAGGGCCTTCAAAATTAGCATACCTACACGTTTTCAGTATACATAACGAAAAAAAACACAATTTCAATGAAATTAAAACTTGCACATATTGAATATTACTTATAAACACATGGTATTCATAAACATAAAAACCTAATGCATTTAGTGAGAGGTACAGTTAAAATGCATTGCTATGCATGAAAAAACAGTGGTACTTACAACGCTAAAAAACTCACAAGAATAAGCGTGACTGTGGTGCACAATAGTATAGTGCACTGTTTATTGAAACACTGAGGGCAAAAAACTATTCTTCAAAATCCGAAAATGTAGGAACGGTTTTGTTTATTCCCTATTTCATACTTTCAAAAGTATTCTCAAATTTGTTTGCGCGACAAAGTATTTAGAATAAATCTGTCTCTTTTTAATTTATTCAGCAACGAAGTTAGACTTAATCAATTTAAAGAAAAGTAAATACAAGCAGGCCTTCGTGGTCGTTCTCAAAGCTATTTTTATGCCTCTTTGCACACTAGCGAATTCACTTATTCCACGAATCAAATTTACGAATTCGAATCTTGAAAACGTCCAAAAAGAGAGACTAGATCATGAGCAAGAAAAGAGGGAAGCAAGTCGCAGTGATAGTGAAACAGGGCCGGCGTGTCTTCTTATTTGTGGTAGCAACGTGGCCTCGACCAATTCGACTGTTACTTCCTTCAGGTGAAAGGAAAGTATTCACAGGAAGCATAGATATAAAAAAATAAAAATTGAGCAGAAGGGGATGTTGGCAACACACCATGTGCAAGATTGCGCGTGCGTGAAGAAAAATGAGCGCCTTTTGGTGAAATATAAAGGGGGATTGAACGAGGCAGTTGCAAACGAGGCAGTTAAACCAATGTTGAAGAAAAGTTAAGTTTATGCTACACAACGGAGTGGTTGAGAAATACATGAATGGCGAGCGAACTGCAAGCTATCGCATACATACACTAAAAAAGCGCAAGCAAAGGAGGGATTGAGCGATGAACAAAATACACTGCGAAATGCACAAGGTGGTAAATATAGAGAATTGAGACCAGAAAGGCGTGAATAAACGTATGGGCGTCGCCAAGGCGTGAGAGGGAGCAAGTGATTGTAAAGAAGATAATGCAGCATGTGAGAAGTGAACCCCCCTCCCCCCCCCCCAAAAAAAAAAACACCACAAAAGAGGTTAGTCAAAAGCTTAATACAACGATAACAAAAAAAATGTGCGGTAAAATGCTGTTTGTTGCAAGGCATCGACCGAGCGGTAATAAAAGGGACCACGCTTCGGACCCGTAAAAGCCGCCCCTAGTCTGCCAAAAGCTAGTTAGCTTGGGATTTGCAGATATTGCGAATGCAAAATTGAAATATAGGAACGGGTACAAGGCAAGTGGTGGCTATAGACGGCTTCCCGATCGTTGAAACAGCTGGTGTGCCCATCTTCTGGTGGAGGCTCTTTGCAAAGTCTGTCAAAATACGTCGTAAAATTTTCATTTCCCGAATTAGACAAGCATATTGCAACTTTGTTATCGTCGCCAATACTTTGAAAGTAGGGTGGCAGTCTCAAGCACAGTCAAAGCTGTAAATGTATTGAAAGCACTGTTGACCTATGCTTAATATAAACAGCAAGTGCGTAAAATTTTCTGAATTTAAACGATGGCGCAGCTGCAAATAGGCACACAAGTAAAATATCGTGCGTGATTTTAGATTGACGTATGCGCTAGTGCTTCAAAAATGTGAAGATAGTTATAAAGAACTTTGTTCTTTCCTATTACTTATCAAGCACATTTGCTTAGGTGGGTGATTCCAACGAAATGGACAGGAACGCAATTCTTTGTAACAACAATACATTTTCAACACACCACTGTTTAATTCCTTAGCAAAAATTTAGTGATGAATACGTCACTGTACATTTCTTTCAACTACACCAGTAGGCTTTTTAAATTTAGCCCCTTTTAGATACAACCAGACCTTGTTTTGGCTAACCATTTTTCTAGACCAATTACGAACGTAGCACTGCTGATCAATGACGCCAAAACTGCACAGTGGTATCACCTGCCCCATAGTAGCTATTTCCATGCTGTAATATTGGTGATATCGTGTGCTTTCAATGGTGTCATTGGTGCCTATGATGCCAATTTCTGCGGCATCCGACTTTATCACCGCTGTAATTTCCATAACACAAGTACCGTTAGTGCCGGTTTTATTATGCCTATGCCGCTGGTATCGGTACGCTAGTGCCACCCCAGTGCAGTGTTACCCGTTAGTACAGGTTACGCTGGTGGTAAGTTTACTAGGACTCTTTCTGTTGGTCCTAGGGGCACTGTTGGCACAAAATGTGTTGCTTCAGTAAGATTCTTAGACTTATACTGGCTGATACCTCGAAACGATGTTATCACCGTGCAATGGTACTTATGAAAATGCACGCTATCATACATATGCACTGTACTGTACTATATAGCATACAGTTCAGTGGTATAGCATGTAGTCACTGGGTAGGGATGTGGACGAAGGAAACAGACTCGATATTGGGATCAAACTATTTATTTGGTCGAACTTGTGGCCACGTAAAAGTTAGATTTCCGCAACACACTAGCACTTACAGCGGCGAACAGAGCATCGGCCGTCGATCAACTGACAAGCGGCGAGGCGCGTCGGTATTTTTATATGTGCGGTCGAATATTCCAACCTTTTCACTGGGCGAAAGTTATAGAATAATCACGTCTTGCGTCGAATCTTAACATAACTATCTACCTTCTGGAACAAAGAGGAGTACTTTGCGATTGATTGATTGATTTGTGGGGTTTAACGTCCCAAAACCACCATATGATCATGAGAGACGCCGTAGTGGAGGGCTCCGGAAATTTCGACCACCTGGGGTTCTTTAACGTGCACCCAAATCTGAGCACATGGGCCTACAACATTTCCGCCTCCATCAGAAATGCAGCCATCGCAGCCGGGATTCGAACCCGCGACCTGCGGGTCAGCAGCCGAGTACCTTAGCCACTAGACCACCGCGGCGGGGCAGGAGCACTTTACGCTGAGCATCCCTGACAGGCGCTGGGTGCGAAAACCGAATGAAACAAAACTGAAAATAAGAACTGCGTGTGGCGAGAGAGTGTAATACTATACGATATAATATAGCACTGTATACTTTAATGCATTGTATACTATACTATGAAATCATCATCAACCCGAGTGGCGGTGTCAGTGATAGTGATACTATTTTGCTGAGGCGGCTACCATGGTCACACATTGCTTTTTACCGGATGCGTCACGGATCTAATACTCAGACGCTGTCTTTCCAGACACTGCGCATATATGCGAACAGAAAGCGACAGGAAGGTTCGTGAGCAGCCCTCGCAAACGCAGCAAAACAAGAGTTTGATGAAGTCTTGTTGGAAATATCGACTTGTCCTCATGCACAAAAAATGTAGTTTTAGGGATGTCAAACAGTACTTACATAGCGGCTCCTCGGCGTAGATTTGTAATGGGAACTTGGAACGCCTCCTGATACACATAGTGCTGCACTTTTTACATGACGAGCCTATAACTTATGTGTATACTGGTAGCGAAAGCTCAATAGGCACCGGTGTGTCACCAAGTTAATAATTCGTTTCTACCGTGACCGCGCATCTGGGGTCAACTAAGAGCAAGAGGGGAAAAAAAATGACGTCACAATCGGAAGTGGTAGCGCCGTCGTGCATTTCGCTACATGGTGCGAGACGGTCGTATCTTCTGAAAGTGCTGCATTTCTACTTTATTATGATAACAACAAGATTTTAATGTGTTTTTATGGCCTAATATTAGCCGCACGCAAGATAAAAAAAAGATCACAATGAATAACTGGAGCAACACCTCTTATTTCTTTCAGTGCCAGTGCAAAGGCGCGCTCTTCAACGGGAGCTGTCGGTTTGTCCTATAGTTCAAGGATTTGTCTTGGTGCGACGCCACGTGCTGGGTAGGGCTACTTGCGTCACAGGTGCGTCCAACTGCTTTCTTACAGAGACTTGATAGACGAATTTCTCTCTCGAATCTAACCCGTCTGTCAGATTCCTTCTTTCGTGCTCCTTTTTTGTGTTTCGAAGCGACGCCATCACCGCCTCGCAGCACTCTTACAGTCAGCCTATGCAGCAGTGTCACAGTAACCCTTTCTCATTGCTTGCCCGCATATTGTCATAAACGGTGACACACTATCTCCAAACATTGTATTTTTTTACAGAGCAAGTATGATTGACAACATTCTGAAATGCCTCATTACTAAATTTAACGCGATTTCCTTCCCGACATCAAGCCTGCATAAGGCAGGAGTCCCAAGCACCGGCGTGGCTCAGCGGTAGAATACTGGGCTGGCTCGCAGTGGACCCTGGTTATAATCTAAATATGTCGTTGGTGTGTTCATTTGAGTCTTTATTCTTATTTCGTGCGGCAGTGGTTGCGGAAAGCGGCGGCGGACAACTGTACGGCGCCGTGCGTGACCTGTGCTGTGGTCTCATAACATGCTTTCGCTGTAAAAGATACGTCCTGAGTTCCTTGCGCGCATAGACAGATGATGTTTTAAAAGTACTCTTACTCTTCTTTTTCGTCCACGCAATCTTTAAGAATACGCTAACTTTCTTATCATTAACTTATCCCGATTAGTTTGGTTTGGTTTGAAGAATGCTCCAGGCAAGCACCTACTTACTCGGTATAATAAGCCACGCATTGTTTCGCGGTTATTTCACCAGGAGCAGTAATAATAATAATAATATATTGGAGGCTCAACATCACACAACTACGATTTGGTTATGGTTTGATCAGGAACAGCAGATACCGCCCCTATGACTGCCCCAAATACACGAAATATATAAGCTAAGTGCTTCAAAACGTCAATTGATGGATAGTTTAATTAGGATTGAAAGTGTAATTTGGGTAGAAAGTGGTATCGCAAATGACATGAGAGTTTATTCAAATTGAAAACTGTCCAGTGGTACCTTTTCGTCAGGGAATTCATTTTAACATTATTTGGCTCGTGATTACTGTGGTTTTTCACGGAATGTCTATAGCTTTCCTTTTTCTTTTCTTCTACGTTGAGCTTGAATTTATGCACCAGTTCAGAAACACTAACTCACCCAAACAGCAGCTCTTTTGAAATGCTTTTACAGCCCTTTCTTGTAGTTCCCGTTAACTAAATGGGCTAGACACACTGGTAATAATGTAATAAGTTTGGGCCCATGAGTTTCGTGCATCGTTTTCTAGTGTGTATAACTTTTTTTTGTCTGCAGAGGTAAATTTATCCTGCAGATGGTGATCTCAAAAACCTTTGCTTGTATGCAAGGAAGGGGCTTTCCGTCTTTCACAGTTAATGCGTAGCTAGTTACGAGTAGGTACTAGGTAGCAGCTTACAATGGTGGGTGCACATCGCACTTCTCACCTTAGCTGATTCGCGTCCGTGTGTCTTTTTCCGATTAATTTAAAATTACTCCGCAGCGCACCAGATGCATAAAGACTTAGTTTGTTAGCAATTGAGCGAGCATTAGCCAGAAATTCTACGTATAATGAATGTCATAATACTTATACTTGAACGCACCAAGCATTTTCTTCTTTACATGAAGTAGAACTCTTTACCAGGAGTACCAGAGCGGAGATTAAAAAAAAGCTAGCAGCTTTCAAGAACACATGAAATCAGACTTAATATGCCTCAACTGAAAATTAATGAGTCATCATGTTTTGCCTTGTATACCTTCTATAATACGATTTGTAAGCGATGACATATTCGATGTATCTTCGTTGCTAGAGTAGAAAGAACAAACGATAAAAACAAGACGTCGAAAACAGGGTTTAGCGTGCTCTTTGGGCTCTATTGCACAGTTCGCTTAGTTTGGCAGAACGACGCGCAAATTCTATTTCCTCTGAAAGCACACAGCTAGGGTTACATTTGCATGTTATTAAAGAGTGAAGAGCAGTATCGACCAAATTCTTCGCTGATGTAATTCCATGAGAAATTGACGACTGAAACAGAGCTGAGTACTTGCTACCCACACAAGATGTTGACAACCGAAAAACTAAGTTATTCGAGTCTCCAACGTAATTCAGTGCACAAGTAATCGAATACGAAGCAGGCACCCGTTCACTCCCGGGAAATGGCAGCCAAGTGTTGAGCAGCTATAGAATGAGCTTTAGTGTGAGCTGGTCATCTTGGTTCACGCTAAAATAGGGTAAACAGAGCAATTTAACGTGGAAATAATGACAGGTATGCTGAAAGGGCCTGATGATAAAAAAAGAAGGGAGGTTGAACATGGTTAAACTAGATTTTGTGGTCGACACCTGAGATTTGCTTGCTTTGGGAGAGAACTTCTACACACCGATGTTTAAAAAAAAATGAGCAGTTTATTGAAGTGGCTTTACTTTATGATTCAAATTTTATTCAGTCTACATACACTCTACAATGCGCTAGGTAAAACCATGCTGTAATCTCCTATGACTTAAGGACCTCTCGAGGCGCGGAAGACTGAGCTCTCGATGACATCTGTCCTAATTAGAAATCATTGCCACTGAGTTTGTAATTTGCATCAAGACTAAACGACGACTGTCAAAAAGCTGAGCCGTTTGAAAAGGACAGTGTGAAATTACTTTGGGCTCCTTATTACTCTTTCTTTAGATTTTAGTGTGCTGCAACCTGAAAAAAAAGCAATGGCCGCGCTAAAATTGATTCCCCGCTTCACCCGTCCTGTGCGTGCCCGTAATTTGGAGCAGCGTGTGCTCCAAAGTTTTTTTCACTTATTCGCCTCAGCATTTGGTGAGCGGGGCGTCAGCGTTACCCATTACAAATGCGAGAAGCTAGGCAGAGAAATAAGAGGTGACAGCAGCAGCCCATTATGTCTAATGAAACTTGCTTGTTGCACAGCTTATAATGAGCGAAGAAGAATAATCTCTTGGGAGGACAACAGATTTTTCAAAGCCAACAGCAATGTATTAGAAGAAGTTGCCATCTACTAAACCTTAACAATCTGTCATACAGCCAAAAAGATTGAGCACATGCCTGAATGTGACAACCATCATATTTTCTTGGAACTCTTGTTCAATCGACGTTGCTTGATTACAAGAACACGTAATCTACCTTTGTCGGAAGTGGCTGCAAAGCTCTCCGAAAGCGCTGTGAGCGAGTTTCCAGTTTATAGGCGGAAGTCATTTGGGTTGTCCTCTTTAAGTTAAACGGTAAAAATAAAGTAGCAAAAGTCCACGCATTATAAAACGAAGATGGCAGATTAACCTAGAAGCGCACAAGGAACATTTTGATGCCTCAGCGCAAGTTTCAAAGCAGTATGGCGTTTCATATGTCAAGTCAGGCACGGTTACGTACTTACAAATTTTGTGAGTAATGGTAAGTAAAGCAATTTTTGGGTGTCGTTGATTTTATTGTCAGTATAGCCGCACAATCCCAGGTTATGTGCCGAAGTCTAAGGTACTTATTTTTTTTTGAAGCAAGGGGTTTTACACATTTTTAAACACTTGCAAATACTCGGGCATCTTCATTACTTCTCACACGCTTACTCCTCCCGCCAGCAACGTTTTCATTCACATTAATTATGTCTAGCACAACGTAAACATTCAATGGTGATTTTTCCTACAAAATACTACATTGTATCTATACAAACAATAGAAATTAAGTGCATAATACTTTTTATTTTCTGTTTTGATCTATTAATATTCTCGAGTACAAATTCCGAAGTGGTGAATGACAATTTCTATCGTCCCAAAACTTACTTTGGTAAACATAGCACTTTAAAGTTTTTTGGGTAGTATAGAAGTTTATTTAGCATCAATGGACTGCACCACTGGCACTTGTTCCAATTAGATGGGATAATTCGTTAAGCAGACAATGCTTCTTCTCTCTTCTCTATTTCAGTTGGGTGGAATATATGAGATAGGTAACTTTTGATACGAATTCATGGAACATAAATATAAAAAGTTGAAGGCACCAGAATATATCAATTAAACTAAGGAGAAACACAGCCATCGCTGTTGCCACACGCATTTTTGGCTATCTCTATGCTGCCGATTTATTACAGGTATAACCACTGCCTTGTCCAAACCACCGTGGAGTGTCTAGAAACTTTCTAGATTATTTCAGAATCTTCTAAATGACTTGAGCACGCAAACGCGATGAGTTGAGTTTATTCAAGAACTAATGCAGCCAACAGTGTGAAGTGTCGAATGTTCTATAAAGCCGAGGGGTCTTTGCGCAGATCAGATTATCGATGGCGGTACACTTGTGTCAATGTCACCTAGATAATTTCAGGCCTGCTCACTGTTCTTGCAGTGGGCTTTTACGTAACTCCGCTTTTATTGCCACGTTTCCCTGCACAAACGTGCCTACGTTTGCTCACACCTGCTCCACAGAAGCGGATTGCCGAAGCGGACGCCCACATCGGAACGATACAGCGAAAGCTCTATATGGCTAGGAGAAAGAAAAACTGTCCGGCAGCGGTATCACAAACAGTCTCTATTGGCTGTCCCATTAGTTACGTCATTCTCGGCGTCGTACCCAAGCACTCATGCCATCAGCTGCGTCGTCAGTGACGTCGTTCATCTAGTCGCAGCCGTGGCGCCGAGGACGCGCGCCTCAGTTCCTCCTGAAACCTTTCGCTTGGGTATGCCTCAGACAACTCTAGGAGAGCGCCTACCGCGGTAACGTAAGCAAACTCGCATTCGATGGGCCGATGGTGCAGTCCTGGAACAAAAACAGGCTCGGGAGGCCGAGCGCCAGATGCAATTGCGCACCGATGATGTAGTAGCCTTCCAAGCCGTGACATATATCTAACGGGAATGCTAGTGCCAGTGGTGTTCAGATACTGCAAACCACGCCGCCGATTTAGGTCGCGATGTCAAACGCTCGCAACAACGCTGCGCCGAACAATTAATGCGTGATTCTTGAAGAAGGAAAAAAGGCGGCTAATTTCTGTCTGCCCATAAGTGACATGAAGCAGTGTCTATGCCAAACAAGTCGAACAAGTGGCACTGTGACATGAACGTGATGTTTGCGGGAGTGCGTTCGCCTTGGCGAACACGCGCCTTTGGTGGGAGTTTCTCGAGCAGCACTTTGGCTTCGGCTCAGACATCTGTGACCACTTGTGGTTCGAGAACAACTGCTGTGAATAAAAAATTTCGAAGCGCATTCATGATTGATGGATTTGTGGGGTTTAACGTTCCAAAACCACTATATGATGATGTGAGACGCCGTAGTAGAGGGCTCCGGAAATTTCGACCACCTGGGGTTCTTTAACGTGCACCCATATCTGAGCACACGGGCCTACAACATTTCCGCCTCCATCGGAAATGCAGCCGCCGCAGCCGGGATTTGAACCCGTGACCTGAGGGTCAGCAGCCGAGTACCTTAGCCACTAGACCACCGCGGCGGGGCCGAAGCGCATTCAGGCGCTCATTACAATCCTGAATGACCGTTATCATGTGAGACACAATATCAAGCATGTGAAATAAACACTGCGGTAAGCACAAGCCAAACGCGTGGCTAACCTACTTAAGAAGCATGAACATGTAACCAGTAATTGAGAAAGGCTTTAGTGCCACGTCGGGTTGAACCAACTGCTAAACACCGAACCACACGTTTCAGCTTTGGCTGGTTAACCATATGCGCGGAGTGCTTGGGCGGTGATATAATTTTTTAATGTGCTCTTTAATACTATCGCGCTAATAACTCGTTAGGTGCGCAGTGAACAATAACCAGTGCACACACCCTCCCTCTTTTTACAGTGGAAGCTGTTATGAGATCACATCCCGGGTCACGCGCAGTTGTCCGCTGCCGCCGCTGGTGTCCATAACCACATCGCGCGAAATTAAAAAAAAAACCAAGCACCAAAAACACAGTTGGGCTCGAAACCCGGGTCTGCTGGGTGCTAGCCCAGTATTCTACCACCGAGCTACGCTGGTATTTGTGACTTCTTGGCAAACCTAGCACCAAAGACACAGTGGGACTCTAACCAGAATACGCTGGGTGTCAGCCCTGTATTCTACTACTGAGCTACGCTGGTGCTTGTGACTTGTTGGCAAGCTTGCCTTAGGCAGGCTTGATGTCGAAAAAGCAATCGCATTATTCCGACTTATTAAGCGTTTTAAAAGAGCGAAAGAACAACCAGTCATCGGACAATGCGAATAGCGTAATAAGTGAGCCTTCCAATGCTCCAACTCGATAAACAAGCTTGTTCTTGTTCCCCTATTAACTGTGTCGTATACCCACTTCAGCCATAATTTCTCATCGTCGTCAGCCACTGCATGAGCAATTGGCACGAAATTCCTAGCAAGTGTTTAGCGGATACCACGCTTCTAAGAACAATGACGGAAAACAGCAGAGCGAATACCGGCCTACTACCCAAAAGTTTATTACTAATGCTCTAGTGGGTATCAAGCAAGTGTGCTTGCAGTAGTTACTCAATGAGTGTTTCGAAAAGGCTCTGAAAGGCCGCTCTTGTAGCTTTGGTTGTGATGGTGCGGCGCCTTCCGCGCAGGCCTGGCGTTTTTTTATTTGCTCTTATAGAATCTTTCTGTTCGTTTTGCATTTTTTCGTGCTTCTTTCTTCTCAGTCCTCCTATACCATAGAAAAGGAGCGCAAAGGTAAGGATCAACTTCAACGCAATACATGTGATGTATCAAAAACAATACGTGGTACAAACTACAAAGTGAAAGGAGACGAAAGCAAATGAGCTTTTTGTGGGGCAGAATCACTTGCGTTTCATTCTTTGCATGTTGCTGCAGTATGTTTCCGCAAGATCCATGACTAACCTGGGCCCGAGAGATACATCGAAAACAATGCACTACAGTCCTTCTTCCGATCAGCATCAGCAAACGTTCACACTTCCTGTTTCATTATATATTTTTTTTATTTATATGAAGTATAAGGAGATGTTGGCGCACAAGTACGGCGGCGGCTACTCCTTAGCCGATGAGTGAAAGTTGAACACATATCTTAAAAGGTAAAATAAAAAGCAGTGCAAGGAAAACAGAACACCCAAGAACACCTATGCAAAAACACATTCATACCAACATACAAACAACACCAACAGAATGATAAGAAAATTTATAAAAGTCAACGAATAAATTCTCTCATAATGTCTCTCGTTAATATTCGGTCCAACCAGCCCAAAACAGCAGAGCACACGTCTGGTTCTTATGAAGATGTATTCGCTCTTGTGTACATAACATTCGAAACGTCATTCACTGCAGCACACACACATATGATGAGTGTCATATGATACTGCGCATAACAAGTACGACATGTGTTATACAAATGAAAGTTTGTTATTTCTTAGTACTTGTCAGTGATTCCGCTGACGCTTTTAAATCGTATGTCTGTAAAGCTCCAGTTCGCCACAGGCGCAGAAGTTTCTTGATACTAAACGGTCTGTGGTCTAATGTTAACAGATCCGATTTAAGACGGCGTCTCGGCGTGTATTTATGTGGACGGCCTATAAGAAGGCGATATACGTCTTCATCTATAAATTCACATTCGCATTCGGAATTTCCAGCTCTGCCAATTGCCACGCCGTGGTGGTCTAGTGGCTAAGGTACTCGGCTGCAGACCCGCAGGGCGCGTGTTCGAATCCCGGCTGCGGCGGCTGCATTTCCGATGGAGGCGGAAATGTCGTAGGCCCGTGTGCTCAGATTTGGGTGCACGTTAAAGAACCCCAGGTGGTCTAAATTTCCGGAGTCCTCCACTACGGCGTCTCTCATAATCATATAGTGGTTTTTGGACGTTAAAACCTCACATATCAATCAAAGATCTGCCAATTCTAAGCAAAGAAAAGTTTCATGTATGTGGTGCCTAGCTTCAGCCGGTGAATAAGTGTTTCCATATTTCTATCTAATGGTAGCGCGATTTCGAATTTAATGAATGAATCGATGTGATATAAATCACACCTCTGTGTACTTTGGTCAAACCAAGCAGTTTTTCTCATTCCGAAATTTGCAACCATTATAATACTAAGCAATTCATTTTTCGAAATTGGTAAAGAAACAGTAACATTTCTGCGGTGTGCTTGTCGTCCCACTTCATCGGCAGCTGTCTTTCCAAGTATGTTGAAATGGCCAGGTATCCACTGAAATTTGATCTCATGTTGTGCTTGCTTGCTTTGGTGAGCTTTTTCAGCGTTTCGGATGTTAGGTAAGGGTGGTTGTCGTGTCTCTGCTATGACAAGGCTGCTGGAAGTCACTAGTGGAACACATTGGCAGGCGCGCAGTCTCCTAGCTGATAGTCTTTGAAGTCGCTCCTCTGCAGTGCGGGAAAGGCCGTGTAAGACTGATGCAGAATATGCAACGTTTTGTCGTATTAAAACATTGTGAACAGCGAGCATGGATGATACAGATCAGCCCCATGATGTCCCAGCAATTCTGCGGAGTATATTCACTAGCGTATTCACCTCGTTTTCGAGTTTCTTTATGTGAGGTAGCTTTATGATAGCTGTCCATGAAGTATTACTCTGAGAAACCGATGCTGTGTTACAATCATCAGTGCTTCTCCTTCTAAATTGATATTGAAGTTCTTTAACTTCTTATGGGTGAAGGGCAATACAGCTGTCTTTGCGTGCGATAGAATCATTCCTCTATCTTTTAAAAAGTTGTTGATAATATTTATTCCGTCTTGCAATGCAATCTGAATTAACCGTATGTCCGTGCCAGATGACCAAATGCACACATCATCTGCATATGAGGAGTATTTCAACCAAGAAGGCAGTCTTTTTGCTCAATCAGCCATGACACAGTTGATAAGAAGAGGACTGAGTACGCTTTAAAATACTCAGCTCAAGACTAGCGTTGATAAGCATCAGACGACGCACCTGGATTGAGCGCTGACAAGCCCCAACCACTAGGCGTCGGTAGCCAAACGTTTTTTTATTGTTGCGTTGCAAATGCTAGCACACCTGGGGAGCAGATTTTCTTGAAGGCCCGTACCAAATACACCGGGTCTATACTCCTTCCGGATCAGCTCTTCTCTTCTCGCTCCTTTATTTAGACATCTACTTGTGCCATAGAAATCATCGGCACTGAGAAGGGAAGCTGTTCGTT
Organism: Rhipicephalus annulatus; assembly: GCA_013436015.1. NCBI lineage: Eukaryota > Metazoa > Arthropoda > Arachnida > Ixodida > Ixodidae > Rhipicephalus > Rhipicephalus annulatus. The sequence goes on from WOVY01011572.1 coordinate 82,182, forward strand.
CTATCTAAGCTAATACGTGGGTATGACAGGTTGGGAAACAAAAAGCCAGGATGACGCGTCCTGGTTCTGAAGAAGCCCACTCACTCATGTGGTCGGTCATAGTTCGACCTTTACACAACCTACAAAGAAATGTAAGGGAAAGTTTTAAGCTCTATATTTGCATTCTGACATATAAGCAGTTTTATTTTTGTTCTTTTTCGTGTTTTTGGTAGCATGTCTCTCTACATGCTGCTCGAGTAAGTACGACGAAGTGAAGCCCCACAGCATTTTCGCCCCAATCGTAGCGGCATTTTTCTTTCCTGCCTCGATTCTATTTTTTTTTGTGCGTCACCCGCGTGCCCGCCTCTTTTTGAAAAACTATAAAGCACAACGTAACGGCGATAAGTGCCTCGGGCGAGAATCACAGTCGTATCGCTGCGCTAAAGCATCAAACTGGGCTCGCTTGGAGGTAGCTGCACCTTCAGGCGACGGGCAAGGAAAATTGCCCTCTGAATGAGGTACAGACCCGGATGGAAGAGTAGAGTATAAAGGGTTCAGGCAATAGAAGGGCTGCAATAACATTGCTCGCAGCGGGCAACGTATATTATTAAGGCTGAATGCTTTGAGCAAAAAGTGCTGTGAAGGTTTACCCTGAAGACATATTTTAAAAATTGATGCTTATTGCACGCCCATTACATTTTCCCAGGTGCAATAAGGCTGAAAGAAACATTTTTCCACGACTGTACTCAACATTGCGCACGGTGTATCAATATGCATTGAAGACGATTGTGTGACTGGGTGAACGAGGCCAGGTAGGCATAGGTGTGCGCAAGATTTTCATTTTGGAGGAGGAGGGTTGCACATTCTAGAGGAGGAGGGTGGCAAGTTCACTAGTGCCCTCCTCCCCCATTTTATTCCCGCTGGTCAAGCCCCCCCCCAAAAAAAAAACCAGCATGCCAATTATACTTCTTCGTGGCTCAATTCTATGAAATTATCATGTATTGTCTAGCCTAAACATAATAAAGTTCATTGTTTAGCGTTTTGCAACTGAAGACTCAGCCTACCCCAGCTTTGAGGCGGTTTCAGATAAAGTCCATATCAACCAAAAGCCATTATTCTCACCACAATCAAGTATCTTGTGGATAAAAGTAGCTGCACCAAGCAAGGAATATTATTTAGATGGCGTTGAAGGTAATAATTTCCAGATCGCTTCAAAGAGCGCATTGATTCAAAGTACTGGCTTCTCTTTGCCACAATGTCCTTTCCAGAATGCATTTGAGACTTGACAGCCACCCATTGTAGCAAGTAAGATTTTAGGACATAGGCCGAGACAGTGCTCATCAAAGCGGGCTATCAGAGCGCTGTTGCATTTCTTGAAGACAATTGGTTTTTCATACAGACTTCAAGAAGTGGTGTCTATCGGAATGTCTTCTGTTTCTCTCTCTCCTTTTCTGATGCAACGTTTCTTCTATAAAATTTTTCACTCCTCTTACCCTTTTTTCAAGTACAATATAGCCAGCCAGTCTGAACACTGTTGAACCTCCGTGGCCATCCGTCATGCGGTTCCTCCTTTTCCTCTTGTTTTGTGAAGCCACTTTGAAAATTCAATGAGTCGTAATTGATAAGAAATTGTCTAGACAAGGTTTTGAGGAAAGGACGTCAATGATCGGTTCATTCTTGGAGAGAAAATATTTTGTACACGACGTGCGCTATTCGATCTATGAGCTTAGACGTTTTAAATGCCTGAATGAGCGATGACGCTTATATGAATCCAACATTAAAAAGCAGAAAAATGAAAAAAAATGAAAGACTGGCTCACAGACGAGTGACTGCGAAAAAGAAAGCTTCGATTTGCTACATTCTCATGCTGCGAAGCGGACTGGTGATTACTGTGTTTATACCATTGAGGCTGTTTAAGCCAAGAGGAAAAGCTTCAGTGCGTGTAAAAGTGCGTAAAAAAATTATCATCATTTCGAATGGATATGTGCAACCAAAGTTGGGCTAATACCGCTGTTCAGCGCTTCTGCTTTCTAAAGGAAAGGGCAACAAACGTGCTACAAACACTGACTGACACTTCTAGACAGACGTGAACGCGCGCTCAAATAAACTTCTAAAAAAACATCGCGGTTAAACCAGTGGCGCCACGTTTTATGTTTCTTTAAAGCACCTGTACGGGGTATTTCAGCTGTAGGTACATCGAGAGGATACTCAGGTAACGGGATAAACAACGCATGTTGCCAGAAGACACTGAGGTGGAGGATACCTTACGGGAACCAAGACGTGCCCGCAAATTTATAAGAGGTAAGGACGCTCAGTTTCTGTGGAAGTTTCTTTCTCAGGAGTTTGGCCATGCAGGTCGTGTTTTTTACGTTTTTTGGTTTAATTCAAATCTCTCTGCGCTGAAAACGAACCTTTAAAACAAGCTAGCATCACGCAGCTAAAGCCTTGCAACAGTCCCTAGCAGCAACCTAGAAGCAGCCAGATCAGACTTCATAATCATCCAACTTCGCTGTTCCAAGCCTTGCGCCACTCCGTGCGGGCTTAGTCGTTTTTGAGAGGAAAGAAAAATAAAGTTTCAGCCGAAAGAGAATATGTTAGGAACACCTCATTGAAAGTTCTGCTTTGCTCCACAACTTGCCTTACAAAAGAAGTTCACATAGTTTCATTTCTGTAGGGAATGCAAACATCACAATTTCATTCGCATTTCAGTACATGCATTGAGTATGCCTTTGAACTGACTTGGATATTGAAAAAATTTGATTTCCACGTAACTCCTCACGTACCGCTGAAACAGAGCAAATATATAAAAAGGCTTTTGCTACGGTTCTTACAACTGCTCTATGAGTAAAATATTGGTAAGTGCCTTTCCTATGAATCCTAGGAGTTCTTATATTTTTATTCGTACGAATACAGATTTGTGCAATCTCCATACACTATAAGCCTAGCAACAAGTGCTACCAAATGTTCTATCACACAGACGCTCAGGCCTGCAGATCACATATAGAAGAAGAGCCATAAGCAATGTACAACGACTAAAGTAACCCCAACGCAATATTGAGAGTTGAAAGTGCCTCTGTTCACGGTAAATCTTTACCGAAGCACGGTATTCGCCAAAGCAGGGCACCCAATGTCGTTTCTACGTCTACGACCATAACCAGGTGCCCACTTAGCCTACAACTACGCTATTCTATCGCGTTCTCTGCTTGCAGAATTTCAAGGACCGCATTGCAGTATTTACCTTTCTTATATCTTCGACAAAGGAAAAAGCAAATAAGGCAAATGTTGCAGTTGGCTAGGAAACTCACTCGCATAACCTTCTTAGTCACTGCCTTCTCGCTGCATTACTTCTCATTATTAAAAGTTATAGTCCCCCCCCTCAACCGGTCATCTCGTTCTAATTTTAATCTATTGTTGCTTAAATAATGAACAGAGTGAACTCCAGCAATAGTGCTAGCCCTCGATTGGAGCATCCTCTATAAAGAATGTTGCGAAGCTATGCATGGCGCCCGCACTTGAAGAAAGGAAACCCTTTGACTCCAAGAGACATATTCGCTCGTCTATCGACGCTGTTGCAAAAGCCTAAAGCCAAGGATAAGAAGCTATTTACTAATGGTGTGAATAGAGTCTAGCTGTGCTGCAATTTATTATATTTTTCCTCACGGTGGTGGTGGTGGTGCCTGCTGCTACTGCAAGGAGCGCGAACCTGTGTATCTAAGTAAATGGAAGACAGATGTAAGGTAATTACTTGGAAAGTTTTTTCTCGAAACAGGCCTCTGTAATGCTTTGAAAGCCCCGCTGTATCTTGTTCGATGCGCTTTGACTCGTTGTTGATGAATCGGCCGTCGAGAGCGAAGCGGTTGTGGCAACTAATCTTCAGTATAGTTTGTTTGCTGTCCGCTCAATTGCGGTTACTATCACTTTTGGGGAAAGCGCCTAGTCCAGTACGCATGAATGAGTGGTATTCTCTCGAATGTGATCAGTTCGATCAATTTTAAGTTTTTGATTAACTTGTAACCTTCGGAAATACAGAGATAAATTGTTGTTAAGTGCTCATTTGTGAGATGCATACACTGTTTTTACTTGCTTTCATTGGTTTGTTTGTTTATGTGCAAGCTACGTGTACAACAAAACTTCTCTTTTTTGGGAGACTTCTTCAAAACTTCAACACTATAGCACAATTCTAGTTTAGAGTCGAATGACCCACGTGCGCGTGGTTCAATTAACCAGGTTTTGCAATCTGCGAACTCGCTTTCAGATTATTTAGTCCACATGCTTTACAGTAATAATCATTTTTAATGTTTCCCACTTTTCTACCCACATTCGTTGCGGCGCATTTATTGTGTGTACATGGTTGTCACATTTTTTGTTAGCATACAGGGTTTTTTTCTGATATTTACGTGTTCTAACCTAATGCCTGGATCCTACGTGGTTTTCGTTTATGACCTGACGCAACAAGCCAGGTTAGTTCATATTGCATATTCACCGAAGGCACGGGAATCTGCAGGTTTGTTGGCTTTAAGTATGAGGCAAAGCCCTTGAAAAGATGCAGACAGAAGCATTCGCCACCACGTAGTGCAATCTATTGCAATATTACAACTGAGAAACTTGAGCTAAACACACTTCGCGAATGGTACCAGATTGCAAAGCTTTTTAACTCACCCGTCGTTCAGGTGGTTTCGCCATAACGTACTCTAACAAATGAGTCCAGCTATGAACACTTGTGTTTTTGGCTGTGGTTTTGTAAGTGTAAAGGTTTCTTGTTGCAGCTAGTAAGAGTACTTTTTTTCTTAATGACTCCCAATAGTGTGCATGCTTGCATGAAGGTGGCAGCTGAGAACAATGTATAAGACCAAGTTGCCGTCTCCTAATCACTGCATAGTTAATTCAATAAAACTTCCTTTTTCTATTCGCTCACTTATTTTTGGTGATGTATCGAACATTTCTACGCTTCTGTCCTATTAAACTTTTTTCTGTCACGGTCGTACATTTAAAACGTACCTGTCTCATATCAAATGCACAAAATATATATATTGTATTTTTGTCTGTAAACATGTGTATTCGAGTGCTTGGTCGCCACTACAATGCTTACGTAATTGTTCAATCGATAAGCACCTCGTTTTGTTGCAACATGAAGCCCGGAATGTGAGTTGATTGATTGATTGATTGATTGATTGATAAATTGATTACGCACCTTAAAGGTAATTGCACAAATAGTTTCGTTTTCATTCCGTAAAAAATAAACAATGAGTACATCAATCGTTTGCGGAAGCGACGCAGCCATGGCAACAAGAAACTGCAGCGCATCTGCGTAAGAGGCAAAGCTTACAGCATAAGCGATACGAAAACTTCGAGAACGAACGTAACATGAAGTGATATAGACATATTTAGGAGCAATATAGAAAAGGAACAAACCGATAAAATGTAGACGTTTAGTGCACAGCACAGAATTTTAGAAATTTTAAAAGTGAACTAAACCATCAGCATTGGACATATACCCCATAACCAAAGAGACCGTGTTGCCACTAGAACGGAAAGCTGCAACAATAGAACAATATATTAATGTTACAGGAACAGGAGCGCACTCAGAGGTGAATCAAGTGTCTCTATTTTCGCCTGGTAGAGATATGTCAGCAAGTGCATATGCCCAGTTCCATCAGAGGATTAGTGTGTTTTCGCTGCCTTTTCCCTTCTGTCTTGCTCAAATGATCTTCTCCCATGATTTTTTTTGGGGCTTTGCATGCTATCCGCAGAAGCATCTAGGTTTGCCGGCAAGCGGATACGTTTCATTCTTGATATTGCAGACCTCCTTGTTTCTTTTCCACCATTCGGTTCATTCAGGCAGAGATGTGGCATGGTTTGTTTATTTCAGATTTTTATTTCCAATTATTCATTTTAGTGCAGGATGGTTTGCTTCAGCCGAATTTTATCTTCATCCTATTTGGATCAGATTTCTTAAGTACAATCTCAGACGTCGCTACAGATGGCGACGTTTGGATAATAACGCACATCAGAGAACCAAGAGAATTATGAAGTAAATGTGACAAGGCGATGTCTTGATGTTCTCAGCACGGGCAACCAGAAACCGCTGAACATCACGTTTGTCTATTTGTTTATTCTGTACCCACGTTATGAAGTGCACATCACTGCTCTTCTCACTCTGCATGCATTATCTGGCAGCTAGTGTCGCCGCTGCTGAAAAGGACGGCGTATGCTTGGTTCCGTTTGTGTTCGCGTTCACGTGCTCCTAATCATCCAAAAGATCTGTTCTCATGTGTCAGCTACGCTTAAGTAAGAGAAGATGCCTGGTGGTACTCCTAAAGAACAGACGCAAGGGCACTGAGTTTACTCTTAGAGCATCAGACCCTATGTCGCCAAGCTAGTGCATTCAGCGTTATCATCGCAATGCATTACAGGTGTGTGTCCATGCATTTGAACTGTATTTTTCACACGATATTGTCTTCAAAATGTTTTTCTCGGTAGCGCAGTTTCTTTTTTTACTTGTTTTCATACGTTGTGTTTATATGTACAATTAGCAGAGATGGTCTTTCATTTAAAATGAACAACTTGATCATTTTCTAAAGGCTTTCGCAAGCTGTCATGTATAATCGTTTTGAATACATTACCCGGTAAAATTTTCAAATATATTCTTGTGCCTCGTTTGTTCAGCCAACACACTACTAAAGCGTCACCTGAAGTGACCGAGGCAAACGTGCTATTACAGTTTTCTTTTTTTTCATTTTCCAGTACTTAATGCGGAAGGTTGTTCTTCGTTCATATATTGGGGAAAAGGGAACTCCACTAAGGCTCTTTTGTTGACCATATTGGCAAACTTACTGGAAGGCTGAAGTCACTACGAATAATGTACGAAACTTTTCTCAAGTCTTCCGGAAAAACGCTTAAGAGGCTGATATACGTCAAACATGCTTGCCAAGGTAAACACGAACAAATACCTCTATAACTGTGTGTGTATTATTTGCAGCATAATGAAAATTTACGAGACAATTTCTTATTAGCTGTTGAAATGCAAAGTTGACATAGGGATGACACGCCGCTAAATTCGAGGCCGTAGGCTCAATTCTAATCAAGGCCACTGTGTTTTGGCCAGAGGTAAATCAAAAACGCTTGTGAAACAAGGTTTAGTACACATTAAAAGCAAGCTAGTCGAAATAAGCTCAAATATGCTGCCCATCGTGAACTTCACGTCATAGTTCCGGCACAGAAAACCTTATTTTTTTTACTTTATCTTGACTGCTTTTCACCGGCGTTTCATCTAAACTTCGCTGAGTAATAAGAGTATTGAGCAATATTTTGTGAAAGAATACAAAATTTATTCAACTATTATTCTTTACATTGATTTTCATAAGAATAAAAACACAAGATGCCTAAGAAACAGCAGCTTCTGGCCACTAACTAAGGACATCTTGTAAGTCTCAAAACGCATTTCTATTCAAAAAGGGAGGGATGAAATATTGTAGGCATCTTCGGCTTATGCAGTTATGGTACCAGTTCTTACGCACGTTCATTGCGCGCTTTAATGATTTCGCAATAAAGGTATTCATCATTCATCTCCTTAATCGGTTAAAGTGAAGATAGTGTTCCTTGATACTTTCTATGTAATCAAAGAGACGGCCGAATCGAGCACATTTATGTATTCAATCCGATCAGTCTGCATATCTTTCGACATAATACGGGTAACAGTCACCCACGCAGCCCTATAGATTCCCAATCCCGTTGAAAGCCATTACTTATCGCATATTCCAACCAGCTGCATTCCTATCTGCTACCTCGCCTGCGTGGGAGATGGACGCGTGTGCATCCATGATATCAGAGTTACATTTAGGTCAGACTTAGTAATGTTCGATCGAGTGTCGCTAATTGCTCTGGTCTGACGCGGGCTTCCACACAAGGCAATATACTGGATAGCACAGTCGACAGATTGGCTCATTGGTGGCCAGACGCACATTGGCGCCATCAAAGAGATGTGAATCGCTTGCTTATCACTAACGACGCACATGAATTTAGGACAGCGACAGACCCAGTAATTTCGCAACAGATAATGTTTTAAGCTGATATAGCTATGCCTAAACTCTAGCGACCGGATTAGAAATATAAACTCTGAGAAAATTGCTACTAATAGGCGCATGGAGTCACCAGTGCGTCAGAAACGTATGTTTTTAATTATTTCTTCCTTTATTAGCGAGTGCTATGGCATTTATTAACGTACAGATGATACCTACGTAATTATTAAACCTCCTGCTGCTTCGTGCACTTTGTTAAGTACAGAGTAGCGAAGAGTCCTATTTGTCACTGAATCCTATCCATCAATAAATCTATAAACATGAAGCACATTATTACCTGTAGGCGCCATAGACATAACATTGTAACTTTCAGAAAATTTCATCGAGCCAACGTCGCGTACAAAAAAAAAACTGATTTTGAAAGTGGTAACGTCATGTACGGTGATTTCACCACAAAATAAAACTGAAACTTCAAGCTTAATTCTCTTCTGAATTGAAATTCTTGTGACAGTGAAACGAATGGGACTAGAATTTTCAAAATGTTATCTATCAAGCTAACCTAAGTGTCATTTTTGTGTCTCTTTAATAAGCCTAATACAACTGGGTGCTGCCCAACGTGTATGCTTCCTTAGGTATACTCTCGAACATAATCTTATTATGCGTATGTAGTCTTGCTGGCCCGTTTTAAGGACACCTTTGCGGATACGTTTTTGCTTTAGGATATAATTGAGAAAATATGAGGCCCACAAGGTGCTGCACGTATGACTGGCCATGTCGTAACGTCTCAGTCGCAGAAACATTGGAACATTCCAAAGAAATAATCCATTCAAAATTCCCCGTCCTTCCTACAACGATGCGAGCATAACTCCTCTTTTACACTTCCCCTTTTACTGTAACGTTCTTTCTCTTTAAAACTAACGGTCACACACTAATAACGGCTTTGTGCACGACTAAAGTTCTTGAGCGAATAACAGAGAGGTTCCATGCCATGGCGAGCCTGCACTTTTAAAAGACGCGTTGCGAAAGTTCTGACACCCTTCATTTTGCGTCTTCACGAAAAAGCGACAAGCTGTGCAGTGGGAGCAGATTGATAAAGCAGTCTTCTCTCCAATCCATCGTTGAAAACCACCATCGTAGGCGGTTGATTTCGCTCGGTTGAAAATTGCGTCGTGTGGGGAGGTTGTTGGGCAAGCTGGCAGCAATGACATTTTCACGTTAATGTCTGCGCACGGAGCTTCTGAGTAGGCATGCGAATAAAAGTAAATAGCCATAAACTAAGCGTGCGAGTAATACTGACGTGTTAAATACAGGTCACCATGGGCACTAAGAGTCACACCAGAATTGTGCATTTACGGTTTGTTGCATTCGTAATACTAACAGGGAGCCCAATGGGAAATATGCAATACTAGCAAGATTGTGGATCCTGGAAAAGAATCTACACGTATACAAGCGACGTTAAATTTTTCTCAGACGTTTGCTGTGGGACGCAGCAACAAAAAGAAGTCGTCTAAGAAGCTTTGAAATTGCTTCTGACATCACTCTCTGGAGTCCGTATAAATGACGTCAACCCACCCGTTCTTCACCATCAATGATCCTTTCACAAACTTCGCGATTCCCTGCAGCGGACCTTCCTGTCAATAAAGGTGTCTCTTTGTCTCCAAACGTAGAGATCATGCTATAGCACATTTACAGGCAGTTGTGGTTTGGCCTCACGCACTTGACCTTACCTCGGAGGAAGAAGAGAGGGATGTGGCGCCAACATGCAAATGGACGCGAAAACAACGTGAAACACTGCTTCGGGATGTGCCGTTGCAGTCACTGGCTTTCATTTTGACAGCAATGGAAGGAGTATGAAGTTTTCACAGTGGTTACGACAAGGGTGCGCCCGTCGTACTGCTTCCCTTGCCAACTTCGTTCTATCTACTTGAAACTACTCACTCTCGTCTCACATGTCCCGCGCTGTGGCCTTGACTTTGATCGATTCGGTTACGACGGATCGTCCTTTGATGTAAACACTGCGCACCAGTGAAATCGACACCGAGTTTAGGAACACGCGCGTTGCGAGAAAGAGAAAGAGAGTGTAGGAAAGCATTGAACTTTCGCGCTAACAAGTTGGTGATCTCGGTGCATTTCTCATTTTGTACCGAAGATGCGAATGCGAGCAGGAGAAAATTAGCCGCACAAAGGGTGCGTGATTACTATAGGCTTTCCAGGAACACTTCCCCCAATTCTTTAACTTTTGTCCCTTCCTTCGAACTGAGGTGAATCCAGTTGGCGCGAATATTTAACTTTTACGGCAGAGTTTCTCAACACCGTACGCTAAAAAAAAACTTCGATCTCGCCGTGTTGATATTTTATACGATGGGTTTCTTTTCCTTATTTCTCTTTTCTTTGCGATTATGATTTCGTTCCCGCAGCTCTGAACGGCTCGTTCTTCGGAACACTGCGCGGGGAATTATACTTTCTTAATTTTACGCTGAGTACAGTGTCATTATGCTGGGATTTTGTGTTTACAGAGGCAGGTGTCTTTTCAGGCTTTTCATCAGTCCTCAAGGCAAATTGAACATTTTCTTTTTAATTTTCATTTGAAATGAACTACTCGTAAATTAGAAATGAGCTAGAATACAGTAATACCTGTAGATGTAGTGATCCTTTAGACTCATCATTTTCTAGTGATACTATTCTGCATTTATAGTTTTCTTTCCTGCCTCCAAGAGCTGAGCCTTTAATGGCAATCAACAGGCTACTGATATTTGGATGCTAATCTTGCATTACTGCAAGACAAATATCAAAAACAACTTTTTCAGAAGTCAGGAATGGTTCTCTGCCACCATCAGCATTATTGTGCAATTTCATTGCACATTGTATCTTTCAGTCATCAAATAATATTTACATGTGCCTTTAAAGAAGATTGTAGGCCGTAACATTTATTTCACGTCCTAAAGGGGTTAATACCCAAAAAAACGCCTTAATTGTACCTCAAAACTCTCCGTCCTGATAAAATACTACAGGTGATGAAAAACACCGTCTGCACTGCAATAGCTTAGGATCTCATGATAGAAGTACTGGCAGAGATTCAAGTGAAAATGAAAAAAAAAGGAGTAGTGGAAAGTGAGACTTTGCGACAGCAGCGCCTTGCAGGTGCTTCAAACCCACCAGAATCACGAATTTTGAGTGATGTTAAGGAAAAGAGGGTAGCGTTACACTTGACAGTTCTGCCTTTCTGAGCAGCAAGCCCAAAATCAAACAAACATCATTTGCTCTAGCGGAACTAACACGATTCGCTTTAGTATGCAGCATTAGTTGGTCGAAGGTGAAAAGCGATGTCTTGGATAGCAACAAAGCTGTGATATGTAGGCACAGAAAGGTGATTCTACAACCATGGAGGCATAAAACCTTAAACGGATTAGCACTCAAAAAAGGAGGGCAGTTACATAAAGTGGAGCTAGGACGTGAATATCGGTTGGGAAACTTTCATATATGTTTTCTTTTTGCGTTAGACAAAGAGGTTAAACAAAGACGCCTAAGGAAACAAGGCTGTGAGCTGGATATATGAGGAGAAGACAGGAGGGGGTGTAGAAAAGAAACATTTAATACGATTACGCGAAATCACGTTAGACGGGATAACAGGGCGGTTATTCGTGCATCTACGATGTCTTCATAGCAGCAGGTTTTATTGAGATATTTCTGCTTAAATTATTGCTGTTGCTTGTAAAACTTGTGCCCAGCACACGCGCTATAGAAGATGGGTCACTTGACGGAAAGCATTAGATAGATGTGAATTTAAAGGCCTTGCTACTGCATGCGTATTATTTATGAGACGAAAAAATAAAGACCATTGTGCCCGAACATCTTTCATAATCTCATTGAGCCTTCGGGGTTGAATGTCACAGTGCCATGCTGTAAAAAGCCACGCAATTGTTCGCCGCGCGAAACTTTTACTTCCCCGCTGAAGTAGGCCACTGAAAACGAAGCGTTGCGGTAGTTCACTGGAAGCGGAGAGTTTAGTCCTCGCTGTGGTGATGGCATTTGAAGAAAGACGGAGTAACAATGCCTCATGACTAATGCGTTCATGAAGGAGCAGCATGTGGTAATATAAACTTGGTGACCTCACGCAGCACGTTTAATAACCATATTGCATATTTTCCCATTGGAGTGAGTTTGACTCGCTGAAGCATCTTGCAGTGTCTTTCGCAAACGTATACGCACACGTACTGACATTATGAGTCTCACGCAACCTCGTGCCATCATATTTTCAGCCAATTGGAGTTAAGGACAGAAAGCAGGTTTTATTCCGTAGCCAATTTTTTTTTATCAGTGATCACGCTAAATAACCCCTGCTAACCCGCAGGTCGCGGGTTCAAATCCCGGCTGCGGCGGCTGCATTTCCGATGGAGGCGGAAATGTTGTAGGCCCGTGTACTCAGATTTGGGTGCACGTTAAAGAACCCCAGGTGGTCAAAATTTCCGGAGCCCTCCACTATGGCGTCTCTCATAATCATATGGTGGTTTTGGGACGTTAAACCCCACAAATCAAATCTAAATAACCTGCTTTCATTCAGCGTTCTCTCCATTCCCATTTTCTTTCGCGCGCATTTCACACCAAAGGCCCGTTTGAAGTCCTGAGCTGCAGCTAAGCAAGCAATATTTGGCTGCTTGGTAAACAAGTATAGACTAAATTGTTAGTGACCGGGATTTGCCATGGAAGCAAGAGTGATACCTTGTCAGTGAAAAATAAGTCCCGTGTTGGGGATGCCAGTGAAAGTGGGCAAAAGATGAATGGCTTCCACTGCGTTCGTTTCACAGATGCAGTTGGTACCACACACGGGAGCGACCGTTTACTCACTCGAGCGATTCTGCTGGCTTGCTATCGTGACGCGTCCTATCACTGCTGTATATGCGTGACGTGTAATACAATAAATAGCAAGAAAACCTGTTTCCTTGACTGGCCAAACCTGATTACGTGTTCCTAAGGAATGATTAGCCAATGCGTTATTTTAGCGACTTTACGAGGCCTATTATCTGTAGAGCGATAGCAGAGATTAAGCTCAATACCCACCATTGATGTCAAGCTTTTACAGCACATAAAACGGTAGCGATTGATTCAATTTGCTTTTTCAGCATGTTTTCTTTTTCAGAAAGTCACACTAGTTGACTTCACGAGCACCGAGCCGAGGAGCCCCTCCAGCCCTACGCTTCAACACACGAAAAATTGGCTGAGAAAGCTTCAGCCGTGAGCAGCTTTTGTAACACCCTTGATAGATCTTACTTTCATACTGTCAGCGGGAAACAGGTGCTGGTTTTATAGCTCGCACGAATTGTCATCGAAAAGCCAGGTTACCCGTTTCACTGTTGGTACCTGCTTTTTATATGTCAATGACTTCGACAATAAGCTTCAGCTAGAATTCAGCACTTCGCTGTGTATGTTTGTTTTACAGACAAAGCTGTATACGGCTAGGCTAATTGAAAAGCCGTTCACCACGAAAAACGCTCCGTCAGTAACGTCGTTTTCTACGTCGCACCGAAGCACACATGGGAATGGAAGTGCCGTCACCAACGTCATTCATCCTTTCGCAGTCGTTCCACCGAGCCTGCGCTCAGCAATTGCAACGTAGTGGCTTTTGAAGAGAAAAAAACAAAAAAATGTCGCCTCAGCAACGCTGCACAAAAATCATGAGTGTGATACAAAGGAATGTAAGAAAGAAAGCTAACGGTGACCATCAAAAAGAAGGTGATTCGGCCCTGCCCCGTCCGCGCACGCACGCATCGACTCTTAGCCAAAGAAAGCCGCCGTGCAGGTCGACGTGAAAAGGAGGGATGTAAACAAACCTCACGTGACAAGCTCAAGGACCCGTTACGATTTCGACGTCAGAAGAAACTTCCCTTTACAGCTTTCGCATGGGTAATGCACGGGTTGTACGAACGCCCGAACAGCGGACAACTTTTCAAGAACAGCGCTGATAGCTGAGGCATGAGAGAATTCATGTTTGTGGCAGTTGAGCACTTTGGTGGCATTCATTCCATGTAGATTTTTTCCAGGACGTTTATGTATGCTTTGTTGACGCCCCGATACCGCACTGTCTGCATTTCAGCTGATATCTCTATTGAATCAGATGCCTTCTTGTAGTCAATGAAGCCTATGTATAGGGGTTGGTTGTATTCTGATCATTTCTCTATCACCTTATGGATAGTTTGAATGCGATCGATTGCTGAGTAGTCTGTACACAATCTTGCTTCATACTTTGGTTGACTGAATTATAATGTTTTCGTAATTCTGTTCGCAATTAGCTTTGCAAACAGCTTGTATGCGACAAACCGAAAGCTAATCGGCCTGAGTCCTCATCCTTTTCCTTGTGAATTAAGATGATAGCATTTTTTCTAAGCTTCTGGAACCTTACTTGTCTGAAGACACTTCGTAAATAGGGTGGTTAGTTTTTCTAACACTATCTCTCCTGCGTCTTCGCGACCTTTACGTGCTTCACGAGCGTCCTATTCGTATCAAGACAACAACATTGTGGCACAACGTAGTGGCATGAACCGTATATTCTATATAATGGAACACTATGAACGCATTGACTGAAACATCTGAAATAGCATTGCCTACATGCGATCTTCTCGGAATGACAGTGGACATCCTGACAGGCGCTCGTGCTACTGCACCTCATCGAGCATCTTCGTTCACCTAGCAGCCATAACTGTCCAGCAAAAGTTGCCCAGCAGTGAGAATCCCAGCAAGCCGAGAAGACATACGTTCCTGTATGATTGAGGGCACCTATAGTAGCGACTCTCCTACTGCCCGTCGTTTCTTTGTGCCCCTAAGTGGGGACAGATCAAGAAACTTATACAGCACTTAGTTGTCTCAAGCCTAAGCGTCTTTCCTCCACTCATCACCTTTTCTCTCCTCTTCCTCTGTCCCCATATACTACCAAAAGAGCAAACGTCTTAACGCACACCCGTTAAGAAAGGGAGAAAGAAGTTCAAAACATTGAGAGGAGTTCGAGCGTGCCTCCTGCCACTGAGCCCAGTATTATGCTTCGCTGTCTGTTGAAGTGATTTCGTCATTGTGCATTGCGTCTTTTTCTGATGTTCACTGTTTAGCCATTTTTTCACAATTTCGCCTCTTGCTTAGTTGATTATAGTATTCTTTCTCCTAGCTAGGAATTGCGTTGTGAAGCTACCTCTGCCGAGAATGTACAGCGTTGTTGGTGAATGCCGAATCGGAGATGGAGAGCGTGACACTGGCTTTCGATCACGTTGACGCGGTGGAAACTTGCCGCTTTCCAACAGCTCTCCAAAGCTGTTATTTCTGATCGCTGAGCACATATTTGTTCGTTTTTCTTGCGAACGAGAAAACCAAGTGCTTCGGTAAGCGTTATGGTTTTGTTGCTTTAAAGTTAGAGGTATAGAAAAATAGCGGTGTCGTCTCATTATGCAGCTCTTCACAGGGCATTGACTGATGCCTTTTATATATCGAAAAATGAGAAAAAACAGGCTTTAAGAATTCTATGGGCGAAATTGCAACTGGAAAGTCTTTGCCCTATAGAGTGCGTGCATATATATATATATATATATATATATATATATATATATATATATATATATATATATATATATATATATATTTTTTTTTTCAGAAACCTCCAAAGAAAATAAATTCCTATAAAAAGGACTGAATGTGCGATGCACTTGAGTTCACCATATATTCGCCTAATGTTCAAGCCTATATGAATTCGTAATGCATATAGGAGCGGCTGCTGTCTAAGCAAAGCCAATTTCAACCTACACTTCTATGTATGCAGCACTCAATAACTGAAAAGAAGGAAGGACAAGAACATCAAGACAGAAAGCTGAGACGTTAACCAGGCACATGCATGAGTATAAAATTGAGAGGGAGAGCGAGAGGAAAAAACAAGTCCAAAATATCGTTGGCCAATGGGCTGACGGGTATGCAGCGGTGGCACTACACAAAAGCTAGAGGCACTCACATAGGCCTGTGGTCCTCAAAAAGAGCAACAAGGCTTCCTTGAAAAATTTAGGTGGAGGAGGTTGCATTAAAAGGAGATAAATGGCTGAGGTCCACAATCAGGAGTTACTCCGCAGAGCTTGGCACACAAATATTATTCACCACCTGGGGGGGTTAGTTAACGCGCATTGAAACCTGAGCACATGGGCCTCCTTACCATCGTTTTTACCCGAGGCTTTGTACTTGCCGAAATATAAGTAACTTTCCAACAGCAAGCTGGCTACACTGATAATATCTGGAGCGAAGGCATTTTATCATCGATCTCGGTGACCGTACATCTAGGTCGACACGAGTGATGCGAAAAAAAATATCATCAAGTAACAAAGGCACCATATAACGTAATCATGATGCTAAAGATCGCCAAGATTTGTGACGTCATCATGACGTGACGTATTGTGACTTCATCCCATTAGATTGTGACTTGGTGAAAATAGGGCTGATGACGGAGATTGTGTAAAAACAAGGGCGAGCCAGAAAGCGTTCAATGTCTCTGATCCTGGAACAGTGTAAAACAACCATCGGTGCAGAAGGCTTTCGGAACAGGGCAGAAGAGGCTAAGTACACCGACCAAGACGAAAAAGATGACACTCGTCTTGTGGTCAACTAAGTTGAAAGCAGTTAGTATCCAAAAATTTTCTTTCAATTTTGTATATCACTGTCGTCTCTTTTATAACTTGTTGCTGCTTGGGTGTTTTACAAATGCTCGAGAGAAAACGTAATCACGCAGAATTTTCGGGTGATACAAAGCAAATGTTCGGCACTCCTTTGCTGTGAACAAGCTCCGTGTGCTCCATTTCATTGCTTCCGATTTAAGGCCACTTTACTTTCTTATCTAGTGAGAGTGTTTCTAGGGAAGGAGACGTGTACGCTACGTTTGGTTACACAGCGAATAGACACTGTTCTATCTGAAATGATTCGCTTATTGTGACAGAGCGTCATCCGCAGCATGCTGACGCCGCACGTTGAGTGAGGAGAAAGAATGCTGACTAGTTCAGTCTGCTGAAGCCGAAAACATGTTCACTCTCCCTCATACTTGAGAAAAACAAACAATCTGCAAAAAAAGGAAGACGCCTTGCCGCCTTGTTCTTTAGACAATAGCAAGCATCAGACGCTGACTGATGGTTTCGATGCCGAACCATGTCGTTTCGACAGACACCCGGCTTCTCAAGGTTTGAGGAATCCGTAAGAACCGTGGGCCGAGCGCAAAGCACAATGCCGTGGTATAACTGAATGCAAGAACAGCGCAACCAACAAGTAGTTACTTCGTAACTACGGAAGCGAAAAAAAACAAGGACAGAAAAGAGCGCTGACTTTCAACAAAGATTTAATATCGGAGTGGTGTACATATATAGGCGAAAAATGAGAAAAATGGGCATGCGTAGAAGGGTGCAGGAACAACTACTGCAATACAATGTCAGCAAAATTCTTGTCTCTTGTTGAATGGGCTGAGGAAACGAATGCATATGTAACTTAAAAAAGGTCGAGATACGCAATCTCCTTTTGCAACAACGCAACCGATGGGCAACTAACACATTTACCTCCAAACTTGTTTATTTGATAAGCTTCAATTATCTCACGCGTGGCCTGCGAGTTGTGCTTGCTTAAAACCTTGCAACGCTCAAAAACTGGCACGCAGCCGCAGTCTCTGCAGTGGATTCCGAGGTGTCCTTGAACTACGTTGTGTACATTGTTATTGTGCTCTCTTAGACGGTCATTAAGGCCCCTTCCGGTTTGCCCTACGTATACCATTCCGCACGAAAGCGGAATGAGATATACGACACCAATAACACAAGGTACAAAGCGCGTTCTGTGTTTCACAGTGCATCTTCCTTTAATAGCAGCTGGATTATTCACCAGCTTACAAAGCTTTGCAAGCTTTTCTGGGGCGTGCTGGTGTCACTGTTATTTTTTCCGCCCAGTAGTTGTTCCTGCACCCTTCTACGCATGCCCATTTTTCTCATTTTTCGCCTATATATGTACACCACTCCGATATTAAATCTTTGTTGAAAGTCAGCGCTCTTTTCTGTCCTCGTTTTTTTCGCTTCCGTAGTTACGAAGTAACTACTTGTAGGTTGCGCTGTTCCTGCATTCAGTTATGTCCTAACAACTTGCCCAAGCTTCCACGCTTCATAGCCGCGGTATATTTTGGCTGTGTGTATGCTACATTTTTTGAATACTTGCTTGCAGGCTGAACTTGGATCTTGTTCAGTCATTGTTTCTGCACACGTATGGGCAAATCGTAAAATCCCCATTTTACTGCAATAAGTTTGGCGCCAATGATTGGTATAGCTGCCAAATCAGAAAGAAACTTCCGATGCAGAAGAAATTCTTTTATTGAAGATATAAGTTGTCGTGTTACTTTTTTTATGATTAGAAGACTTGCGCTTCGTGTAAACGTATATTCCCCTTGGACATCACCACCCGAAGGTGATGTCACACAGCAGTGGTCACCTTTTACAAATGTAGGAACACATTTGCTGCCAAGAAATTTTATTACTGTCAAAGCGACCCGCACCAATTCATAGCACCCCTGGTGATTGCTTTGCACCTTCACCACTGCACCTGTATTAACAGAATACAAACATCCCATATCCTTATATGGGCAACATAAACTCAGACACATAAATATTTCGAGCTTAGCAATATACTTTGTGTTTATAACAATCTGGTATTTACACTGTTCATTCTCGGACGTTTTATGTATTATGGCAAAACAAGCCTCAAATATCCTATCGACCGGACATAAGCCTCTTTCACAGCTCATTACCAGCCGCTTCATGGCTTGTCAAAACCACCTAATCCCCGCGCATAAGCACCCCGATGCCACGAATAGATGCGCCCAAGCCGTCAGCATGCGAAAGCAAAATAGATAATTACATCGTATGAGAGGCTTTCAACGTGAGAGCCAAGGAAGCGAACCATACTAATCACATATATCAAGGCAAGAAATATCTCTTGATCAAGTGGCAGGAGGTGGTCACTCTGCCCTGTATTCATTCCTAGTATAAGAGACATCCTCTCTACATGAACAGACTAATTGTACCACGCTAGCTGGCGTCTGCATGGCGGATATAGCAGCTTTACTTGCAAAAAAAATAATAACAACGTGAATTCAGTATGATTCAACAGGCATACATATTATGAAAAAAGAACACCTAAATAAATAAGTTGAGTTAAAACTGGAACTGTAGATTGTCGGATGCGCAATGACGACGGTTGGGTTACCAGAGTGCGTCTTAGAAACCAAAGCGAAGTGGTTCCTGAATCAAGCCTGGCGCCAACAGACCTGCTAAGTGACCCGTTCCGAATGCATGGTCGTAACACAAGTACGCTTTAGTAAGCGAAATACCAATATGGTTTCTAAAACAGCAAAGTAAGAAATAATAGATAAGAGAAAGTGAGCCAGCTTCATGTTTTCCTAGCACAGACGAAGAAGCCAAAAATTGGACGCGAGTTACCTGATTTTATTCAAAGCACAATGGTGCGAGTAGCTAAAACATAAATGGTTCATGCCATGTACATTATTTATTAACCTGGGTAAAGCACAAAATGCAACGGCCTGAATCAGCAACAACTTGTTAACATATTATTCTCATAAACGTTACGTACGACTATATTTAGTGTAGGTATGCCTAAATGTCTTCATTAAAGACAGGTTTGTGTTACAGGAGAGATCATTATTTCATGCATTCTCTTATGCATTCGTCTAAGAGTACTCGACAGTCAAGTCCATCTTGTTTCTTTAGCTTATTGTTTAGCCAATTTTCTTCTCATTTAGCATGCCAACCACCGATGTGTTCCTTAACGTGCCAGTGAGCGCCATCGAACCTAACTAGTATGTTCTACATCCAATTACGTACACTCTAAGTGGCTTTAGTGATGACGTTGTTATAAAAGTGGGAGGTCCTCAGGGATTAGTGCTAGAATCACTGCGCATACTTATGAGACATTTATTTCGCTTTAACAAATATTCATTGCAGTACCTAAAAACGTTAACATGCGTTTTAAATGCGAATTATTTGTTAGCGAGCTTCGGTGACATTGAGCGTATCTATCTATCTATCTATCTATCTATCTATCTATCTATCTATCTATCTATCTATCTATCTATCTATCTATCTATCTATCTGTCTATCTATCTATCTATCTATCTATCTATCTATCTATCTATCTATCTATCTATCTGCAGGGTATACCTCCCTCAATTACGAGATCCCTCGGCCAACGAAAACCCTGCACCTCATCACATTGGTTTGTTTTCTGTGTTTTAACTTGAAAGTGCTTTAGGCTACGGTCCACCACGGCGCTGCTGACGTATTAAATGCGAAGCATTTCTTTCCTTACTGGAAGCACTTTGAGCACCTATCTATATATCTATCTATCTATCTATCTATCTATCTATCTATCTATCTATCTATCTATCTATCTATCTATCTATCTGTCTGTCTATCTATCTATCTTTCTATCTATCTATCTATCCACCTACGACTTTTAGCTCTCCTGCCCGTTTCGATAAAGATATCAATACCAAACTTGGCATGACATAACATGAATGTATGAAGAACATATTTGATTAGTCATAACATGAGAATCCTGATATGTGTGTCATGAATGTTGGGATTTACATTTCATGGTCCTGCAGCTCTTGCGGTGGTTTTGTTCACATGGCATGTTGCAAAACTGGTATTGCATGGCGAACACAAGCGACAGACCCTAACACTAAAATCATGACATGCGTGTCATGTAACAACATGACTACATCCACGCTCATGATGCGCTCGCGGCCGTTTCGCTAGCGTCACTTATACCAATTTTGGTATTACAGTACGTGAATGGATTACGAAGGTATGTGAGTGGCACAAACATGACAATCATAAGATGCGTGTCATGTAACAATATGAATAGATGCCACACTCATGATGCGCTGGCGGCCGTTTCGCTAGCTCCACTTATACCAAATTTGTGATTACGGGACGTGAATGGATGACGAAGGTATGTGACTGGTGCAAAGATAATATTCATGAGATGGGTGTCATGTGAGAACATGACTACATACTAGTTTCCGGTTCAGCGCAGATACGTTGATAAAAAATCTGAGACGCGAATACGAAGAACTCACACGCACGTATTGCCTCTCAGAACACTTCTCTGAAACGCTTGGAGATGTTTCCAAGTGACCATGTTGACTTTTCATCTATTATTCCTACTCATCTCTGCAGCAGCTACTGGCCGCTCAACAAGTGATCTCTTTCTTCCATCTTTCTAAGTCAGAAATATCAGTATTATGACTCATGTAAACATTACCTCTTGCGTGAAGTCGCGTATTTTCTTGTGTTTTAAAGCATTAAAACATTGATAGAATCACCACTGAGAATAGAATTGTCACCGAGAATATAAACTAAATCCCGCATATGATCCAAATACACAGTAGCGCAGGTCTACTACCTTCTTTTATGCGTATATTTTCTTTACCCACATGACACTTACCACTCCACGCCGTAAGCTACAGATCCTGTCGTCTTGCAAGGCACGTTTGTTCCGTCAAATGACTCTCCATATAACAAAAAGTGGGTTGACGGTCTTGTGATGAGGTATGGGAAGTCACTCTGGAGCGCATCGCTTGATGGTCTCCGAGTGCTACAAGTAAAAGAGAACGTATCTGTGGCTGACACACCCTAGCTGCTGACATCGTCTGCTAAAATAACAGGCACAATCACTGCCTATGGGCGTGTCCATGGTCAACCATCACGCGTGAGTGTACGTGCCTAAATGTGGCTTGAAACGGAGAGCCCATCCGTTGACGCCACGTAGCTTCTCAAGTATAGCTTCTTTTTTACTCTGTTTCATTGTTAGGCCCGCCCCAAAACTCCTAAGACTGGGACCCCGATAATGGCACCCGCAGTTTAAAATAATGTCAGTGCAGTGACGTCATTCAAGATCACGAGTTCCTGTTTAGAGAGAGTTTATGCATTCCCCCAAGAAACGAGCGCGTAATATTTTGTCTTGCGCCACATCCCCTGTGATTCATGTTTTAGCAGTTTCAGTGAAATAAAGTTTATAGAAAACTGAATTTGTTTCCCCATCCAGCCGTCTTAAGCAATTCAAGGAGGATTCAGAAAACTGCTGGGATGAAGTACATGCATTGAAAGAGAATTCGAGAACCCGCCATTTTACCTATAGCAAAATATTGTTTCGTTATGAATAATTTCTTGGGACATATAGTGATCCACGTGTGTTACAAGCTCCTTTGCGAGGCATCAACATGTAGGCGCATCTTAGTAGATGAAAAAAGTCATAAATAATTTTCTTGATAAGGTATTTTGCCGGGAACAGCAACCTCTTACCTTATATACAGCTTATGTTTGCGTTGAAGCCTATTGTAAAATCTTTTTTGTGTGTTTCACTTATGTTTCGACTAAAGCAACGGTTCTATACCGTGACTAAAACGGTAGACAAGGTCAGGTGCTAAGAAGCATCGTCCCTAAAATTTGTAGAGGCTGCATGTGGCATTTGATGCATGCAACCCGCGATCTTGAAGGAGGACTTCCAATGAGCGAGAATCTAGCTATGCCTGCATCACACAATGTGCGCTCAGCTGGGCTACGAAAAAATGCCATCTTGAACCGCATTCGCCGAGTATGAGCGATCAAATCTAAACAACTGGAAGCGTTATTTCAAGGTATTGAGTGGGGCAAAAGTTTTTTGAATAGCTTCATTGAACATATAGCGAGAAATATAGAAGACACTACTTGCGCGTTCTTTTGAAGCTGCGAATATTGATATCACGTAAATTCTTCGGTACGTAAGACAATAAAAGTATCTCAACCTTCCTGGTCCGCAATTTTAGGGGCGAAGCTCCATGAAACGGCACCCATTCATCCCTCGTAGTACGTAACATGTCTTATGCTTTGACCTCCAAGGGGGTGCCGGTGGGAGATTTCTCCTGTGCGTTGTTGAACAATAAAAAAATCGCAGTGTTTGCGTTAACTAAAAGCCAAATTTTTCTGTCTCTCATTCCCCATTAGCAGCCATTGGCATGTTCCACTACGAAACGTTAGTAGAAGTAGAAGTGTAAGTGTTAGCTAAAAGCCGACTTCTGCTGTCTCCCATTCCCAGTAGCAGCCATTGTTTACCTCCATGATTAATGTTCAAAACGCCGTTGATTGATGAAAAAAACTAACGAAAGACGCCAGATATTTTCTAAAAGCAAAACGAAAAGACACCAGATGTTTCTAAAGCAAAACGAAAAGACGCCAGCTGCTTAACGAAAGACGCCAGGTGTTTTCTAAAGCTATGGTTTTATAATCAAAACCATATCGCGATACAGGTTTGCAGTTGACGATGCTCGTTGCCTTCGGTGTGTGCTCGTACGGATAAAGATGCCGAAAGTAGAATAAACTTTTTCTGAACAAATATACCTTGAACTCGAGGTGGTTAAAGGTGGGAAATAGACCCGAAGCGCAAGCCGTAAGAAAGTGTGCGTGTGCCACCTCTCGTTTAGTCCTTAAAATCTCCGCTGGATGGTGGTGCTTCTATATGGGGAATATATGATGAAAAGATCTGACATGGTGGTACTTGGAGCGTTCAATAGATAGACGAACGGACAAACAGACAGATGCATGGATGGACGCATGAACGGACGCAGGAGTGGATGCATGGAAGAACCCAGAACGGACGCACGAACAGACGCACGCACGGACAAGCGGATGGACGCATGGACGGTCACACAGACGGACGCATGGACGGACGGAAGCAAGAACGGCTGGACGAACGAATGCTTCGCGCCACCCTCCATCATTCACCCCGTGGATATGCTGCCCAATTTTTTGTGTGTGTCACTAACGAACAGAAAAATCAGAAGCCAACACTTCAAGGCATACCAAAGACCCAAACGCTAATAAAATTGACAAAAAGAAGTTGTAAACATTAAAACGCCATACCGTATTGAAAGTTAGTGGCCTTGAAATATTGTCACGGTCGTTTGTTATTGTCACGTTCGTGTCAATTGGTTTTCGCCCACAAAACCTACGAAGAATGCGCAGAGAAAACTGCGCCTCGCTTTTCGGGAAGGTTCGCGAGCATTGTCGACCATTCTGTTGAGATTGCGAGCGAGACGCGAACATTCGAGATTATTCCAGAGCTTGCGCGACGCTCAATTATGATACGGGGATATTCATAGGCATCCGTATAGACGCCGACGCTCTCACCACTTGTCAGTTGATGGACGGCTGACTCTCTGTTCACCGCTATCATTGCCATTGGGTTGTTATAATGTGACTTTTCATTTGTGGCCGAAGTTCGGCCAAATAGACAGTTTGGTCTGAACATTAGGTCTGCTCGCTTGGTCCACGTCACGACTCCATGACAATGTAGTCAAATACTTTATGTAATTACTCATAAAACTAGTTAGTTTTATATTTCGTGTAACGTAAATGTAACATTTTCTTCTCTTGCAAAAGATTAGTTCCCCAAATCATTGTTCTGTGTGTGGCTTTGCGATGAAAGTAGGCGGCTTTTGCATCTATTGTTATACTGAAAAAAATATACTTATGGCACAATCTAGAGTAGGCCTACATTTGTGATGGTTCAAAGAGATACGATAATTTTCAAATTTCTACACCTAACTAAAAAATCCAGACTACGACATTGAAAAAACCACCTAGGCCGTTAAATTTTCCTTTGCCCATTATGTAAGCTTTATCTTATGTGTACATAATAGAAACGCATTTTTATGTTTCCATGTCCTGGGGTAGATTCACAGCATGGATCTGAAGGATATGCAATAACACCGGTACACGTAGGCTCCAACAGACCAAGACATAATCTGGGACTTTGACATTCAGATTAACAGCAGTAATGCATCGCTTTAAGTTCAGCCCAAAACAACACGTTACTTAAAAAGGGAAAGAGAAAGATTAATAAATAAAAGGTATGATTTTTAATCAGGACTGAAATCTGTGGTTTAAAAAATTGCCCGCAGCTTCCCTCGGGGGAACACTGAGGAGGATGCGGAGCATATAATTGGTTAACGGGGTGTTAAAGTGCGACTTACTTGGGTCGATGGCTAAATTGGTTAACGTGGTTGTGAAATGGGGTGTTAAATTGCGACTTACTTGGGTCGATGGCTAAATTGGTTAACGTGGTTGTAGGAGGGGGTGTTAAATGAGTGAACACGTACACACGTATGCGAAAGGGCGGCGCTGGTCGAAGGGACGTCGATCATTGTGTTTGTGGATTCGTTGGAATTCATTTCACCGCGACCTTGGACGTCGACGCGCCGTACAAACCAACCGACGAGCGGCAACTGAGCGAGCGAGCGCCGACCTTGAGTATATATACAGCACTACGGCGCATGCACTGTCAGCTGTTGAATGTTCTCGAAGCGCGACGCCACATGCGCGTCCACTGGAGAATCAGGAGAATTGTAGATGTCGAACGCGGTGTGTAGAGGAGGAAGGGTGCACAGATGGTGGAGGAGTGAAGCGCGCGCGGTGTGTAGAGGAGGAAGGGATGCACAGATGGTGGAAGAGTGGGCGACGGCGCGACGGCGCATGCGCGCGCGTCAGCTGTCGAATGTTCGAGAAGCGGTGTGGACGGCGCGGACGGCGCGGACGGCGCACTACAAGGCGCGAGTATAAGATGCTCCGCATCTAAAAAGGAATAGGCAATACAGTTGATTGCACCGCAGAATTTGGAAGTTCTACTCCTGCTGGGACTTTGATATTCATTTTACACATTCATCGGGCCAACGCAGCCGATGTCCGTTTTTCTCGACGACATCGAATTTAAATCACCATGTCTGTTTCCACCGTTCCTTGGTCTATGAAAGTGTCAATCGCTTGTGGAACATACCCGCATAACCAAGGCCCATGGCTTACAGGTATGTGCCACATGTGTCTCGTGGAATGTGTTTAGGGTGAAAGCGCTAGAATTTTCAAGTCATTCATGTCATGAGCAGCTAGTCATATTCATAAATTACACTCCTAGCCATAAGCGATGAAGAAGGGTGGCTTCTCTTCATTTGTCATAGGAATGGCCAACAACGCTTTCTGCGATGCCTGTCGTTGCGAAGAGACGCTACACCACATCCTGTGCGACATTCCGTTTTATGACATCGAGAGACGGTCACTAGCGTCCGTTCTTGCGCGCATCGACAACAGCCACTTGTCTGTCGACACTATTCTTTCAAGTGCCCGAAAGAAGACATCACAACAGATGGCGACAAAAGGTCTGTACAAATTCCTACGTGACACAGACTTGAACAAGCGGTTGTAGCAGCAACGCCACACACCGCGAAAAACAAGACTGGACTCTGACTGAGTGTACGCCCGTGTGCTGCCTAATGTGCTGTGTTTATCTCTCTTCCCTATCTCCTCTCTATCTTTCATATCCCCTATCCCCATCCCATGCGCAGGGTACCAAACCGGCTGCCTATAGGCTGGTTAACCTCGCTGCTGTTCTTTTCCTTCTATTTTACTTCCTTCCTAGTCATATTTATCAAATAATCTTATTCTCCCCGACTATTGTTGGTCTAACCTAAGTTCTATCTACTCATTTTCAGTATTACAATCAACTTTACTTCGAATTAAGGTTATAATCACGTCTAATAACGTATATTTGAAAGCAGTGTCGTTGATAGACGATTTCAATATTTAATGATCCAAGACGACAATTACGCAGGGGGGTACTTTCACCTCCCTTCCGCCAACTTTTCAAAGAAAGGTATTGATAAATATGTCTGATGCTGTCATCTCTCTCAACAAAAATGTCCATGCCTGTTCGCAAACAAACATAACTCGTATTCTAAGCTATCACATCAGAAGGTGCCTGGAAGAGCACCGAATACGTGCAATATTGCTGGTAAATATCATTGACCCCGTGGTTGAAGAAGCTAATTTTTTTATTTAAAGACTCGTGGTGTTCTAGTTTTCCGTGTTTTAGAATAACCAGGATTAGAAAAACTAGAAGGGGTCAGTTTAATAGTCATTGAAATCTGATAAGAGGATTTGAACGATCCTGTCAATAGTTTTTCTGAAACTTAGAAGAAAAGAAGGTTGAAAATATTGCTATAACAACCGTGTAATCAAGTGTATGAATTGGCTCAGTGGCGATACAATTAGGTTTTACGGTAAAGGAGGCTCCTTCAAATTACCAAAATCTGAGAAAGTTGTTCAGAATAACTAGGATTAGTAGAGATAGGAGAGGGTGGTGCAAAAAGCGTGCAAACTTGATAGAAAGTTTCTGCCAAGAGGTTCATGGCAATCAGGAGATAAGAAAGTTGAAGGGGCTGCTATGTCAACCATGTGAACCAGAGTATGACTTGGCTCTGTTACACTACAGTAAAGCTTTGCTAAAAAGTACGCTTTACACAGCAAAATAAATACGGGCAAAGGATTTTATAACAGGTTTCGGACCATCCTGACAATTGTTTTTCTGACGATTGGGAGAATAGAAGGACGAAAAGACTGCTGTTATAACTGTGTAAACGAGTGTAATAAATGGCTGAGTGGAGCTGTATATATGTTTTACTGTAAAGGAAGCTTCTCTAAATTACCAAAATTGCGGTAAGTTGTTCAGAATACCCAGGATTAGGAGAAATAAAAGGTGGTGGTGCGACAACCATGAAAACCTGATCAGAGGTTTATGACAATCAGGAGATAAGAATGTGGAAGGGGCTGCTATGTCAACCAGTATGACTTGGCTCTGTGACACTACACCAAGGCTTTACTGAAAAGCACGCTTCACGGATCTGATAAGAGGTTTCGGACGGTCCTGACAATAATTTTCTGACAATTACGAGAATAGAATGTCAAAAAGGCTGCTATAACAACGATGTAAACGAGTGTATGAAATGACTCAGTGGCGTTACAATCAGGTTTCATTGTAAAGGAGACTTCTCTGACTTGCCATGTTCAGAATACCCTGGATTATGAGAAATCGGAGACGGTGATGCGACAACCGTGCAAACTTCATTAGAGGTATCTGCCAAGAGGTTTATGACAATCAGGAGATAAAAAGGTAGAAGGTGCTTATTTATTGATTTATAATACCCTCAGGGCCAAAAAGGCATTAAAGACGGAAGTGGGTAAATACATGAAAAATACAAATAAAACAGTGCAATAAATACAAATAAATACAATAAATACAAATAAAACAATACAATAAAATACAGATAATATTATATTTCTGCAGAATGTATAAAAATAGTTATTTACAAATATACGAAAACAGAAGCAATAAGCATAGGCAAGAGATTTTGTTGGTTATACAATGTTAGCTAATGTTTCATGAAAAAGATTGAAGTCAGTGATGGTTGTGACAATCGAGGGAAGGTGGTTCCAGTCATGAGATGTGCGGGGAATAAATGACTCAAAGAAAGCCTTAGTGTGACACGATGCGATGCCTACCTTATTGCGATGATCAACAGGGTTTGAGATGTACAGAGGCTGGAGTATCAGGTCATTATGAAGTGTAGGGTGATAAAAAAATTTATGAAACAGTGAAAGACGGGCGATTTTTCATCGGTGAGTCAATGGAATAAGTGATAAATTATTTTTCATTGAAGTCATACTTGCAGTGCGGTTGTAGTTAGAGAGGATGAACTTAGCAGAGTTATTTTGTACTAGTTCAAGAGAGGTGATGAGATTAGCATGACTGGGATTCCATATGGCTTATTCAACCGTATGAACCAGAGTATACCTTGGCTCTGTGACACTACAATACGGCTTTACTGAAAAGCACGCTTTACAGAACAAGTAAATACGGGCAATGGGCGCTATGAAGGATCGCCCGAGCTTGGCGAACACTCGGTATCTTTTCGAGTACAGGCGACACCCCCATATCAGTGAGCCCTCAGTGCGAAAAAGTGAAATCCACCCTTTAGCGCGCTGCGTTTCATTGTCTTTGATGGAATCCGCCATCTTACTAAGGATGGTCGACTAATTCGGGCAGTGTTTTTAAACAAGATGCATCTTCTTTCATTTATTTGTAAATACACTGTCAGCAAAAGCCACCCATGCAATACAAGTGTCAGAACTTTTCCTGGTGTTTTTTAAAGGCACGAGCTGTTTAAAATCATTTGAAGCGTTTAACGCCTGCGATAAGACTACTTTAGAATAATCAGCATGGTGACCTTTGACATTCATTCTGGCCGGGCGTTCCACATCATCGCGTCTGCAAGTAAACCCGAGGCCACGTGTTAATATCATAGTCAGCCTGTACATTCTAATCGTGTCACCGGCTAATAAGCTATTTGGCTGGGTGACATGCTTAGCTGGTTAGGCGAGGGGTTAGGCTATGACCAAGGTATTTAAGCCAAGTCCTGATAAGACAGGCAATTACGCCGCATCCTAATAAGGCCATGATAATTAAGCTATATTAAACTAAAACCGTGCTAAATGAAAGCATTATAGTTCACGCAAAAACTAAACCGTACTAATTAACGCCTCATAACTATGAGCACGCTAAGCAATTCTATGCTAATTATAGTTCACTTATAGGATGACTAATCGGAGCATGCTATTAGTTCTGCACTAATGATGGCTTTGTTCACTGCACCCGAGATAATTATTGAAAACCCCCGAAATAACCGAAACTCTTCAGTGTTATTTTCACTAAGCACCATGAAATTAGTATAATCAAAATTATGATGCGGCCTTCCTTCGAAGCAGACCAAGCAGATGAGTAGGCGACTGAATCGAAAAGCTGGAAAAAGCTAGGTTATCACAGAACCCTCTATGGCTCCAGCCTTGCACTTTGATTGATTGGTATTTGGAGTTTAACGTCCCAAAACCACCATATGATTATGAGAGACGCCGTAGTGGAGGGCTCCGGAAATTTTGACCACCTGGGGTTCTTTAACGTGCACCCAAATCTGAGCACACGGACCTACAGCATTTCCGTTTCCATCGGAAATGCAGCCGCCGCTGCCGGGATTTGATCCCGCGACCTGCAGGCCAGCAGCTGAATACCTTAGCCACTAGACCACCGCGGCGGGACTCCAGCCTTGCAAAAGTAGGGCCAGATGACCAAGTTATTTTATATGTAAAGAAGCCATTGCTTAGCGTCCATCGCACCAAATGCTTGGCAGTCACAGAGGCACCATGAAAGTCACGAGTTGAACTGGGGCCTTCTCAGAATCAACGAGGTTGTATCTTAGTGCACGCGCCAATCAGATTGATCCACAGACGTCCGTGACGTAGATCGGGTCCAACCACCACTTTTGCTCTTGTGGAGGAGGAGTTCTCAGGGCAACGCCATTGAGCGGCACGATTCATCTACCTATTGGCTTCATCATGCAGACTAGGCACACACAAATGCAGAAGTAAAAGTTATATCACCACGTGGCTGCAATGTATCGCATTCAATTTTCACCGTGCTCACGACGTGTTCACTCACAGCCGCCATGATGCGAACTCTCCTGATAACAGCATGTCCCTATATTTATCTCTAATATTTGGTAGAAGCGAAAAGAGCAGCATCAAATTTCTGCATTTGCATCTTTGCTGCCTTCGAAAGTGAAAAGTTATATGCTGGTGGAATAAAAGAACTTGCCCGAAAAGGACAAATGCTTAGGTACACGTCTGTGGGAAGCACGTGTTTGGCAAAAAGGTAACGCGACGATCAAGCTAACGGTTCGGCACTGATGATATGACTGAGCGGCGGCGCTGACGTGTACACACACAGTGTTTCATTGATAACTATCGCTAATGGCCAACATGCGTTTCTGACGCCACGCGCGTTCTGGTAGCCGTCTTTATTGGCGCTCTTATCACGTACACTGAAATGTCTTGGTGCCATGGCTGCTGTGAAGCGAGCTCGGAGCAAACTCGACTGCCCGAACAGCTCGGGCGATCCTACATACCAACCAAGGTCTATAATAACCAGTGATGGGAGAAAGTACGACCGCGTGGCGTGACAACCATGAAAACTTGACAAACCTCAACCCTCTCACACCACAACAAGGCTTTACCGAAGATGTGCACTTACATAACGCGTGCAATACTGGTGTAGACAATGTAGAAAATGATGCGGGGGCACTAATGCGACCCTTCGTATTCTTATGTTCTGCGGTACTATTAGAAAGCTCAACGGTAAAGCATGCTTTTCAGAGCCTTTGCAATATGCGTAAAAGCTATCCGGTAAAGAATAGCAGAGAAGGAAGAATAAAGTGCTGTGACAATGGTGCAAACCGGGTGCGTTTTGGTTCTGTGGGGCTGCAGCCGGGCTTTACAGCAGAGCGTGCTTTATAAAAGTAGTGGAGTACGAGCAAGAGTGATATGATAGCCAGTTGATGAGAAGGTAGAAGATGGTGCACCTTCAAAAGTGCAAACGTTATATGCTGAAGCCAATCTCCCAGAGTTGATGTGAGCCAAACATGTAGGAATTATCATCATCATCATGCTATGACAGTGTTGCTCTAGATACAAACCATAACTAACGCTGCCCGCACATTGATGTACAAGGATATGTGTTTTTTTGTTTTTAGTTTTTTTTGTTTGAGAGGTTGAGGGAAGGGAGATAAGACCCGAAAATGCTGTTTTTTTGGCCGTGAACTTCGCAGCAATAGAGGCTGTTTCAAAACTCTCAGCATGGTATATCTCAACACTGACGATGTGGTAAAGCTCTTCCAAATAGATGCGTAGAATATTCCCAGCCGCTACAAAATTCAAACAAAAGAGCAGCAAAAATTGCAAGGTGCATAACTAATACGTAGTCAGCCTGCTGCCTAACTTGACATTATGTGCCGATAAACCCAACTTTAAGACAACATGACGAAAAATTTTGTTGACGTGGTAAAATGTGCGCGACATGCGGTACTATTTCCATTTTTAATGGGACAACTCGAAAGCCCACTCAACATCTATTTCTTATGATATAAGAAGAGGGTTTCCGCATTACCTTGGTGTTTAATTTATTGATGTGGCAGACTTTAACGACATCGCAAGGCGTTACCATAACGACCCAATTGGTGTGACGTGTAGAGGCTTGCGATAAATGCCCCGACACGGAGCCGTGTTGTGTAGTGTGTGTGTGCGGGACATTTTGGTGTGTTCCTGAAACCTCGAAACCAGATAACTTTAGCCCATAAGGGCCAGTTCCGTGCAGCAACGTAGAAGCAGTGCATTTATCTTTCCAAATTTTAGGGGAGAACATGAGATATAAATGCACGGACGCTGCGCTCTCTTTCGGCAATTGGTTCTAGCTTTGAATTGTGATAACAGGAGCGCACAGTTATTCTATACTAAACTACCTGTATTACAGAAATTCGGGGCTCATGAGTTATCTGTATTTAATCAGGTAAGCGAGCTTTAGGAAATGAATGCTAGAGAATTGCTGTCCTGATTGCTTTCTGAAACACAACTGTTTTAGCGCTGCACAGAACCACTGCCATGTTGTGTGGCTGCCTAGCTCGATGCCACATAGACCCATTTCGGTTAAGCACATAAATCTACCCCTTTAGGACGCTGCAAGCAGTGCCATTGGAAACAACCATTACAAAATGCACATCGTAGGGTCCGGACCAACAGCACCATACAAAAAACATAAATATGCTCTCGGATGTTTTTATGGTTATTCTGATGGAGTGAATGGCTTGAGTTTGAAGCTAATTAATGTTTGTATGTCAATGCAAGATGCAGTGCAAAAAGTCTCAAGGCTTTTCGTATGGGTACCATAAAAATTAGTGTAGGTGGCATAACGTACTCATTTCTTCATATCTGAAAATATATGTTATGCTGAAGTTTTAGGACTAATCAGGACACATGCAGAGAAGCTTTTGATGCATCTAATAAGGTCATGCCAGAAGCAAACAAAAAACTTGCACCATGGTACCTTTTGTAACAACGCGTCCTATTCCATGACAAAAGCATTATAACCACTCAGAGTTGATAATTGAGTACCGTCACCTTATATAATAGGAATGCATTGTCTAAGTCTCATCTTCTCAGGCTACCTTCACAGTTCCATCAACTGCCATCGTGATAATATGCATATGTGGACATAGCGTTGGCGGTTTCGGCTAGTGCTATATAATTTCTCAATACCTTGTTGTGAAGGCACGCAACCGCATCTGTTATTATACTTTGGGTTGTTTCTTGTTAACAATAATGCAGCACCTATACAGGAAATTGTAAAATCCAGTAAACTTGCATGTTACATTAGGTGGTGCACTTACAAAGCTGTTTGCTTATATTTTGTTTACTGCTATACGATCTTTCAAAGCACGGAATGTCCTGAATAGCGAGTGAAATTCCTGATAAATATCACAATAACTGCAGACTTCTGGCAGACACTGGATATTGGACGAATAGATTTTATTCACGACAGTGTCGACGACGTGGTGAAATGTGAAGCGATTGGTGACACACAAGAGAAGGCTTGACGTAGTGCCGCTAGCACTTTGCTTCCTCAGTGACTTGCTCTAGCAGTTTCCGAAAGGTTGCAAGGTGGAGAGCACTCACGTGCGTCTTCTGAAAAGCATGTTGATCAGGCACATCAAAGTGGCATTGTTAACACCATAATTATAATCATAACTTAATATCCTTTAGGGCCGTTTATGGGGCATTACATAAGGGGGGGGAGCGAATTAGCGGAATATACATACAAGGTCACATTTACAAAAAAAGAGGCATGTTAGCTATGTACACTGCTGTGAAACATAGCAATCATAAGAGAAGTATTGGCATATTTTTTAACACAATGGCATTAAGAAGCTCGTTTTGCAGACATTTTCGCATCGCCATCGGTGTCGGCATTGTTGGTTGCGAACGAAAAATTATCATCGTGTTTGGGACCGATATATTGAGAAAGGCATGCACAAATGAAATAAATTAAAAATTTTCGGGTCTGAGTGACAATAAAGCTCACGTGCTTTGCGCGGTAAGCAAGTACTCTACTATAAAGCCACGCGTCTGCTTAGAAGTGCAGTGAATATGAATTTCATATTTTAGCAAGACAAGTGCCTTGTATACAGGCTTCACAACACAACATGTATTAAACCGATGGAGGTAAAGAGCTCGTTTCGCAAAAATGCCGGTGTTGGCGTCATTGGTTGGGAGCAAAAAATCATCGTCTTATGCGTGACCTAAAAAAATCGAGAACAACACAAATGAAATAAATGATAAAAAATGCATGGCTTAGGGTGGAGACCGAACCAGAGTCGTTTTAGGTCCGAGCGGGGTTCGAACCCGGGTCTCTTGCGTGGCAAGTGGGTGTTCCGCCTCATGACCCCCGTCTGTTCGCGAATCTGTTCGTGAATACCTTGAAAAGAACTACCTCTGCTCGGAAATGCAGTGAAGGTAGCTTTCATGGTTTACAAACACGCATCCTGTGTACATGTTTCACATGGCAACTTGAAATATTGCAGAAATAATACGTGTAACAAGTGCCCATTGCCAGCGAGTGTCCGAATATGTTATTATCATAGTGGCTTAGTGGTTTAAAGCAGGTCACCCTTACAAAAAGGAACACACGCTACTGCGCCTATTCTCATGAAGTCACGGAGTGGGTGAATAGCCGCTTCGAAAAGGTTTCATGCACGAAGTGTTTGAAGTACGCACTAGAAATAGGATATCACTATCACGTTAAATTTCTAAAGGTAAAGTTTTAGTGTCCTCTCATTTTTATCGTACTAATATTGCGTGGTACAAATGTACAATGCCATCGGGCATAAGAACAAGTGATTATCACAACAACATCAAAGTGTAAAGCCAGCCGCCCATTACAAAAAGCGCAGACGTTACTGTGTGATTTTCTTTTGAGACCATGTAGAGGATGCATAGCAAGTTTGAAAACATTCATGCCCATGATTGCTTGTGATTAGAAGAATTTTATTCATGAGTCATTACATAGAATGGATTCTTGTGCGAAAACTTCCCTGACACAAGCCGTTTTCAATTTTATAAACTTCATTGTAGCTATCGACAATCTAAACTTCTTGGCTAGCATGATACAATAAAAAGTATGAACTAAGTAGTTAAAGGATGCCCTGGGAGAGGGATATTGCAATCGCGTGCAACTTTCAAAGGAGAAGCTCAGGAGTCCCTCAATATTTTGCATTGGTATCATCGTGAGGTTCTATGTGAAATCTAAATTGATACTATTACGCAGTGTGTCATAAGCCTATAGGCGCTAGTGAAGGCGTGTGATTGTTGCCGACGACGGTAGCTCAATCGGAAGATAAGTGCACCGGCCATTTCGGTCGCTTATAAGGCGCCTAAAAGAAGCTAGGGGGGAGGGGAGGTTCTAAACATGGAGCTGGACGGAAGCTAAGAAATTGAGCTGCACGCTCTCTCACATCATAACAAAAGCTGACGTATGCGTTTGCAGAGAAAAAAGCACCTTATAATCGTATCAAAAGACAATGTATTTTCAGCAAAGTACAAGGAAAAACTGACTTGACATTGCCTGTTAAAGAGTTGTGAGTTCTTCTATTCAATTATTTATTAGGTTTGTTTGGCCGGCCCAATGGTGACCTTGCTGACCAGAGCACGAAAATGAATGAGAAGGCGAGTATATTACACTCAAGTATTGTCTTTCTGCGTGATGAGCTTGCTTTGTAAGCCAGAGGCCAGTGGCGATTGTTAACAATAAACTTCGGCAGTAATTGCTGTTATTCACTGAGAAGGGCGGCAAAATGGGTAGGCTAGCAAAGATACGTGATTTTGAATTCATAGCAAAGAAAAAACCGAGGCGAAAAGCAGAAACGTCGGGAACACAAGCACTCGACTTCAGAACCTATTTATTTTGAAACGCTCTTGCACGTATTTGCCAAAATTGCACTAAATTTGCAAAAATGTAATGTACCATGCTCATACGGTCAGTTTACTAAACAACCTATTACACTACCAACCTTTCTATTGCTTGGAGTCCTGCCCTTAAGAAGGACTCTATTTGGTAAGGCACTCATCTTTGCTGTGGTGCTCCAACTCATTACTAAAAGGATTACCGGAATGCAACATCAAGCGTTCGTCTGAAGAGAAACTCTATGTACAGCAGTCATTGCTGCTAGGGCACAAAAAAGATACACGCGATAGGAGAAACTACAGAAGCAATCAAGCACTGGAGTTATTGCCGAGTGATGAGGCCGCGTGATTGCCGGCGTCCTTTTATGACGTCTTGCTCTCCGTTCACGTAGGCCTGGTATAAACAAGTGGCACGCCTTTTGGGCTGACAAGACTAATGAGTCAATCAGGATAACTCGTTTTCTCCTGATTTGATTCTTCGTGTTGTCCTGTCTGGAAGCATTCAGGCAGAAAATGATGCATCAGCTACCCTTTATGTGCTATTATTTTCCTCCATTTCCCTGCAGTCCCTGTTTTTCAAATTTTCCTCGCTGGCTTTTCTATGCAACCTCTCTTCCTTTGGTGAGTGAATCTTAAAAAGAGTGCTGCACGCAGCCTTGTAACTTCATTTGATGCTAGCATAATTTGCGCGAAAATATTAGGACTTTAGAGGAAGCTTATTGCAGACGAATGTTCATCCTCACACGTACAGCCTTGCCCACAGGTGGCAACGATGCAAGCTAAATTGTTAACTTCGCTTCCGCCTGTGAGCGCTTACCACACAGGCAGCTGCCTATACTCTGCTCAGCTTGCAGACGTAAACAGGGTTGATAGTTGCATGAAAGCTGCAAGTCAGATGAGCTCTAAGAATACGTGGCCACTCTTTCGCATCCTTATGTATCTCTCTAGCACCCGTGAGAAAAGCAAACGTCGGCTTAGCCGCGCCTAATATGCCAATTAGGGACCAACGTGCCAACTCGTGAACGACCTCTCCGACCACT
Organism: Rhipicephalus annulatus; assembly: GCA_013436015.1. Lineage (NCBI taxonomy): Eukaryota > Metazoa > Arthropoda > Arachnida > Ixodida > Ixodidae > Rhipicephalus > Rhipicephalus annulatus. Next base: position 118,986 of record WOVY01011572.1, read on the forward strand.
GTCTCTGTCGCACCATCGACCTCCTAAGTCACGAGTACGTCTATTACGAACTCCCCGACCCCGAACCCCCCTCTTCACGCTTGGTAATATTTGGATGGCGTTTGCTAAAGTGAAACTAGCTACTGCCCTAGACGAATATGGCATTACAGCCACTCTCTAGCAAGCCTTCCAAACTCTTCATTACTCTCGCTTATACATTTGATCAACACAGTATAAAAAAGACGAACCCCCACACTCCTCGCTCCCGGAATGGACCACTTCGGTTGTCAAATTCATTCCCAAACCCAGTAAGCACGTCCAAATTGAGGTGTTGCGCTTCATACCGCTCCCTTCTTGCATGGGCAAACCGAGTGAGACCATGGTATGCGGCCATTTTTCTGCATACCCGAAAAGGAAAGATGTGTTTTCTGACTCAATTTTTGGGGTTCGCCAGCATTTTATGCGCAGGGCACCATTCTCAAACTCCAAGTGACGCAAGTTTACCTGACACTAGCGCCTCAATGACAAAGCCATCTTGACCCTCGACTTCCGAGACGCCTTCGACCACATGAAGCATAGCAGCAACATTACCGATCTGAGCACCACGATCTGCAGATCTAGGACCTTCAGGCACATCTGCTCATTCCACTCACATTGCGCCGCTTTTATCCGCATCGACTGTATAGAACATGGTCCGTATACATTATGCACCCGTGGAGCGTACAGGGAGTGGTCTTCTCACAGTTCCTATTTATTATAGAGCCAAGCTCTAACTTACAGCGCTCCTCGCAGAGGTTGAGGGCATAAGGTACGTTCTACACGTGGAAGGATGCACTATGCATACTAAATTCAGGCTCCCCGCTGGAACTGAAGCACTCCTTGTTGACAAGTACGCCCCATTGATCAGCCTGGTGTGTTCTACCCAGTCATCTATCTCGGTCTCATCTCTACGCTTTTGGTTCCAGCCTTTTTTTTTGCAACATGGATCCCAGTGGTGCCTTCGCCACCTCAGAGATCGAGAGCCACGATGGCTTTGTCATTGTGGCGCATAGTATTAGGTACAATGGCGCCCCCTTGAGTTAGAGAATGGTGCCCTGTGAGGACTATTCTGATGAAAACCGAATATCTCAGGTATCTCTGCCATCTGCCCGGACACCAGTTGTCCGAGAACTCCGAGTATTGGGCCTCCACATCCCTAATCAGAACTCTGGCTCTTACACTGCGCGTCTTCGGAGCACTGGCGACCAATTTAGTCGTATGGTTCGGCAGATCTCCGCCAGACATGCTGACCTTCATGGTGGGCAGTCCGCCAGTTTGGCTCACGCGTTTGTGACTAGCAGAGTCTTCTACGCTACTCCCTACGTTGGCTTGCGTTGCCACCGCGAGAATCAATTGGACGCACTGCACCGCTCGGTTGACAAGCGATCACTAGACCCCCACCTTGTTACCTCCAATCACCGCTTTGTGGCCTTGAGAGTGCACAAGCTGTGCGCCAAGTTGCTGGACACCCCTCGCATCAATCAAATCAACCGCCTGTACCAGACGGCTCCTGGGAGCTGCCTTCTGGGCAGGCTCTCACTTTACCTGATCTCTACCCCAGCTTCTGATGCCTCCGATCCGAAGCTTTGACAGTAAAGACTTTGGGTTTAGCCTCTTCCTCGCAACATGGATCTCAATGAGCACACAGGCACATGCCTAGCCCAAACACAATTTCTTTACATTCGGTATTCCAACCATCCTGGCATCTTCTATGTAGATTGCTTAAGACTAATTTCCTCGAAACACTTCATGGCTGCACTTCTCTCCGAAGATCACAACACTGGAGGTCTCTCTGTTTGATCACCTGATGCACCTCAAGCTGAAGAGGTCATCATCGCTTTTGCCGCCTCTCATTGAACAGCAGGGGTCATCATAGCGAACTTACCCGTAGCTTGTTTCCTATAGCTGTACGGTGTCATAGTCCATCTGGTCACCTGCCTTCTCCAGATGGCCTCATGGCGCTTTCAACTTCACTCTATCCGCATACTCTAGTCTACTGTCAATGCGGGTCTCACCGGTAACGAAGTGGCTCGCGCCACTGCTTGCGTCTCTTTCTTCTGGGCCGCTGCCCCTCCGGTCCCACCTCTACCCCAACCACCTGAACTTTTACACAGTACCACGAAATCCTCGGATATCACTGGAGATTGTTCTGTTTTTACCCAAACCCTGCACGAGGCCACTTTCAAGCGTGTCTCCAAAGATCACAATAATGGAGGTCTCTCTGTTTGATCGCCTGATGCACCTCAAGCTGAAGAGGTCATCATCGCCTTTGCCGCCTCTCATTGAACAGCAGGGGTCATCATAACGAACTTACCCGTAGCTTGTTCCCTATAGCTGTACGGTGTCATAGTCCATCTGGCCACCTGCCTTCTCTAGATTGCCTCATGGCGCTTCCAACCTCACTCTATCCGCATACTCTAGTCTACTGTCAATGTGGGTCTCACCGGTAACGAAGTGTCTCGTGCCACTGCTTGCGTCTCTTTCTTCTGGGCCGCTGCCCCTTCGGTCCCACCTCAACCCCAACCACCTGAACTTTTACACAGTACCACGAAATCCTCAGAAATCCTGCACGAGGCCACTTTCAAGCGAACGAGTCATTTGTGAGAGGCTTGCATAAGAACACCTTCTTGCATCCTGCGGCAACCCCGCATTTCATGCCGGGTATATACGGCCACTGTGCGCATTGTAAAATGCTGCCGACACCGACGACCTGATTGCTGTATGCCGTACCATAGAACTTCATCTTTTATCCCACTTCTTCCTACCCATAAGGAAGGCTTAGCAGCAGTTTCTTCTCGGCTGCTCTACCCAGCTTCTCCAAGCTTCTTGGTGGCCTGCGCCTTATCAGCGCCCTCTCCAGTAGACTTCCAGAATAAAGAGACCACCCAAGTGCATTTGTACCGCAACTGACTGTGCTTTTCTAAATAAACGTTTTATAACGAAAGCTGTATATGGCTAGCAGAAACGAAAATCCATTCGGCATCAGTGTCACGCGTGTTCTTCGTTGACGGTGCTATCAGTTACATCGTTCTCAGCATCGCAACTAAGCCTGTCTTTCATTGGCTGTGCTGTGAGTGACATCGTCCATACTGTAGGAGCCGTGGCGCAAGGCACGCGTGCATACGCTTCTATTGAGCGCTTTCGGGTGAGAGAGCTCACATTCGCCTGCCCGATGATGCAGTCCGGGACAAAAATAAGCACAGGAGGTCGAGTGCCGGCAGCAGCTGCGTAGCGATGATCCGGCAGCCTTCCAAGCTGCCCTAGAACGCCGACGGCAATACAAGCGCCGGTAGCGGGTGGATCCTGCAAACCAGGCCACCGAGTTGGCTGGCGATGTGAAAGGCTTTCAACACCGGCGGGATGAACAAGCGGCGATGCGGGCACAACAGCATCAACGTGATGATTAAGGAGGTGCGTTCGTCGGGGCGAACGCCTGCTTTCGGCAAAAGTTTTTAAGCGGCACTTTGGCGTTGGGTGTGACGTCTGTGTGCGGCATCTCAAATAAACATTGTAGTAAACCCAAGTCAAACATGTACATATCTTCATTAAGAAGCACGAACATGTAACCAATTATTGGGAATGGCTTCAGTGTAGCCTAGGTTTGAAGCAACTGCTAAATCTCTTCAGCTTTCGCTGATTAATAATTTGTACGGACTGCTTTGAAAGGGATCTTTCTGCTATCCCACCATTAAGTGGAAGTGCGCCTTTCATCCGACACACGCAGGAATCGTAAATTTTTATATGTCTTTTCTGAAACGGTTGCTTCGACTACTGCTCGCCAACTGACTGAACAGAAAACGTCATCACAACTGTGCAGTGTCTCATAAAGCTCGCACACAAGCCCCTTTATAAAATGGTGCTGCGCCTTTGAGGCCATGATGGCATGTCATCAAATGCATTGATTTATTTATTTTGAAATGCAAAATTATTCTGCTATGTTAGAAATCACATGCATATTGCGGTTCAGCATGTGGAGAGTTTCGGTTGATAAAAGTAAGTTTTCATTTTCGCAGTACTTTCTCTTTTCTGCATACACATTTATTCCTGTAACAAGGAAAGGTCGCTGCTGTGGTGTAGCCCTGACGGTCCTCAGCTGTTAATTCTGAGATCGGGGGTTCAATTTCGGCCATGCCAGTCGTACTTCAATGGAGGTGAACTGCTAGAGGATCGTGCACTGTGTGAAGTCAGTGCACGTCAAAGTACACTAGATGGTCCAAACTTCCGGGCACTTCTACTACATCGTCGCTTATAACCATATAGTGGTATTGGGACGAAAAAACCCAATACTATCATGCTGACGTGAAGATCAGGCCGATTTGTTCATCATGGTTTTATAACTTTGAACATGGGGTCAAAGTTTGCTATCAACGAGACAGGCATGTCTAGGAAAAACATTCCAGTGTTCCCATATGCAGGGGGAACCATTATCATCAGAGAAAAGGCCCTGTTGTGGGATAAAAAAATTCACACATTGCCATCAATGATGACTAGTGGACGAAGCCAGATGCTAAAGACCTTGATGTCTGCGTTAAAGTCGCTGACTAGTATAAAAATGGATGGATGGATGGATGGATGGATGGATGGATGGATGGATGGATGGATGGATGGATGGATGGATGGATGGATGGATGGATGGATGGATGGGTGGATGGATGGATGGATGGATGGATGGATGGATGGATGGATGGATGGATGGATGGATGGACGGATGGACGGATGGATGGATGGATGGATGGATGCATGGATGGATGGATGGATGGATGGATGAATGGATGGATGGATGGGTTGGTGGATGGATGGATGGATGGCGCAGGGGATCTTGTATGTGCTGTCACATACATTACTGATGTCCACATAAAGTCGGCTTTTTTTTGCACCCATGTTCTCGTTTTTTGTTCTGCAGTGTTTCACTTTTGCTTTTTCGGAGCATGAAGGACGCAGACAGCGCCTGGCCCTAAAGGGTTTCACTCCTAATAGAATGCCCTAGGTGAGTAGACACCACACTCGACGTGTCGGCTTGCAGCTCTGCGAAGTGGACACACGAAGCCTGCAAGCTTCAAACATGCACTGTTTCTTCTGTGCAAACTGCCGTAGAGTGGTGGCACTGCAGTGGCATTAAGTGAACTAGGCCCCTCCCGCTGTTTTCAGCGCACGCAGCAGGCAGCACCTCGTGCGCTTTGGTCCAGTGGCCATGGTAATATCAACATTGCTGTTGACATGGTTACGCAAGTGTGACGCATTGGTTATGTAATACATACGACGGTAAAACATGCGTCTGTGCGTGCACAGCTGGCACATATATTTAGCGCCACTGGATATTGTTTAATCCATAAAAATATCACTCCACAGTCGCCTTCTGTCCGCATACTTCGCATAGAAACGATTTCAATGGTACGTGCAATCTGCCGAAATTTTTTTTTGCGACTTTCGCAAAAAATACACCATTTCTTGCCATCCAGTGTTGCCTCTCTTGCCTAAACATTGTGCTCATAAATTTTAGAATAATTACAACGCCACTAGACATTTAATAACGCCTGATCAATAAATGGTCTGTGTAATATAGATGCGTTGTCTTCGTTTCGTTGCAGGACTGCTTGTCTGTTTCTTCTCGCGTCTGCATTTACGTATCTCTCCAAACAACATGAACAGCTTTATACTATTCTTTCTTTCCACACAGTAACAAATGTTCAGGATCACGGGTGTCAAGCAAGGCTACGGCTATTTTTTTTCTCTAAACTTGAGCAAGTACTCTGACCTCAAGCGTTGCGCAAGTATTGCTTCACTCCCAACCTATGGTATATTCGCAACAAATGTCGGTTCATAGCTGCTCATAAATATTACTTTGATCGTGGACTGCGTATTGCGAAGCTCGCTGTAAAGGCCACGGACAACGGGTGCAGTGAAATATTTTATGGAAGACAGTGGGACGTCTGCGCAAGAACACCTTTTTCGCTCACGTAAGCCTCATATTCTCGGTTGCACCACTGCAGGGGCAATGCACCTTGCATCGAAAGTTTAATTCAGGTAAGACCTTTATGTAGCAGGTAATTGATAACAGTATTTTGGGCTAGTGTGTTACGTTCAATGAAGACAAAGAGCTGATAGGTGAGGAACCACCGAATCAGTACAGGATGTCTTGAACTTTTTCAGTGATTTCTGTTAAAAAAAACTTTCCGAGTTCTACGAGCCAGTTGGTGCTGAGCTATTCTGAGAGAAAAGATAGAAGACTCGAGGAAAAAGAATGTTCGATGTGAAAGTAAGCCAGTTGCTCATTATCGCCCTGCCAATGAAAGCAAAAAAAGCATCGCTGACACAAAGCTATTCTTCTTAACCTTCCACGTCATTTCTTTACACACGTATACGCGTTGGCATCGATGTATTGTCGTTATCACAATTTTACAAATATGCACAGCGTGCAACGCAACCTTCTAGGTTATTGCGATATCGAGTGTTCGCCGAAAGAAGAGCTAAGTGAGATATTTCACTCCAGAAACTTCCCAGACAGCCCTGTTCATTTTAATTTGCCTGCTCACTATTCACTCCTTTCCAGTCAAGAGAGTGAAATAATCTATCTACTAAGAAAAAAAAAAGTTGCGGATTCCCCTGTATGAAAATTGGTATAACATGAAAATTAAACGTGTCTTTACAGAAATAGTTAAGCATCTCTTGTGCAGTGTTTCAGCAAGTTGCAAAGTTATGTTAGGAAGAGCAAGCAGCTAAAGCAGAAACCACGCATGAAATGGGAATACGCAGGACGAATGTGGAGTGACAACTGTCACAGCTTGACACTTGAAGCGTGCTGTTCAAACCGAAAGAAAGAGGCTCGAAACAAGCGCACAAGTTTAGAAAAAATAAGCGCAAACAACTGTCACAATTGTTTATGCGTCATGTGTTAGCAGGGTGTTTCAAGAACGCACACGTGGCAGCATACGAAGTGACTTCGTCCTCTACAGAATTACGAGTCGGATAAGTGCATGTGCAAGAAAGACGGTGCACTGTGGAGGCAGCGCTTCGTGAAGGCGACGACCTTGAGAGCACGCTCAACGCAAGCCCGTCGCACCATCTTGCCACTGATAATAAAAACGCGCTAAAGTTTCGAAGCTCTGAGGACTGCCAAACAGTGCATGGCGTATTTAATTGACTTGCCGTTAGCATACCCTACAACGTACTCTCTGTGGCATAGTGGTTAGCGCCGCGCACTGGAATACGAGAACTTGGTGGCTAGATTCCACGCGAATTTTGCTTGCCTCCTGGTTTTTTTTTACAATCTCGTATTTTACGTTTTTACGTCACTTCCGTGACGGAAGTACGTTAGCGAAGCCATGGTGGACCCGGCATAAAACATTTTCGCGTTAAAGGAAAATGTTAGCGAAGTAATATTTCGGGTAGTTGATTTTTCTGCCTTGAAAAGATATATTCAATACACCAGTAGAAAAAATTTCCTTTATAACTATAAAGTGAATGACATCAGAGGAGCTTGCTCTGAGAGGATTGGGAAACTCGCGAATCATCCGTACACATCTCCTATCATCATATATAGACATGACAATTTTGTTGTGTGTCCCGGGTTGTCAACACAGGAACTTGGCGCCGAGCCCTAGCTGCTGCTGCATTGCGAGACGGCTGCGCTGCTGCCTTGACTTCGGCGGCCGAGCGATAACCAAGAGTGTTCATTGCGTGAGCTCCCCGCGAAGAGAAAGAATGCACACGTGCCGAGAGTGGTGTGCGCTCTTTGTAAGGCTTCAGCGCTTCGAGCAGCAATGAGCTATCTTGTGAGCATTCTTGATTTTCCCGGAAAACCGACGCCTTGAGCTGCGGCGTGCCATCTAGTGAGCAGTGTTGGAATTCCCAGAGACGGCGCCTTCAAAAGTGGCGTGCTATTTAGTGAGTGTTTGGGAAATCACCACAGAAATGTACGCGCCACTGCCACACAAGGCGCGAGCATACGAGCAAGCTCCTAAAATGAGAATCCCGCCCAACATTAGGGCCATTTCCCGCAAGTGGCACCAAGGCAGAAAGAAAAGCGCAGCTCAGCGGCCTTCCTTGCTTCTCGTTGTTTTACTATTTCTTTCTTTTTCTTTTCTTTCTGTTATAACGCGAAAATATTTTATGCCTGGTTCAATCAAGACTTCACTGATGTATTTACGTCCCGGATAAGACGCTGTAAAATGTACATGCACTAACATATGACAAAGAAAAATCTAGATGAAAAAAGCTTTATCGCCGCCAATCGAACCCGAAATTTCATGCTTCGCAGTGCGCAACATCAAATGACTCGGCCACAAAGCATGCGTGCTTCGTAGTATACTAACAGCGTGCTGTTCCTACACACTATTTGCCATTCGAAACCAGGTGGCACTTCCATGATTACGATTAGCAAGATGGCACGAAAGGTGTGCTTTAAAGGTCGTCACCCCGCTCGTTGTGATGCGGGCGCCTCCTATACCTATACTTTGCCCTGCAGGGTGCTGTCGCCCATGCGCACAAGCTGATGTCGTGATAAAGAGGCAGTTTACTCTTTTTGTCCTCTCACTAAACGCCCGAACAAAGGGCACGAAAGCCACTTCGCTCACTGAAGCGGCCATGTTTGCGATAGCAGCATGCTCCTCAATGATTAAGTAATAACTGTAACAGTCAGCTGATGCTCGTTCTCTGTATACTAGTGCTTTCGTTTCGTGCGTCCTTTGTGTTTAAGCAGCTGCGTTGAGCTCTTACAGATGTTAGCTCACGCTCGTCGTGTGTATGTTCTTTTGGTACTTCCTTTCGGATTGAGCAACGCGCTACTAGTTTGAGCTGTTGGCCACTCTTCACATGAAATCTATTTTTCTATCTCCCTCTCTCTTTGTTTCCTCTTCTCTTTGTTTTTCTTTCTTTTTTCTCTCTTCGTTCCTGTATTTTTCTAATTTTTTCTTATCTATCTCTCGCTCGTTTCGGGTTAACCTCCCTGTATTCATAATTTCCGTTTTTTACCCTCTTTTTTTTCTTTCTGCTTCTTAGTTTTTTTTTACCATTTTCTGCCCTCCTTGTTTGTACTCTCTCTCTACGTCCACATTGTCGCACTCAATCGAATTATTGTACCCCAAGTCGGACACATTGGTGCACGTGTTCTGGGAGCGAAAGAGAAGACGAAAAAGCAGACAAATGAGTTACTGCGTAGCAAACACTGTGCTTTAATGTAGAAGACATTCACGACAATGTTAGTTTCTGTTCACGCCTAACTGAGTTTCTCCCAGCGCAAATAGCCCCCACTAGAAAAAATTCACACCAATTTCTGCGTCGGTCTGCTCTGTATATGAGAGGGTGGTGTGCACCCCTGAAAAAAAAGCGAAAGTCAGATAATTACTGGCGTTGTGAAGCAAAAAGTAATATGTTTCTCCATGCACTGAGCGTCTTAGCTACAGCTCCGTTTCCTGTACAATATCGTTATGCCGACCGCAGTTGTTGATAGGCGTCAGATTTCGATAGGCGCCTTTAGCGTGGCTACGGACGAACTGGTTCCCGTTTGTTTTATGACCTTCCTAAACGACGTCTTAATCTATTCGGCTTTCTCAATGTGTGGCGGTGATACTTTAATTGCATTGGTTGCTCAGCAAACATGGGCATGGCAGATATAGCGACTTAGTAATGAGGTGGTTTCCTTGCGCCTGTTTCACCATTCAGTTGCTCTTAATTACCGCGTATGCCAGCTCACTCACGACGCAGAAGGCACTCCCATGCAAACAATACAGTTCGTTTTTTTTTTTCCAGTGCGCCTATACCCAGCTTTTGAAGCGGGAAAGTAAAGTACAATGCACAGCGCGAACAAAACACACGCCGTCTTCGATACCCTTGTAAGCATCTTTTATTATATCGACCGCACAGATGTTGTTCATTGATATGGGCAACGCCAGCTGCCCAGTCACGTAGTCTGCAGTACTGTCGCAGCTCTCCGTCACTAAGAAGTGGTCACAGAGCGTAATGAAGCATTGTAACTGACCGGCTCTTTGACGCTGTCGGTGCTTCCATAACACTACGTCGCCGATGCGCTTTTTTATGGCAGCCTACGGCTTTTTAAGGCAAGACATTTTTTTTAATAGTAGCGCTGTTTTATGACACTACACTAAATATAGGGTATGCATTATTTTTGCATATATATTTCCTGCCTTTATTTATTGTCGACCTTTGTGTTCATATTTCCTGGCACTTATAGGTATGGTTATTGGTACTCCTGCTACTGGTTTGGCATATATCTACACTGGCATACTACAGCAAAAAGTCACGAACATTACATGCGTGCTTAATGCAGTTCCCCTAAACGTATTTTACCAACAACAAAGTAGCGTGAGCGCTACCCCTTTCTGAAAAATTAAACAGCAAATCACGTCATAAAACATTTTTCCATAATGTGGACGGATAGATATACTTTGAAAGCACCCATTGAAATTATTTGAATGAGGCATATATATATATATATGCTAGGTAACTTCATTGTATTTTTAACATTGTACTCCTACAATGCCACGAAACGTGTAAAATCATTATTAGGGCTTCCCGCAGGAATATAATACTAAATGTAATAGAATAACGGTAATACTATACCGCGAGGGCACTGGCTATATCTTAATTTTACTATGTATAAGCATCTTATGCATATACAGATGATGCTGAGTAGAGGGGTTCACGTGTACACTTATGATTTTCAGCAGAAGACTTGCACCAAATACTGGACGAAGAGTGGATACAAACTAAAGTGCTAACTAACAACCAAGTGTGCTTTATTTTTTCAGTCCAGTGGTTTGTGTCCTTTCTTGATCCCGTCTTTTTAGCACTGTTTTCTACAGGAAATACTGAAAGAAACTGGCCAAATTCTTACCGTACTGCCGTTTAATGTGGCTTCTGCATATATTTCAAAGCGTGTATCCCGCAATCAGGAAAATATTCTAAATATAAAGACATCACAAGACGTGAGAATAAGCATGCTAGCACAAAGATATAGAATAAAATCATACGTCACCTTCCATCAATGCAAACAGAACTGAACACATCATCTTTAGTCTTGCATTGCTTTAATAACCACTATACTTGAGTTTCATTTTACACAAATCCCAATGTGGGTGCTAGATATGTATGTCTCGTTTTGAACCAGTTTTCTATATGCATATGCGGTGGACGTGATGCAATGCTTCAGAAGCGTAAGCTCCCGCAGTCAAATGTGAATCGCTATTGGTCCCAGTATCCCCTCCCGCACAACAAACCTCGCATTGCCGTTTCGCTATGCTTTCGATCCAGTAAACCTATCTTTGAGTGTACTGCTGCTCAGAGATAGATTTACTGCCGTTGTCTCCATAGAAAGAGCAGTGCACTATAGCGTTCAGTGGTTCTCTTTCAAAGGAGTGTCATGCCGTGTGTATAGGCTTCCTAAAATGTTCTTTAACAATTCGAACAAGTTACGGGTGACGGTGTGCCAATATCTGACACACCCAATATTCTTGGGCGGGCCAAAACATGAGCAATATGCTTTTATGGGAAAGGCATCAAGCTGCCAATTTATCCTTCTTCATTTACAAGCGTTCCCTCCCCGGACCTTACTTTCGCAAGGCTGCTTTTTCTTTGTCACTCGGTAGACACATACTAAACTCTAGGATAGCAGAAATGACAAGAAAGCACCTTTATTTAATGCATATTTTCTCAAGTGAACATAATATATGCTTAAAAGAAAGACCAAGACAGCACCTGGATAAGTTGCATTCTCATGAAGTCGGGTGGTTAGAATATCTATATGCCCCGTATATGTATCCACTCCATATATGTCCCGTATATGTATCCACTCCATGGATCACAGCCATTTACACTTTGTGTAAATGGCTGTGATCCATAAAAGTGTCAGATAAAAATGGGCAGGGCATATGTAAGCAGCCGTATGTTCCGCGTATTCTATGTGCTCTTGTGTAGCAAGAAAAAAATAATATTTATTATTATTATTATTATTATTATTATTATTATTATTATTATTATTATTACCGCAGTTTAGGTGTTGCCAAATGACGCAATGATCAAGATACGCCGTTGTGGAGGGCTCGGGAAATTTCAATCATCTGGAGCTCTTTCACAATCACTAGCATCACTCACTGCATCGAGATGGGACCGCTGTAAGCTGCTGCCATCAGTCGAGTCATAGATGAAAGAACTCTGACGGGCGAGTGAATAAATATACACAGAGCGAAAGTGAAACAAATAGACAAAAATACGCAGATAGAAAAACAGAGAGAGAGTAAGCGAAAGAGAGAGAAAGGGAATAAACACAAAACATCTGGTTGATCCCTCTGATAACTTGGGTTGACAAACGAAAGTGAAACGTGTCTTCAAAAAAGTAATGTTTATTGCTTATTGATATATAGTGTATATTGATGTCTTGCGGCCACAGCACCATTAGACATTGAAGCACTCATATTGAAGTCCTGACGCGCATCATCTTTATCAGGGGAATGAGCGGCTCGCAACCGGGATACATTTTCCTGAGACAATATACTGCACGCACTGGAGCACCGCTGAATTCACAGTAGAAACGCATGCGTTTTCAAACTATGCAGGCGAAACCTAACTGGTTTTGACTAAACTATTTTGTGAACTCCTGATCCACTACAGAGAATGGCACATGATTTACCGATCGGCGACCATCCTGTGGATGGGCTTCGTACGCGGCGTCGTGTAAGGGAGCAGCGTCTTGCTGGTGTATCTATTCGGAGAGGGTACGTTCATTTCAGTTCTGCTTCGGTTTGTGTATGGTTGGTGATGCGCTCAGTTTTGGAAACGTGAGAGGCAGAGCTCTCAGCTTAAGCCAGGAGCGTGCGAAGGCTCCCTGCTTCCTCCTGGCGTGTATCTCGCTGCACCAAACACACTTGCGTGACAGTCGCCAGTCGATGTCGTGACAGTCGCCAGTCAATATCATGGTCTTTTGGCGGCATTTATTGCAGCCGTTCTCGTAGTCGGTGCCATCGCAACCATGCCAGTAGACGGCAGAGAAACACTGTTGGTGCATATCAAAGCTACACACGCTATAGCACAACGCAAAAGACAAAGTAAGCGTAACTGCGTCATCACTGGGTCAAATCGATCGTGGCCTCCTAGTTAAGCTCCTCAAACAGTTCGGAGTTAAGTGCGGAGGCCACGCCAGCCCCACTCTGCTGTGCACAGTAGGGTAAATGCTAACTAGGCGGCGTTGGTAGGATGCCCTGATGCCAGCGTGCATTCAAATGCTGGCATTGACGCACCAAAATACATAATCTACGGCATTACTCAAATGCACATGTTTGGAAGGACTTTTACACGTAATGCGCGCACTCAACAAACCAGCTAACCAGCATTCCTAATATCGTGTCTAACTTATTTACGTTTCAGAAATAGAAAATTATGATGCAAGGGCAAAGCTTCAAAGTTTTTTTGCACATTATTCTTTCATTGTAAATGAACAAGAGAACCTGGGCTGGCAATGTGGTATGTGTTTTTTAATGCCCTGCAATGCTGCAGCTTTTTTGAGTAATTCTTCGAAAAGCCTTTAGCTTACCTCAACTGGTGCCCTCAGCCTCATTTTATTTTAAGACAAATTTCGCTGGTACCCTCCAACTCTAACCCACTGCACATACTGATGCTATACATACTGATCATATTGATCCCACTGCACATACTGTAAATGAGAATGAAATGTGGTCTTGTAACAAAAGCTACCGCCATTATGTAAGCCTCTTTCAGGGTGTATCAACAGAAAACCACCATGAACTAATCCACGTCACAGAAGCTCCAGGCAAAATGCTGTGCGACTACGGCGTTCGCGACACTAACGAGCAAAGCGCAACAGAAAGCAATCATGATGAAGAAGCTGCTTGTCTAAGTATCAGCGAAATGGGCAACACGAAGTATGTACTACAAACGAGGAGACAGATCATCTTGTTGAAATGTGTATTACTGCTCTGCCATTCTAAGCAGAGCCAGTATCATGCCTCGGTGGTGTATCCTCTGGGAGTACGGATGGTACCTGTTGCAACAAACGCCAAAACCCGAACATATCCACATACTCAGTGCCTCACCGGAGGCATTAGGCAGAGTCTTATGGAAGAGCTTAAACACCGCGGGAGCTGATGATATGTAATTCGCACGGAGGTTGCAGAAGCCATCACACAAACATTCGCTGCCTTCGTGGGCAGAAATTTCATAACGACACAAAAACCCTAAGAGGCAATGCTAGAGGATGGCATAGGTGTTTCGTAATCTTCTAAGAGGCACCTGTCGTGCATACTGTATGTTCAAGGTGTCAACGTACGAGAACTGTAATCAGAGTTGCTGCATCACTTTCGCTTGTTGTGACTGAGCTAGGGCAATAGGTGCGGAATGCTTATAGGTAATTGTAGCGTTTTTTCTGTTTAAAAGTATGATAACGACGTTCAAGTTTCTCCTCTGTTTAGCAGACCTTTAATGAATAACTTCCCGTAGTGTCACTTCCGAGTGTTGGGAGGAGCACGTCAGAGCAATATTACTGAAAGGGAGAAGCAACCCAGCCTTTTAATTCACTATGTAGAGTACGTGTCAACAGGAGTGCAGAAAGCGTTATTCTTGACCAATGATTGTTCCTCTCCATATAAAATGTTACAAATGAAGCTTTCAGCTTATGCGCAGGCCTGCTGCTGAAAGTCTTTCTAGAAATGACAGTTTATTGTGAGTGGTACAAGGTAGTTATGAAACAATATTATCGCTGTAAGTTTCTGTAAGCAATTGCTTGACACGGAGTTAAAAAACCTGACGCTGACCATGAATAGTTTAAAAAACCATATTTATTACTTCATCACAGCTTCTGTGTATAATAACATGTTTACGGCAAGAAAGCTTACAGAAAGCTCGTGCATTCTTTGTGTTGTCCTGATAGATTAACAACGCAATAACGAATGCAGCCACTCCAAGTTTACTCATGTGAAATCAAGGTCATTTCACTAGAGAGTCACGCAGTTATTTACGAGTGGCTCTGTCCAAACTGAACGATGGCCTCATTTAAAAATCCATAGCTTCGAATATTCCTGGAGCCAGTGAACGCAATACGCGCAGATGTACCCGCTCACATAAGTCTAAAATGCCATCTTTCTGAGCCTGTTCTAGCCTGCAGGAAGGTCGTCTCGCCAAATGATCTGCAGTTTATTCTCCCCTTTGTGAGCTAATTTATTTTAGCACTGCATGCTTACACTTTTATCTCGTCTGCATTTCCCATTCGTTGTTAGACATTGTGACACTTACTGTCCACTATTTGCTTGTATTAGGCATTACATGGTCATCTCAGGCCCCTTTCTTTTGCCTAATGTCAACTAGGTTAGCCCTAAAGCCTGCCTGTTCCTTTACCTATTATGTCGTTTTGTGATCTCTTCATCATAAGGCTATAATATTTCACGTTTTAGTAAACTCTTTGTCTATTTCGCTAGTCAGAGGTAGAACAGCTTGCATTTTTTCTTATCGGGCTTCTGAGTTTATAGCAGGCAAATGTTTTCTGCGCTAAGAGACCGTGACAAAAAGAAATCAGACAGCTTCGTCCTAGTTGTCGCAAGCTTGAACGAACGGAGAAGCTGAGCGGCCATCATTGTTTCTGTTTATCTTTTCTTTCTTCCTTTTTAAACATTATTGTTTTATGTCGGTGTCCACCAAAACATCAAGGACGCATTTTCGTCATGGGATTGCGGCCGAGAAAGTGCACACAGACGAATGGAAAAGGAAAAAGGCAAAGAAGAAGTTATCTCAGTGCGAGCATACCATTCGACAACAGATCCGGGGCACGCTGTTCACTGCACGACAGTGACACATTATATGGTGGCCTTACAAACGCGCTTTTTGTACCTCAGACTTTCTCCTCGCAGTGGTCTTGTTTGGCGGGGTGGTGTCTGTCTCTTAGAGCGGTAAACTGAATGCAATATGACCATGCCCTCCGCTATCAGCTTTTGCAACGTCCGTCTCATTCGGCATGTTTCTAATAAGGAAGGGGCAATTTCGTAAAAGTCTGAACGTATGAGCATCGCTTGCTTCTAGCTACTGCTTAAAACGTTTTAAAAAATGCGAAACTTCAAGACTTCGCACATTTTTCTGCATATGGCCCTGTATAGTGAGTGCATTTCTAGCTTGTTTCCTGCGTGCCGCTTTCAGAGGCCTCTGAAGAATGCGAACTCGTCTATTCTTCGAGATTATCCTGAGCAACCTGCGTATTCTTAGTTCTGCGCAACCTGCGTATTAAAAAAAACAGTTTGGTTGCATTACTAATGTGGTTTTTTTTTGGTCAGTGCCTTCAATCCTTTTAATTATTTATTTTTTTGTGCGTCAACATTGTTTGTACGCTCAAACATATGGCTTGTTTATGCTTGCCGCCAAAAATCTGAGAAACGCTTCTGTTCCTTGTTTTCTT
Source organism: Rhipicephalus annulatus (assembly GCA_013436015.1). NCBI lineage: Eukaryota > Metazoa > Arthropoda > Arachnida > Ixodida > Ixodidae > Rhipicephalus > Rhipicephalus annulatus. The sequence continues at coordinate 135,412 of WOVY01011572.1, forward strand.
CTACTTATTTATTTTTATGCAGAGGGCTTCGTGACGGACACCGACAAGGACTTGAGAACGCTGCTGCAGGTGGCTTGCGCCACAGCCATCGCGTCGTATACCATATTTTATCAGACGAACTAACACGTTCACGATGGTGCTATTGAACAACGACTTGAGATGACTCGCAACTCTTCCAATACCGGCTATTTCGGCTTGCAGGACATGTGAGTCTCTAGTCACTCTTGCAATGACGTGAAATCCGTGGTGTCGCAATTTCTGCGGGTTCTATTTTGAAATTTCAGCCCGTAAATGCCTTGCTACCTGTCTTTTGCCCGTGTCATTCATTTTCGCTCTCTGTGTTGATGAAGAAAAGGGATGTCGCCTTAATGAACAGAGCATGCAGAGTGAGAGTTTGCAATAAGGTGAAAACTTTAGACGTGTCATAAATGCGAAAATTGATCCTCGGCTTTGACCATGGAATCTTAGCTGCAGCGTGAACCACATCATGTGGCACCACATCATGATGTCACATATGAATGAAGTTGGTGATGTCACCATGACGTCATCTCATATTATCGTTGCTTGGCGAGACATGGGCTGACCACAGAGGCTATGCAGAATGGGTGACACGCAGAAAGTTCGCAACGCCTCTAATTTAGGAGGTGATACAAAACTACGTAACCGGAAAAAACGCTTGACGATTGGGATAGGGCGGATTCGTACGCCAAAAGAGAAAAAAGAAGCAGATATGCTTTGCCATCAAGCTTGCTGAGTCAGCCATCAGCTCTCGAATTTTACTAGTCACACTACCACTTATTATTTAGCTGATACACTGCAATGATTCAACTTTCAGGAGAATTTCATATAACGATTCCACCACAGATATTCAACAAATTCTATTATTTCTCCCCCCCCTTTTTTTTACATTGCGCCAAATTAATTTCACAGTCAAAACACAGTAATCATATTCCCCTAATCTAGAAAATCTATAGGTATTTACTTGCATTAACCACCGGCTTCTTGGCCAATCCCCCTTAGTGGGTGAGAGCCACAAAAGAAAGGAACAAGCAAGCAAGCAAGCCCTCCTAAACGACCTAATAAGGTACTGCATTAGATTGTGGATTTTCGCAGCATGGCGGAGAATTTTGAATGAATTATTTCTATAGGCCAGAATTATTTTTGTGACAGAGGCAGTGTCGTGTCAATCCTTAGTACGTACTGCGTCTTTTCTGAGGAATATCTTTTTGTCTGCATTTTGGCAAAGCTTTCTTGCAAAAAAAAGTTGAAAATAGACGTGCTCAAAACCACTGGAAAGCGACACGGCTATAATCGGATCACACATTGTCACACGAAAATAGAGCTGCGCGTTGTGTTTTGCTCCACTGCATGCAGTTACTTGAAGCTGAAACTTCACGTTCAGCGTAGGCGGGCTGAGAACGAAGACCAGAAGCTGCCTTATTTGGTAGACTAGAGCCAGTGCTGTCAAATAATGAGCTGGGCTCAACTTCAGGGGCTCTTTGGAGGTCTGGTTATACTAAGTGTACGGAACAAAATTTGGGAGCAAGTTCCATCTTTGCACATGTACGGCTGCATGAGTTATGGACTCTTTCACGTAGAGTTCCGTGCATCAGGTCGTTTCGTGTTAATCTACTTAAATTATGGCAAGCTCTTAGTATGTTCCAGCAGCCTTCCGAGTCCAGTTTATCTCGAAAATGCACGTGCCCATAAAATCCTTGAATTTACGTATGTTGGTTTAGACATGCAGTGAGCATGCAGTATGAAAATTCCGGGAGTTGCACGGCCAACACTGTACTGCTTAGTTATAGAAATGATTTTTCTTTGTAATTCAAATGATAGGAGTCAAATACTTTTTCAGAAATCATAGCTATGAAAACATACCTCACTTAGAGCGAAGAGGCGGAGGAATGGGACAAACGTGAACAGGACAACTTCACCCTATTACCGCAGTATTTACTTCTAGATGAACCAGATTTTTCCCCATCTATCGAAATATGATAAATATTGTCAACTTATGCTACCAGGTTTGATCTCAATGCATATTTGAGCATAAGTGCCCGATTTCAAACGGTTGGTAGATTAAACATGCGCAAATACGTGGGCCAGTTTAAAAATTGTGATGACGATCAGAGAGAGCCTCGAAATAATGTCAGCAGCTAGTGAGTCATTTCTTAAATGTTGGCACCATATTTTGAAATCCTAAACAAGAGAGAGAGAGAGATAATTAGAGAGCAAAAGGAGGGAGGTCAACCAAGCTTGGCTCGCTTGGCTAGCCTACACTTCGGCAGGGGAAAAAGAAGAATAATAGAAACAAAAGAGATACAAAAGAATAGGAGTAAGAATGAGAAGGATGAATAGTCAGCTCGAAACTACACAGCACGGTCTCACTCTGTTCTTTCACAAGCGGTCGTGAACTTTGGTGGTCCTTAAAAAGTACAAGAGGGCTTTCGTGGCTTTGCGCGTATGGGAAACCGTCGGCCAAGGTCCCAGGATCTTCTCTTCTGTAAGCGGCCGTGAATCCAGCTGATAGAGCTTTGCTTCCATAATACGTCGTTCAGACTGGTATGCTAGGCAAGTGCATGCATGAACCGCCGGAATCCATTGAAGAAGTGATTTGTTGTGCAATGGAGACCTCCACGAAGATATGTTCGAAAGAATCGAGACGCACCGCACTCGACCAAGAGTTGAAACAACTTCAAGCGGTCTGCCGACGTACCGAAAGACAATACAGACGCACAAAATCTATCTATGACCTCAGACAATCCAGACGCGTTCAGAAGAAAATCCAGCGTCGAATGCAAAAACTCCAGAATTAACGATGGAAGAGTTTTTGTGACTCGCTAGACCCTCCAAAGCCTTTGTCTCCTCTATGGAGGACTCTTCGAGGTATTCACTCGCATCCGCAGCAGCGTCATCCCTTCGCTGCTCTGGCGCGGCATCAACGTCACTCCCAGCTTGATGTTTTTGGTGAATTTCGTGCAAAGATCGCCAGCGACATCTCTATACGGAAATACAAAACAAAGATATCGTTTCAGTAGAGACATTCCCAGGACGTAAGCTAGAAGCAGTCTTGAGGCAAGCGAGCACAAAACTCACAACTAAACTGATGGACGAAACATCGTGATAATTGCGGGTGGTTTAAACGATGTCCTAAATAAACATACAGCAGGACTAACGACCACACTGGTGAAAGGGGTCGATCACATGTGCGCCATTTCACCTCAGGTACAGGTAGTGATATGCACAATACCAGAGGTACCGGTGCGTGACGGCAACCTGCAAAAATCGGTTCTCAACGCAAACAAAAATACATGGCAGATGAGTCGAGAGGAAGGTTTTGAAGTGGTGGAAATAAACAGAGAGGTGCATAGGTGGGGTGGTTTTCAACAAGACAGAATTTACTTCGATGAGAGGCTAGGGCATGAGGTAGGTTGGTGAGTTGCAGGACTCGCAGTAGCTTTTTGGGGGGCACGCGGGCCCTTCGGGTTCCGCGATAGCTAGCAACGAACAAAACAACCAGGGGGACTCTTTTGACAGGTTGTTTAGGCATATACGATTCCATAGTGGCACCAGTATCTAAGACATGTAGAGTCTAGGACAGAAATTTTACGTAGCCACGAGGGCCGAGCCAACTAAGACGTATACGCAGGGTGGCAAAAATAGACAGAAGTGAAGAGAAATAGAACAGCTAAGAGAGGAAAATCTAAGGCTATATGGGTTTGTAGAAACACATCTTAGGGACATGGAACAACCACCTAACAATCCGGACTACGCATGGCAATATTGTAATAGAACAGAAGGCAGCATAAAGGGGGGTGGTATTGGGGTATTCATTAATAAATGTACAGACTGGTAAAGAACCAAGGAGAAGTGCCGGGAACATTTATGGCTAAAGGAGAAAGTGGAAGGGAAGATGATGCTGCTAGGTTTTGTATACTTGTGGACAGGGCAAAAGCGAGAGAGGAAAATCAAGAAATGGTGCAGTGCATAAAAATTTACATTGACAAACTAGTAGAAGAGTGCGAGGTAATTATATTAGGAGATATGAATGCGCACATAGAAGATATGAAAAGATATACTGACCCAACAGGCAGAATGCTAATGGATATGTGTGAAAGGCGTGATTTATTCATTTGCAGCAGCACCGAGAAATGCGAAGGGCAGATGTTATGAGAAGTGGGAAGGCTGCAGTCGACGATTGATTACGCAATGATGTTACATAGGATGTATGATCGGCTAAGGGTCATGAACATAGATGATTATGGGTCCAGAGGCTTAGGTAGTGGTCAAAAGCGTATCAAGCTGAGTTTTGAAAGAGAAATCAAAAGAAAAAGAAAGCATTATAAGCAACCACATGATACTATATATTCAGTAAAGCAAATATAAATATTAACGGAATAGACTTAGAAAAGAATCACCGATGATACTCCAACAGAGTAGACGTACACAAATATAACTCGGTTGTTCGAGTTCGAGCTTGCTGAGGTACTAGTCAAACCAACCGGGAAAATGAGACACAAATTCAAGAGCTGGTGGTATGAAAAAGTTAAGAGAGCCATAGTAAGACGTCAGGAAGCCTCCAGGGAACACGGGTATGCTAAACAGAGGGGTGAACCGAAAGATGATGTCAAAAGAAAATGAGATAACTTTTTGAGCTGCAGAAGGGAAGCGTCCGATCTGATCAGTGAAAAGATTAATAGAATGAATGTCGCCTAATGGATGGCGGGAGTAAACAAAAAGAAAAGAAAGGCAGCTGCAAAGTTTTGGAACCACCTCAATTATCTGAGTGATAAAACAATCAAAGTACAGAAGTTTATACTCACAATTCAAAGGGTCAGACTAGAAGGAGATGAGGCAATGGAATATATAAAAACAATATATAAAAACCGAGCCGATGATGGAAAAACTTGAACACCAAGAAAGCGCTGCATGCACCGTAACAGATGAGGATGAACCAATTAGCGCAGTGGCTTCACTGGGAGGGCGATAGTGGGAAATGCAGAGAAAATGGTTCCTAATAGCACATCAACAGGCCCTGATGGCATCCAAATTATGCTGATAAAGAAACTAGGAACTAACTCTAAGCAAACATCAAGAGAGGAAGCGAGCAAAGCATTATTAGATGACGAAGCACCCAATGAATGAAAACTAAGCAGAATGAGCATGATCTCTAAAGGAAAGGGGGACGAAGCCAATATAAGCAAATACCGTCCATAACAGTGACATCAGTAGTTTATAGGATGGCGATACAGATAGTAAAGTAAAAACTACAGACAGGGGAGGAGATTGAGGGGGGTGACGGGAGAACTACAAAATGGGTTCCGTAAACGAAAAACGTTGGAGGATAATCTGTTTTCATTGATGCAGTGTGATGAAATAGCAGAAAAAGAACACAGGCACCTGTGGCTGGCATTTCTAGATATCAAAGGAGCTTATGATAGTGAGCCTCAAGAAGACTTGTGGGGAATACTGGACACACTAGATGTGGTAAATGGGATAACTAATATTCTAAGGGATATCTATAAAAGTAACAAGGTAGTTATCAAATGGGAAGAACAGGTATCGGAACCTATAAAAATACAACACGGGCTTCGGCAGAGATGTCCCTTGTCACCTTTGTCATTTATGCTGTATCTACAGGGAAGAGAAGCCAAATTAGAGGGGCGTCGACTCGGCTTCAGCCTCTCCTTTGCCAAGCAAGAAAAACACATTGAACAGTCATTACCAGCATTGATGTATGCAAATGATAATTGTTAATAGCCGACAAGTAAGATCTGCAGGGATTGATAGACATCTGTGGTATTGAGGGAAACAGGTTAAATTTGAACTTCAGCAAAGAAAAAGAGGCAATCATGATTTTAATGATAACGAAGGCAGTGAGCATAACATACAGGAAGTCACGCTAGGAAGAGTGGATAAATACGAATATTTGGGCGTATTGATAAATAACGGGGCTGAGTACCTAAGAGAGCACGAAAGATACGTAAAGGCTAAGGGTAACAGGAATGCAACTGTAATGAAAACTAGAGCACTTTAGAACTACAATAGGTATGACGTTGTGAGAGGGATTTGGAAAGGTGTCATAGTGCCAGGGTCGACGTTCAGCAATGCGGTCTTGTGCATAAAATCAGAGGTTCAAGAAAGATTGGAATTTAAACAACGTGGCATAGGTATACTTGCATGGGGAGCACACGGGAATACCCCAAATCAGGGAATGCATGGTGACATGGGATGGACATCGTTTGAGTGCAGGGAAGCTAGCAGCAAGATAGAATTTGAGGAGCGTTTGAGAAAAACGGGAGAGGAGCGTTGGGCTAGGAAAGTTTTCAGCTACTTGTACATGAAAAATGATAATACTAAATGGAGGAAGCGAACTCGAAAATTGTCAAGCAAGTGTTTATAGAACAGCTGGACACATTGGTTAAGGAAACGTCGGTTAGGAAGAAGATGAAGGAAACAGAGAGGGACATGAGGACGATTGGAATGCTTACGAAATCATCGCTGGAGACCTACTGAGGTTTCAAGCAGGAAAATGGAAAAGAAAATATCTACGATAATTCTCGGGGTGGTTATGTGCTGTTCGAGGCCACAACGGGAGTATTGGGGACCAAGACGTACCGAGCCGAATACGAAGGCACAGACTCGGTATGTAGTGCATGTGGAAAGGAGGAGGAAACGACTGAACATTTGTTGATGTCCTGTAAAGGGCGCCACCCTATAGTCCAAGATAAGGGCGCGGAATTTTTCAAAGCATTGGGGTTTAGAAACGGTGAAGGCAAAATAGACTTTAAAGGGGAAGAAATAACCAGGAGGAGGCTACTGAATGGTGGCTACAATCAAAGCGCAAGTGAAATTCAATGCCTATACAGATAGTGATATTACTTTATGGCTAGGTGATGTGATTCACCGCCCGATCTAAAGGGCACAGCCAGATCCATCCATCCATCCATCCATCCATCCATCCATCCATCCATCCATCCATCCATCCATGCATCCATCCATCCATCCATCCATCCATCCATCCATCCATCCATCCATCCATCCATCCATCCATCCATTCAAGTACTAAAGTGCAATTATTGAAATGAAATAGGAACCTTGACAGCTACTTGTACAAATAGAAGAGAAATAATGCATATTGTTCAGAAATACAAGTATTAAGATAAACTGCAATTGTGGAATGGAACTGTCAAGCGTTGATGTGCTGAGAATATTGTCTTGAGGTCATTGTCTCGAAACTGTAGCCGGGAAACGAAAAGTTACAATACATAAAAAACACACTGTACAATGATAGCGATATACATAGCGTTGGCCGTCGATGAAACTGAGCCGCAGCAACGCGCGTCGATATTTATACACGTGTCGTTGAAAATTTGAGCGTCATCGCTAGTCACCGAGTTCGTTCTGCGATAAACACATCTGTTTCAGTTGGCGCGCTCAAGCGCTAAGGATGGCGCAAGAACTATATAGAAGGCTTTCAGACATCCTGGCACGGATTGCTCAAGGCAGTGTCTACACGTGCCATACACTTGCAACGTAAAACATAGAAAGGAGCAGACGTAGCAATACGCTCTGCACACTCGTCACTGTGCTCCCAATTACCATCGACTCCGTTTTTTATTTATGTGTTGCTGGCGTGCGAGTCGATTTTCTTTCGATGAATAGAAGGATGATAGCACGAAGGCCAAAGAAAGTCTGTACCCACGTAATAGTTTTTCATCATAACAAAACTCGCTGCTGATGGATGTACTCACCGCAAGAAGGGCTAGGGGCATTTAATTCCGAAAGAAAAGCTTACACAAACAGATGCATCTAATTTTAATTGGCATTTTGGTTACAAGTGCCGAGTAGTTTTAGACATATCGTAGTGTTGCCACTATTTCAGATATTTTTCTTCCGATCTTTTCGTCACTTGTCCTTTTCTCATTTTAAGTTGCCAGAACGTTAATGAAAACCAGCACAAAATGTTGTCAAAGTGGATATTAAAGGTGTCATTTGTACTGTTTTATGTGTAATGTAATAAATGTGATATGCATGTGAAGAAAGTAAAATGGACAAAAAAAACGGCTTGCTGCTAGCAGTGACCGAAACAGCCGGACGCTGCAGATTTGGGTGAAACTGTTTCTCATACTTAAACTATCTAAGCTCTCAGGAAATCTCCGCATCACGCATAGGTTGATTGCAGTAGATGATTGTAAAGACTGAGCGCTAAATTTAAAAGTATCAAGATGAGCAAGAAATAGTAAGAACTATTCAACAATGGTTGTTCTGATCTAAGTTGGTCTTGCAAGCAATACATAAAATGAATGGGTCAATTTAAATTCAAAATTCATGTCACACGCACTTTGCATGTTCAAAAGATGAACTTTTCAGATGACCTGTCTCCGCTTTTAGTATTTTGTTGCAGTTGCTCCCCGCGTTTTCGTAAGGCGTTTCGGCTAAGATGATTGTCGAAGGTGTTGGAGGCAAACATTTGAGTTTCTGTAGCGAGCTGCATCGGCCGTAATCTCGCCATTTGATTGTTGCTGGTGCCCTCAAAGCTCACCACGTCGCCTGACATGCTGTCAGCGGAGAAGCCAGCGAAACCGCGTTGCAACGGCGTTCCCAGTTTGCATGAACGCGTGGTTCTTGGAGAAACAAAAAGGGCACCTAATTTCAGTCTGCGTGATTGGCGACATGGCGGAGGCCTCGGAGGGGATCGTAGAACGGGATCAAAAGTAATATAAAGATGAAGAAAAGAGAGCACCGCCCACACAGGAGCGACAGAAAGAAGAGATAGGAAAGATGGGGGACACGGTCGACTAAAGTTGAGGATGGGGCACCACTCGGCGAGAGCTACACGGCGTCGGGAAATCGCGGATGGTGAGCCGATCGGCGAGAGCTGCCCAGGCGTCGGAGATTGGCCGCCAGATTGAGCATAGTAGCCACCTGGCGGCAACTTGCTGAAAGAGTGAAGTGTAGATTGCTCCCTGCGTCGTGTCGTCTGCTAGCCGCGTAGTGTTTATATGGGAGAGTAGTTGGCCATGCACGTTTCAAAGGATGGTTTGTTCGGATATCTTAGCGCGAGCATAGCTGGTTGTACGTATCCCTAAAACGATGAATAAAAGCACTTGTCTTGCTTGACTGGTAATTCACTGTAATAAGGTGAGCGCGTGCAACTTTCCAGAGTGCTGTGTATTGTCGTCGTATCCTCCAATGACCAGAATTATTTCAGTGTGGGTGCCGCTTTTCACTTCAAGCACATCGTAAAATGTATTTCGAGTCGTCCCAAACATGAGGACTATTAAATGGTGAGTGTGAATGCAGCGTTGTAGCGACTTGGTTGTAAACAAAAACGTAGCTCTAAGCCATACGCTTGCGCCTTGTGGTTAGATGTATAACTACGGCACTGTATATAGTTTATAGACCATGCGATGAGCTTTAGTTATGTTTATCTGGCCGTGGTACAACGTAATACGTACTACAGAGAAGTAATTTTATCAAGTAAAGCATGACACTTAAAAACTTACTTTTCCTAAAACGTAGTTGCCATATACCATTTTCTAACTCGGAGCAAAATTTGCGCAGAAAGAGCCGTGTGCTTAGTTTAAAAATGCTTTAAAAAGCTCAGACGTCCAAAATCATTTCAGACGGCATGTGTTACACTAATGTATCCTTTCACCAAAAATATCATCTTTTTCAACATTTTCTTGAGCTTGTATGGCATGATTGACTGACGGAAGGCAGTGGCCATTTTTCTGTAAAAAAGATAAAACAAACATGACCATGGATCTTGTGAAATAAACAGACATTCGTTGTATTACTGTCATGCACGTATTCTTTTGATGAAAGCTTTCCGCGGAACTCTTACGAGTTTTTGATGTAGTTTTACTGGCGCAAGAACATGTGCTCATCTATAGTAAACGTCAATGTAGCACAAAGTGGTGTCAGCCATGAAGCTTTTCTGGCTAGACTTATTAACTGCCCCACGTTTGATGGGCTACCGAATGAAAAAGAAAACCTCAATTGCTACATTGAAACTGCCGCTGGCTTTCAGTTCCTAATGCTTCTCCCCACAGCGTGTAGGCAGAGTTACATGTAACGCTTTGCAAGGGCGTAAAAAGATGTGAGCTGTATTACGGTTAAGAAAAATGTCGCACCTGTCCTCTTTTTTGTTCCCTCTCTCTCTCTCTCGGTCGCTCAGAGATCAGTTTCGTTAGCGAAAAAGTGCCTTCAAAGCCAGGTCACCTAATATTTGTTTTGTTTTTTATTCTCTTCCTCTCCGGCGATGTAGCTGTCTTGAAGCTTTCAATGAATGAAAAATCGCCTTCATTTAAAAGAAATGCTCCTAAAAGGCCCAACAATAAAATCTAGAGATAATTACTCATTAAGAAGAAGTTGAGCAAAGGCAACGGAAACGAGCGCTATAGGTAATGCGAGGCGTGTGAGTGAGTATTTGTATAAGAACGGCATGTTGACGAAGGTCTTAGCTCCATATGAACAAAAATTCTGAATGCCGAACCCAATGGTTAAGGCGTGCTATAGTGCGCCTTCCCGCACTTCCAGCTGGCAACTTTCAGCAGCAGTTTTCGGTGACCATCATGGGTTGCGTGCTTTGTGTGAGGGACCAAATGCATATTACTGAGCATAATTGATCGGTTCTGTCTACGCTGATGTGCTCGTAGTAGAGAAAACATGATTACAGGAGCAGGAATGGCCATTTAATAAACACCTCATCCTAAATTTAGCGGCACAAGTAGCAGATGTCCAACATGTAGGGTGTATGATTTCCGCTCCTTCTGTGGGTAAAATTTGATCTAAATATATCATTTTTGTTGTAGTACAGATATACACGGTCATAATACTGAAGTACTTACAAAGTTTTGCATACTAAATGTGTCATTATAAAATGCCCTTTTTCGACGAAAAACCTCAGAAAAACTTCGAGGACGCTTAACCATCGTCTTCAGTGGTAGGCTGCGATAGCGTAACGGAACCTCATCTGCCTCACGGTCTGAACTGCTAGAACTGTGAAAACCTGCGTCGGTTTTCAGTGCATACCTACACCGTGCCGAGAGAAAACGAACCAATGTGCGCGTAACGTTGGCCGTTTCGAATTATCATTTGACGCCTATTCGAACACAGTTGTTCAGTGCCAACTACGCCATAACTATTTTTTTGCGAATCAGCGAAAGGTCAACTACGCATCCGTAAAGCCACACTCGAGCCTACGCAGCTGTTCCCTTTGTTGGTGGTTCTGCTGCTAATTATTACTAATTACACCTACGCCGAGGCCAGAATTCCTGTGAAATGAGCTCCTTAACTCTATGAAGTGAAAGGCTGAGTATCATCTTGAGTAGACGGTTATTAACCATGCACTGTAGGCACAACGCTCCACCCCGTGCTTCACTGCATGAAGGAGACAGTGGGGCTAACGTAACAAGGTATGACTTTGTCGAGTGCCTAACTATCTATTCACCAACTGCCACGTTTCACAACTTCCTCCTTCCTTACTTACGCAGCATGCGACAAGGACGGAGTGCTAACAAAGCCATCGTTCGCTGACGACACGCTTCGCCCGTTTCTCCCGTTTCACACACTATATAACCAGGCTTATCGCATGCGCCGAGACTTGCCTCACGACAAATTGACTGCTTTTCTTGCAAATTCTCTGAGCAGTCATTCCTAACGCGAGCCGTCTTGATTCAATAGAGCCGTTATTCAACCGACAACGCCTCCGATCGTTGGTAAGATGAAAGTTTGCCGGCGAACGAACTGTAGCACTTCCGTAGACAAGACCTATCCTCGAAGTGATTAAGCCAATGTTCAGAGTATTTGCATGCATGGTTCGTAAACTGGCTTAGATTCATTTGGTGCATATGGGCAACGATTACAGGAAAGACGTTCGTCTTCCCTTCTGCCTGTCAACTTGTGCGGACGTTATCAAGTGATATTGCCAATTCTAGCCAAGAACAATCATGATAAATAATGAATCAGAACGAGGAGAGTAAATTCGACGAATGGTTGCTGCATATAATAGGCACGTAACTAAGTCGACGAAGACTCCACGTCTCGATCATTCATTTGCAAGCGGTGAATTTGACGCTGCTCAGGCATGGTTGTGTGGTACTTAATGATTTTGTGATCACTGTTTTTTTCTTTGCTAGTGAGATTACAAGTGCTCTTTGGATTACGTAAAGCTGGATGTTATTGTTTTACTTTACAAGATCAAACGTTAAGAAAATGTTACAATAGAAAAATAGGTGCACAGGTATATTAAGTCCCATTTCAGTTGTTGAATAATTTAATGAATCACTAGGTTAAGCAATTTGTTCAGTACTTTTGATTGGTATTTTGATTGATCAGACTTTTGAGGTACGCTAGTGAAACTATAAACAATAAAGCAACAATTCACTAGAGAAAATTGAACATCGTGAAGAAGAGAAAATTTTAGACCACACTGATAAATAAAACTTCAGATAATATATTGAGAACCATGCAGCGTTTCGCACTGATCGTGCAGTCAGGAATCATTGGTAAACAAATCATATATATATATATATATATATTCAATGATTCATGAATAACATGTAGGAGGACGTATGCATACAAAATGTCAATAGCTGCACACATGAGCAGTCGTTCACGTTCATTGCATGAACGCACTTCAATGCTACACATTACTTCGTCATGAGCATGTCAAGAAGGACGACATGCGAAAAAATATAAAGTAATTTCACTTGGCGCAACCCCTGCGATGATTTCTCAACATCAGTCAAAAGAAAAAGAAAATAACCTCAACGTTTCAGAACGGGCAAGCGATAGCATGCCAACTAAAAATACAGTACAGACAGGTGCAAACGACCTTTTCGCCGGAATGGTACCTGCGTAAGAAAAGATTACATTTGGCGCAATACGCTGCGATTCCTAGCTCCTTACGCACTCACTTGGGCGTTCTTGCGAAAATATGCCATTGTGCGAAAAAAAAAAAAGAAGCAGATCTTCCTATTCGAGCAGTCTTTGGTCGTCTGCAACGTCCACCACCGGCATTCGACTCTCTTTTACGGATGGCTGATTGCGCACATGCGAGAAATGGAATTCATGAGACTACCTCCGTGAATTGCATTCCTTTCCTTCACGTTGTCCAGGAAACCTTGATTTCACAACGTTATCTCGAAGATCGAGAACGTACAGCGATGTTGCTCAAACTTCGACTGCGAGCATTTTATTTCTCGATTCATTAGCGAGCATTGTATTGAAGGTTGAAAATAAGAAGGATTTAAGAAAACATGGACAAGATTGCGGAATGACATGCCAGGGACGTGACCCGAGGGAATGGTTGGTGACACGTACCAAATGACAAACATCGTAATTTCTGCAACGTCGCCACTTCGCGCAATGTTGCAGATATCAAAAAGTGTTTCCTGGCGCTCCGGTTATGACTTTTGTTTTCCTTATCCGCGAATATACACGCCGCTTTCCATTACATTTGCTTCCATATTTCAGAAAACAGTAACGCTGTTGTAGCGAAGCAGTCAGCATGACGAAGGTTGCTGGGTTCAATAGGTACGACAGGGTGGTTAGATGTATTTTTTAAACAGACACAACTAAAAAACTGTAAGCTAACGGTCCTTAATTAAAAATGGAAAGCTCTCAGGTTTTTGTGAACAGTCGGATGTAGTGCTGAAAAACGCGCGTCGGAGGTACTTGTTTTTTATGATTGATAAAAGTTTTTAACAGAGCAAACAAGCAGTGGCAAAAAAGAGGAAGCAAAACTGGACACGCCAATTCACAAGTGAACATTTAACGGGTGGAAGATGACATACTGGTGACACATATATTACAAGGCTTCGACAAGGCGTAGCTGGCATGGCATCGTTCTTTTTCTGCGCTATACCGAACACTAGGACAACACGAGAAGACAAGGCACACGTGCAAAACACATATACGCCCTATCTTCCCGTTTTATTTTCGTGCTTCCGTGCAACGCAACAAAACCGTTACGACATCCAAGTAAAGCAGAAGTTACTGCCTTAAAGTAAGCAAGACTACTTGTAAGGACTTTCCAGCAAACACACGTGTTCAAGTTTTCACAATATATATAACAAGATATGAGAATAAACATTCAGTCTTCTTCTCTTTTCTTTTTACTGCTTGTTAGGGCATTTAAGAGCTATTACAGTAATTTTCAAGCATTTATATGAATTTGGTACTCCACTTCAATACTGAGTGTGCTAAAGTTATTATTTTTAGTTAACTGTGAAAGCAAATGAACTTGTTTGCATAATAAAAAGAACACAGCAAACCAAAAGTGTCCAGGCTGCTTTCAGCATATGAGCTTAGACAGCGTTTATTCCAACCTAACTTTCTTGCCTAACAAAGCTTGCTTGAAAGAAGCAAAACAAAAGAGATAAGTTCAAAGTGGCCGAACCATCAAAGCCGTATGTTTATTTGAGTGAAACATAGAAATACGGGCTGCAGTGTTAACGTTGGTAGCGTAGCCTTAGGAGAGAAAAAGAGAGCAGAGTGGGTCAGAGAAGAAAGCGGTGTTTAGAATATCATAGTTGAAATCAAAAAGAAGAAATGGACAAGGACCGGGTACGTAGCACGGAGGCAGGATAACCACTGGCCATTAATGGTAACTAACTGGATTCCCAGAGAAGACAGGAAGTTAGATGGGCCGATAACTTTAAAAGGTTCGCCGATATAACGTGGCAGCAGAAAGCACAAGACCGGGATGATTGCCGGATCATGGGTGAGGCCATCGCCCTGCAGTCGGTGTACTCAGGCTGATGACGATTATGACATACAAATACCTATGTGACCGGCGCACCATCGAGAGCCTCATTGTGTACACCCTATTTCAAATTTTTATAATTTCGTAATTTGTTCTGAACTTCCAAAGCCCCCCACTTCGGTATCTCATATAATCAAATCGTGACTTATATATATAAACCCTACAAATCATTGGTATTGATGTTGTTATTGTTGTTATTGTGGCGTAATGCCCGAGAAGTGTGGCATTGCCAAGCGTACAACAAAACAACAACAACAGCTGTTGTTGTTGTTGTTGTTGTTGTTGTTGTTGTTGTTGTTGTTGTTGTACACTTGGCAATGGCAAGTCTCTCGTGAATAATACCCTCACGGACGTCTCTGAAATCTGTAACTCCTGAAAGCTTCGTATGCGAGAACGCGGTTGTTGATGTACAATCAGAAATAGAAAGTATCTCGTGTATTATGCGACCGCTGACCACTCTGCAGTATGTAACTCGGGAAAAATTCTTATGCGAGAACGCTTAGACACCCACCTTTGCGAGTCGAGCTTTTATTGTTGGAGTAAGTACAGCAAACGAAGTGGCATGCTGCTTGTAGTGTTAGCCTGAAAAAAAAAAGAAAACAGCATTCTGTGGCGCAAGCGTTTGTTTCCCGACGCATCAATTAGGACACATGAAGTACTACACAGGAAAGCTCCCAAAGAAATGAAACAAAAAATAGCTGTAAAAGCCGAAAGAAGTTCAAAAATAAAAGAAGAGAGAGATTTGAGTAACGCTGCTTTCAGAGGCCGTGAGTAAGAATAACTTCACGCTTCGTTATTACTAACGGCAGAAAGAATTCTTCGGGAAATTCAGCCTAATGCCAGCTCTTATTTATCCTGCCCTAAAGCTTCTCAAGATTCCTCCAAAGTAATCAAAGGCGTCGCAGAGTTTGAAGTTAATGTCGCTAAGCGAAGGGCTGCTGCTGTGCCCATCTTGGGCAGGCTTAGTAAAAGCTTGTTGCTAGTGTGGTTGTTACACGCGAACTAGTGCAATAAAGACACGTAACAACTTTTCCTCCTTTGTTATTTCTCTTTTTTCTTTTCTTCTTTATTCCTTTATTCATGCGTCTTTGTCGTGCTTCTTTTTCGCGCAAATGGGAAACGGGTGTCAGGGGGCCCATATTCAAAGTCTGATGTGTCAGCAGTGAGCACTTGCTCGCAAACCACTTCAAAAGCAGTTATCGCTTGACCTATGAATGACAACGTTAAAATCAAGGCAACAAGATTTAGCCGTTATGTGTTTAGGCTAATACCTACTGGCGTTCTTTATGAATGAACATGGGCCTTTCTCGTGATAGATTACCTGTCAAAGAAGTTATGTCAAAGTCAAATATGTCGGTTTTCGAGTTTGCAATATCTTATCTGAGGAGGGAGTAGTGAACACAACTTCGGCGTCCTATTCTGTATGGGAGGTTACATCAACGACCTTTTGCTTCATACTTCTCCCACTTTAATAACATGCAAATGCAATCGCCCCCGTGCGCTTTCGAAGAAAATCAAATCGGGACGTCATTCTGACTGGTTAAATACTTTTGCGTGGCCAAATTCAAAGTCTGCAAGAAATCCTGCTTTTTATTGGTTTAAGTTCCACCTACTGAGAGATAAAAATGAAAATCCGTGCATTTTTCACTCTGAGCTATGGATCGCGTTTGATTATTTCTAGGCAAAAGTAGGCTGACATTGCTATAGAATGGACGATACATCAAACTTCTTAAACAGACTTGCTTTCTTAAAGTATGCGGCGTTACCTGCACGGTTAAAACTAATTAAGTTTGAAAAGAACTTCTGACAAATGTGAAATGGTAAGTGAAATGTTATAACTTACCACACAGCGTTTGCATGTATGCTGTAAAAAAACGACTGTTGAATGCGCAATCTATTGCAGACGTCTCCATAAGTTTTTCGGACGAAGCAATTAAGTAGGGTGAAAAACCTGCTATTATCATGCGACCACAAAATTAGGCTGATATGGCTTGCAAGATTCCACGAATTTTATTAAACCAGTCAATTGGACCACAAAAAGCAGTTGAAAGGCCAAGTTCGTAAGACCACGTTTGTGAAAATACTTAAGTAGCAAACTCGCCATGCCGCAATTCTGTCCCCGCATCTTTGTGAGGCTAAAGTTTCACAACCAAGGCATTCTGTTATGGCACACATGTGACAATGAAAGGCACAGTGGTTACAGTGATTCTCGCGAATTGGGCTGTGGACAGCAACGCTGAGCAGCTTAATCCTCCAGTATCATCTCTGGGTCATCGAGCAAGCCCGTGAGGGGGCGAGGAGACATGGTTTCCCTACACCTCGGGGGCGGCCTAGGCCCAGGTCACGAATTTACCGGAGTTAATAATAAAGTTCTTACCACCACCAAGTCATGCAAAGAAATATCATAATGCCACCAGCTACGCTGCCTAACCAGTCCTCGCCACGGTAAGTCTGGCAAGCTGTTTTCATATTCATTTTCATATTCTTCTTAGAAGTGGGGAAAGCGCTGCAACACTTATTTCCTCAATTTTTTTCTGGCAAAATTTTTCTTGAGTTTGTTTATAACACGTTTAAACTACTAAACATCCGATACTGCCAGTGGGGTAATGAAAAAAAAAACAGACACACAAGCTTTTATGGCCCATACACGAGCTTTCAATAAACAGGCTAGCTCTATTTGTTGTTGGTTACTATTTCGCGACATCAGAAGCAAGCACCTTCAATTTTAAGTGCATGCGTCGGAGCGTACCCAGTCCTCTTGCAAGTAAGGCAAAGTTTACTGGGTCTTCATAAAGAGAACAGTGCGCACAGAAAATCAAAAAAGAAGCTGTTGTAACAAGAAAACCCACTAGGCAAGAATGCCGAGAGTGTTCATAGCGTGGGCCTTGGAAAAATCGAAAAGTGACGGAGAAGAGAAAATACGGCTGTCAGAATGATTACGATTAGAGAAAGCGAGCGTTGGATTAGGTAAAAATACAAATACTAGGCGAAGCAGAATAAACATTGGAGGAAATGTCAGATAATAAAAGGAAATTTCGAAGGTCTGTTGGAGCAACAACGTACGCCGCCAGACCAATACAGTTTCAAAAGAACGCCGCATAGGTTTCTTCTGCTGTTTATAAGTCTTTCGTGCCGCCAACAATACATGAAGCCTGCATTAGCTTCCCCGGTATTTTTTCCGGCTTTTTCAGATAATGGGCTTACTGTGATGGTTATTTTAGGCACGTGTGCACGGGAGAATAACATTATTAAAGTTTCCAATGACTTTTCCTCACTGCAGTGAACATGAACCAAGCCATTTGCCTGCGTAAAGCCTGTCCTCCTCAATTCACATCAGTAGGTATAGGACATAGAAGTGTGAAGACCACTAGCTTTATTTGAAGCAAATAACCTACCAGAGCAATGTTGTAAAACAACCGAGAAAAAGAGTGCACACAGGAGTCTCATATGTGACTAAGCAGGTGAAAATTCGCTCCTACTTGAAGCTCTGCTGTGATTTACTCGGGATATTGTTGCTATGTATTCTCGCTGTCGTACGAACTATTGCATCAGTCTGTGAGCCTAATGCATGTTGCAGTGCCCCAAATTTGGAAGCACTAGTGGCAATAGCATGGTAATAACAAAGTTTTATTTAACAATGCCTGAATATATTATTATTATTTATATTATTATTATTATTATATTATTATTATTATTATTATTATTATTATTATTATTATTATTATTATTATTATTATTATTATTATTATTATTATTATTATTATTATTATTATTATTATTATTATTATTATTATTATATTATTATTATTATTATTATTATTATTTAGAATTGCAGTTTCGCTCTGAGCATCAGCTATGATTATGCAAAATCAAATCGTCGCTGCAGTGAAGCTGTGGTTACCGGTCTAGACTGGCAGCCAAAAAAACCAGGGTTAGATCATGGGCCCAGCGGTTGCATTTCGATAAATGTGAAAAGCAATAGGCCCGTGTATTGTGGCATGATAAGGCACCTCAAAAAAGAGTGAGGAAGGTCTAAATCATCTGCAGCCTTCCACTACGACGTCCATCATATCCTGACTCGCATTGAGACGTGAAACCCTGCGTATCAAGCAATGAAGCGAATGAATCGCTTTTTGCGAAACTTGTAAAAGTTTTCTATTAACGACTCCTACAAAAATGGCACTCCATGACATGCGCCTTGATGCTTCAAAGTAACTAAATGAGCAAGAATTTCCATCCCATGCATTATCCTGTGTGTTCATCAGCTTGGAGATTTTTCGATCACTCCCAAAAAGGAATGCGCGCGAGCAAACACAAAAATTGCAACGTGCGACGCAACATTAGGGTGCATAAGCCACCTTGCTATCTGGGACCCTACATACAAAAAGTTAAAATTTTGTTCTAGTAACCTAATCGCGTTTATTTGCCTGAATTTACACCAAGAAGAATTGCAAGTTATGATAAAGCTTGTAATGCGCATTCCTCAAGATTTGAACCAAAAATTTTCTATCTACCATCCAACTGTTTTATAATTAGGGAGTTCTCACTTCACACCAGGTTTTCTTAACGGTCTTGTTCTGAATGCTCGAGTTCAAATGAGGTGTCCAGTCTGTGATAATCTCATTGGAGCATAGGTTTGCTAGGCTGTGCTCACTGAATTGCCTGAAAGAAGTGCACTCGAAGGACATACAAAGCAAGCAGCTAGCATACCAGACGAGCAAAAAAAGTAAAAATGAATTGACAATTACAAAGAGCACCTTACAGTATGTTTTCTTCCACTGTAGACATTCCCTGAAGCAATGCATTCTCTCTTCGGTCCTGGCCAGCCGCATTTGCTACTGATTCTGATAGTGTCTGCATTACTTCGAGGTCTTCTCTGACTTCCAACTCTTGGAATAGATTTCACAAACCAGCCTTGTAAGCTACGACCCCGTCGATGTACTGGTATGCCAACACACAATTGCGCAATCGGTCTGGCACACTACTGATATCTCTTGCGCTTGCGTAAAGCCTTCATTCTTTATGAAGACTGGGGTCAAAATGTAGAGTAAAGGAAAGTAAGCTTGGGCGGCCGTACATTCTACTGGCCGGAAAGGTGGGAATTCAGGGTGGGTAAGGTAACGTGAAAGTTAGTAGAAAAGAGCAGATTCTCTGGGAGGGGCTGCACGTTGTAAATTGGTGAATATTACGCAAGAAAACGTGCGTTATGTTTCGGCACACTTCAAGAACATTGCTCTTTGTCATGAGCACAAAAACCATGTGAATTATATGTTGTTTGGGTGGGGCTTCATTATCGTAAATTGTTTTGTAGTTTTATAGCAGTATGAAGTAAGATTCTGTCACCTCCGACTAAAGCAGAAGAAAAAGTGTTGAAGAAATGGCGTCAAGTGAAGCCAACGATACGACAATGCAATCCAGATTTAATTTAACAAAACAGGGACGGCATGTATATGCCATTTCAGACATTTGTATTCGATGCGATATTATTTCTTTCAAAAAAACTACTGGTTGAAGATATCACCACTTCCCTTTTTGTTCCCTTATCAAGTGTTCCCATCGCGACTGAACCATTTCAAAACTATCCATCAACCTTTCAGTCGTGTTAACGCTCACAGACATTCCCCTTTTCTATCAGTTACCCACCATAGGAATAGACTAGACAACAATATTGTGTGCTGCAACACTATTCAATCATTTATGAACATAATACAGTGTGCCCATTTTGAATTATGAGCTGTTTGACATTGTATCTTCATTCTTGTTCTTCCGGTATGTATTTTCTTTCAATGCTAATAATGTATCTTCTTGTCTCCACTCCTGCATGGGTCGTAAAAAGCCTGCAGTATGTTCAAATAAAGAAAAAGTGTTCACAATGTTCGCTGAACCAACCAAATATATCGAGCCGATCAGCAAACTTCAATAGAAAACACACCCAGTTCAACTATACGTTGAATAAAATGAAACCGTCTGCTATGATTCCTCAAGTACTACAGATGCTGCGAGCAAACACGCATTATGACTACAGTGAGTAGTTACATGCGAACTAATTATATATAAATCTTCATTGCAATTGCAGTCGTCATGATATATAATTCAACTTTTCCTATTGCCTGGAAAGTTAAGATACATAGGGGAGAATGCCAAAGTTTAATTGACTAAATTGTATATAGCTCCAACCGTAACACCATTTCAAAGCATAGACAAAAAACATGTTTTTCAAGCTCTCCAAATTGCATAAACGTCACAACACTTCTTTTAGGTATTTATTCTAATCAAGCTAACGATAAAACCAGAAAATGTGCTAATGGTGACAACGGGTTTTGTGGTAGCTAATTTCTGAGTATTCGTTTTTTTTTCTAGCGTGAACGCACAATAATAACACAGATATCATTATAAGCACAATACTTGACGGTGGGTCACATTCAATAGCACTTCATGAATTTCTGAATTGACGTTAGGGAACGTACAATTTGCCGTCACGTGTAAACAAGTGATTTATGTAAAACCGTGAAATGTTTGTGCTATCTTCGGCCCAAAGGAGTTCTGGTTAATCTTGCTGGGCATCTGACTGTACATGAGCATGTTTTAACACTACAGCGACCATGTCTTCGACAACGGGCACATCCCTCAGATCGACAGTTGTTCCAACAATGTTGCATGAGTGGCACTGACGCCATCGAAAACTACTCTAGAGGTACACCTAGTACCACAGCTAACCCACAATACCCCGGATACCTCAGACTGGCTGTATCACCTAGAGTCACCGTAACGGCAGCACACAATACAAGCGATACCATTTCACTGCTTTATAACAACCATGTGGTAGCGCCAGTAACGATACCCGCAGTGTATAGCACTTGTACAATTGGTGTCAACAGTACCACTGGCATCGACATTGATAGAACCACCTGTACCGATGCCACCAATCTAAAAAGCAGCGGTATAGCACCTTGGCGACACTTGTATGACCAAGGCGCTGTACCACTGGTATAGGCAATAGTTGTAAAAAGATTACCACCTCAGCAGTGACAAGGAAAACACTGAAGAACGATGGGACGCAGCTTTGCGCAGTACTACATTAGAGGGACAATTATGGGCAGTCCAACAGGCCTGCGAAGGGGCTGAAAGGCTAGGTCTTTCAGTCCCAACATCGGAACGGCCCGCTTCGGGCTGAGACACTAGCACAATCTAGTGGACCTTAGTAAAGTTCTTTCATCCATCCATCCATCAGCCAGAGCGTTCTAATATCCTACAATGGCCTCGCCATGTGGTTTCTGTGGATGATGTAGAACATTCAAGATAGGCATGCGGAAACAATCACACATGAAATTTCATTACTTGCCAAGGAAAGCGGGAAAATGCTGAGAAACTGTTCAGTAAAACAAAAATCCTAGGCGGCCAAACACACCTTAAGCTGTTGAAGTTTCATGCTTCACATTTTGAAACGTCATGTATACGCGATCACATTAAGGTACACATGTTGTCAAGAAGTTCTGTGATAGTTTCAAACCAGCCATATACTTTCTGTGATTGCAATAAATAGTAAGCACAATAGTCAGTTTCGAGGGAACCAAATGACGTGACCCAGTACAGCTTGACAAATGTTCTTAACAGCTTGCCTATACTTTTAAAACATTACCTTGAGATTTCATCTAACCATGCACATGATCTACCTCTCTTGCGCGAGTATATAGTAACTTTATCACCACCCTTAAGAAAAGTTCCATGGACTGGTTGTTAATATCTAGATTGGGAGAACAATGCTTTAGGTATTTTACTGTGTTTATTATGAGTGCTGAAAGCAATCTGATGTTTATAAAATGGCCACCATTTAAACAACAACTATACAAAAAATGGTCACGAAGTGTGCTTTCTTCTTTACCGCAGTTTTTTTTTTTCAAATGAAGCAGGAGAAAATGTGCGGGTGTATATGTAACCCTGCGCGAAGCGCCTAGAACAGACAGGAAAAATGCAGCTGTTTCGACAATCGTCCAGCTTCATCTTTAGCATTCGTTTGCGTTCAACCGACTATAGCATTTGAATTACACGTGAAAGACCTGTGAAGTGTCAGCTTACCGATCTTCGTGTTCATTGGAGGCTGAACTTTCATGTCCAGAGCGCACGGTCAATGTACTGCTTTCACTCAGCCAATGTTTCCGTACAAGAAACGCTCAGCCCGGCTGCGGCGGCTGTATTTTCGATGGAGGCGGAAATGTTGTAGGCCCGAGTGCTCAGATTTGGGTGCACGTTAAGGAACCCCAGGTGGTCGAGATTTTCGGAGCCCTCCACTATAGCGTCTCTCATAAACATTTCGTGAATTTAAGAAGTTATACGCCACATATCAATCAATCAAGAAACGCTCAGCAGCATGCTGATGTACTTCTTTTTAGTGTTCACTCCGCTTCACACATCACGCGCAGCAACCTTTTTTTTCTATCATCTGTTTCATTCTCTACCTTGCCATATTCGTATTTCTATCACGGGTCTACGCCTATACTAGTGCCTGCTTTTTTAGTTGTCATAACTTTGCTAAAAGCACTTTTCAATTTTCTCAGCACCTTTCTCTTCCTGAGCCTATCCGTCTGTCTCATTCAACAGCCACTGTATTCCAACAGAAGATGCTTATTTTTCTTTGCGCAAGCGACATCTGGAACCTAGCATGTATTCCTCCCTTCCTATTACCATTTTATTTCGCACGTTTGCTTCGTTGCTCCCAGCAGTTGCATGCTCCCTTGTCGACTGAAACCAATAAGAGTCAAGTTAAAGGAGGTCGTTTTACTGTGTTAATATACAGGAAGCAACAGTGGCCGTTCACAAATTTCGCTGTGGCGTGTTTTTTGTTTCTAAGTTGTTTATTTCACAGCCTTTCTATTCATCCGAAGTCAAGCTTTAGAACGGGATGCGGATCGTAGTATTGAAGAACACGTGTGTAAACAAGCGCTTCCGGGACAGCCGCGCTACCCATGTCGACTTTGCTCACAACCAAGTCGATGACACCATGAATCGGAAAAGTATTCTGACGAATCACCATCCGTAGGCAAACCCAATAAAGAGGGTTTTCGCAGCATACAGATCCCATGCTGGGACAAGGCAGGCAAGGAATCACTTATTATTATTATTATTATTATTATTATTATTATTATTATTATTATTATTATTATTATTATTATTATTATTATTATTATTATTATTATTATTATATTTGTGGTAGTCTCCGTTGAACAGTAAAACGAGTGGAAAATAAACAGTCTGGTAAACACCAATTTGTAAAATGACAAAGCTTTTGGTTGTCTTTGAACTGTGCTGCTGAAAGCAGTAAAAATAGCATGCCTCCAGCACTTCTGAATGGAATTTCGTTTCGAAACGAAGCATGAACGTTTTACAGGGCGCCAACAAGAGCTGCCCTTCCCCACCCTCTAAAGATATGTACAACAGCGAAACGTTGATGAAATCACGGGACCCTTAAGCTTCGTCTTTAAGAGTTGAACGCGATGACAAAATCCGGCCCCTTGTTTGCCCTTCAACCACTAAGTGCATATTCATAATATGTTTTGTTACACACACACGCAAACAAATGCGCGCGCTCGGAAGCGCTACGTCTATATAGTAGTGGTACAGACTTCCGATGTATTTAACAGTACTTTTATAACAAGTTCATGAAACTTCATGGCTCATTAGTTGTGGGACACAATCTTACATGAATGTCATGCGGGCACTCATTCATTAGCAAGAGTGTGCAATGTGGTCACTTCTCTCATCTAGAACGGCACGCTGCTGTAGTCGAAACATGTTTTCCAGAATGTCTCACAGATGGCACACAGAAACACACACGCGCGCACGCGCACGCGTGAATGGTACTACATACAGGTTTTTGACTTAAAGGAAGACTCGCATGGCGCCACTCTAAGATACACGCCGCGCGCTTGTCATCTTGAAGGCCGCAAAGAATGTCACAATTGCCCACAGATGGCAGCATATTATCTAGCGTTTGCTGTTTGCTTGATCAACGTTTCTGGAAGGGCATGATATGTTTGCCACTAGATTGACACTGTTGTCCATATTTAGATCTGTTTAAAAGCTTCTGTGCGTGTTTAGCGGCGATGGCTGCACTATCCCCGCCTTTTTCGACGTGGTTGGATGGCCTCTCAATTGCGTCTACAAATCGCCGATAGTCTCGTTTTCGTCGTGACACCTGTCGAACAAAACGCGTTAAGGAGACTCCTTTCACTACACAGCAATTATGTAGTTTTTTTTTCGATGTAGCAACAAGTAACATCATGGATTCGTGGTAGGACACCTACTTGCCACGCGAACAGCCCAGGTTCGATCCTCAGTAAGACTTAAAATCTATTCTTTATTTTAATTGATTCTTTCTCGACTTTCTAGATTATGGACAATTTTTCACTCACAAGCAACGGTGCCGACGCCGCCGGCGGAATTTCTACGACACGAGCACTCTAACGCCACCGCGTAAAAAGGAAGGAAATTCTTTCTTGTGTCCGCGTAGTGTATGCTGTCGGGAGCGCAAAAAATTGGTCCCGTATCTGCATGTTAATCTGCAAATTTCGTCGAAAGACGATAGTCTAGCGTCTAGAGAGGTTGAACAAAACGTTAATTTGATGTTCTGCTCAAGAAAATCGGTGAATGGTTGTCACAGGTCCCGTTAATTAAGGAGGCGACTACCGGGCTAATTCCAAGGTCCGAAGTATTGGCCTGTCAAAGAACGAGCGCTCAAAAAGGGCGCGCCGCCAAATTCTCGCGACGAAGCGCCAGAGTTACGCCGCGACGTCAACCATAAAAAAAGAAAACAAACATCCAACGACTCCCCGGGCACGCGCATCTCCCCTCGGAAGCGTGGCTTCGCCGACGAACCTCCTCTCCTCACATCGGCGGCCGAGCAAGCACTCGAAGTTTCTAGATGGAAAGGGGCGTGGTATGCCGGGTTGAGTCATCCGTCACGGACGGCCCTCGTATCGTCTCGACCTTTCCCCCAGCCTTTGCTGCGCATCGCGCCGACGAAATGATGAGAACTTTCTGGAATCTCGCACGGAAGGTATTTAATCGAGCAGCCGAGACGAGAGATCAGGAGAAGACGGAAGTTAGTGCCAGAGCGCGTAGGGATTCCGCCGTGTAGTCGGCGAAGGCTTTGAGGTTTTGTCCGTAGATACAAGGCAGGAGAAGAAGATGATTTCCACCTGAGGGTTGACGACTCGAGCTACAGGCAAGAGTGAGTGTTTACCGCTATCGAGCGAAGACGCGTGGCAACAGCTGCGTGTGTGAAGCCGACGTGTTTCCGGAGAAGAAGTTTGAAGCTTGGAGAGTGGCCATTTGAAGACGCGAGGTTTCCTGGAAGAGAAACTTCGGCGAGGTTTCCTGGAAGAGAAACTTCGGGGGCAGCGGAACGACAACAACGCTGGACTTTGAGTGAGTGATATTCGGAAGAGTATCATTTAGACTTTTGTTCCAAGAACTTCGGACTGAATAGGTTTCCTATCTCTTTAGTCTTTAAGTGTCTTGGTTGTTCAATGCATGCGACTGCATTGTAGTGCGTATAGTTATCTGTGTCCGTTGTTTCGAGTGTGGCTGATTGTACTGTGTAGTACGTTGTTTGATTGGTGACATATTGTATGCAACTATTGTGGAGTGTGCGTTCTTGTGTATTGTTTTCCATCTGCCATTATTGAGAATATAATTTTGTTTGTTTACCAACTCTCGTCTCTGACTTGTTCTTTGGGCCACAGCCGGCGTCCGCTGGCGCGCCAAAAAGGACCACTTCTAAATTGTCCACACTTTCGTGGTACGGTTCGGGGGGCCAATACTTCGGCCCTTGGAATTAGCCCGGCGATCGCCTCCCTAATTAACGGGACCTGTGACAAATAATCTGGCGTCCGCGACAGGACCTTTTGGTGTACAGTGTGTCCAAAGTAGTGAGAAAGAGCCTCGAGTTGTCTGTAGTGCTATCGGAACGATTTTGTGTGTTGTTCAGTGTTCTCATTAACGAGTGCAGTGGAGTGTTCTGATAGACTGATTTAGGCAGATATTGTTTGCACGCGGCAAGACTTCATTTGCAAGACACAATGGATCTCGAAAAGTTAGTAGTTCTTGTTGAGAAGATGGGTCTTTCTGGCGCCGAACTTCGGAAGTGGGTAAGCCAGAAGGAGAAAGAGGCGGTGGAGAGAGAGAGGTTGGCAGCTGAGAGAGCCACGGAGGAAAAAGCAGCCGAGTTGGAGAGAGAGAAGTTGGCAGCCGCAAGGGCGAGAGAAGAAAGAGAGGCAAAGGAGCGACAGCTGAAAGAAAAAAGAGAGGAAAGAGAACAGCAGCGACAGCACGAGATGGAACTCGAGCGGCTCCGTTTGCAACATCGAAGTGAACCTCCGGTCCAAGCTAGAGTTAAAAGCAGCGAACGGGAGGACCACGGCTTCCGCTTGAACCCAAGCAAGCTGCTCGTAGCGTTTGATGAAAGGAAGGACGACCTTGACGCGTACCTTCACCGATTTGAGACGATTGCGAGGAGCCAGATTGGCCGGAACATCAATGGGCAACTGCTTTGAGTACTTGCTTGAGTGGTGAGGCGCTCAGTGTGTACGGTAGGCTGACGCCGACCGATGCAGCCAACTATGCAAAGGTGAAAACTGCTTTGCTGAAGCGATTTAGATTTACTGTGGAAGGATTCCGGGACAGATTTCGGACAGGAAAGCCAGCTGATGGTGAGACGGCTACGCAGTATGCCGCCCGACTTTGCCATTATTTCGACAGATGGATTGAACTCTCAGGGACAGCGCAGGAGTACGAGGAGCTTAGAGAGCTCCTAATTAGAGAACAATTTCTTACTAGTTGCCACCCAAGCTTGTCGCTGTACTTGAAAGAGAGGAGAGCTAGGTCGCTTGAAGACATGCTTGAATTAGCGAATCAATTCTCGGAAGCGCAAGGTGGCACTAATTTGGCCAAAGTCAAGAAAGAGTGTCCCGAAGATTCGAAAAATTCGGCACCCGAACAAAAGAAGCGTGCACCGGAGAGTGTTCCGCGATGTTTTCTGCGTAACCGAGTGGGTCATCGCGCGAGCAACTGTCGTACTAACTTTACGAGCCCTACGGTAGTAAAATGTTTTAAGTGTGGTCAGACTGGGCACACAGCAGACGCATGTCGAAACGGAGCGAGTCAAACTCACCAAGTATCCTGTGTGCAAACGGCACCGAAATCCGGTAATAATGCCGTCCCCGATGGATTCGTAGAGTTGAAAAATGGGGAGAAAAATCCTATTGTGGGTGCTGTAATGACAAAACAGCCAACCGGTGTCACGAAGGAAATGCCAACGCTGCCTGGAAAAGTTGCGGGCAAGAAGGTTACGGTGTTAAGAGATACCGGCAGCTCCACTGTTATCGTGCGGAGAAATTTGGTACGGGAAAGTGAGTTAACAGGCACAACGAAACCGGTTTGCCTAACTGACCGTACGGTTCGTATGCTTCCCGAAGCAGAAATTGAGGTTGAAACCCCGTACTACAGCGGGAAGGTTACGGCTTTATGCATGACGACCCCCCTGTACGACCTCGTCATCGGAAACATCGACGGGGCGCGAGGGCCGAATGATCCAGAACGTTTGGGGGAAGACCCGAAGATAGAGCCCTCGCCAACCCAGCGGCCGCGAGATAAAGTGGAGGAGCATCCCGTGACGGATTTCACTCGAGCCTAAGGTGAAGCCGAGCTGCAAGAGACAATGAATGACCAGCTGATCGTGTGGAACGAGTTTACGCGCGGGGCAGCTGGACTTACGTCGGCACGACCTCAACCGACCGACAGTGAAAAGGCGACGGAGTCGGCCAGCCAGGCCCAATGTCGTGACATGAACAAGCGGGTGACGGGATCGGTTGAGCGTTATGACC
This sequence comes from Rhipicephalus annulatus, assembly GCA_013436015.1. Taxonomy (NCBI): domain Eukaryota; kingdom Metazoa; phylum Arthropoda; class Arachnida; order Ixodida; family Ixodidae; genus Rhipicephalus; species Rhipicephalus annulatus. The sequence continues at coordinate 164,068 of WOVY01011572.1, forward strand.
CGCTAACAATGTCGGAAGTGACAACGATGGCTGAGACGCCGCCTCAGATACCGTCGTTGGAAAGGGCTCGCCGAAAAAGAACGAGGAAAAACAAAAATAGGTCGAGCGAGCACCGCAAGAAAGCGCACAAGCGCCGTCCGAAATGCACAGGATAAGTGTTGAGGTCGAACCGGAATGCGTTTGACAGTGCTATATGTCAAGTTAATGTGGTTGTTGTCCTGTGTCACAACTGTATGCCGAACGAGTCAAAATGTTTGTTACGGTGATGTGATGTATAGTATTGTATAATTGTTGTAATGAGAGAACTTTGTACATTTGTATTGTTTGGAATATGTGATGGAGTGTTGCATTCATGTACCTGTGGCTATATTTCATGTGTTGTGGAATTGAATTACAATGTACAATTGTTGTGAGTGATCTACTGTGAATGTGACGTGCCATTAGCCACGGACTATGTTACAGTCTTTAAGTGTGTGGTGACTGTTCGCGCTCGTTTGTGTGGTTTTGAATATTATGAGATAACATTCTTAAAGTGGAGGGCAGTGTCACAGAACGAGCGCTCAAAAAGGGCGCTCCGCCAAATTCTCGCGACGAAGCGCCAGAGTGACGCCGCGAGGTCAACCATAAAAAAAGAAAACAAACATCCAACGACTCCCCGAACGCGCGCCTCTCCCCTCGGAAGCGTGTTTCGCCGACGAACCTCCTCTCCCCACATCGGCGGCCGAGCAAGCACTCGAAGTTTCTAGATGGAAAGGGGCGTGGTATGCCGGGTTGAGTCATCCGTCGCGGACGGCCCTCGTATCGTCTCGACCTTTCCCCCGGCCTTCGCTGCATATCACAGCGACGAAATGATGAGAACTTTCTGGAATCTCGCGCGGAAGGTATTTAATCGAGCAGCCGAGACGAGAGATCAGGAGAAGAAGGAAGTTAGCGCCAGAGCGCGTAGGGATTCCGCCGTGTAGTCGGCGAAGGTTTTGTCCGTAGAGACAAGGCAGGAGAAGAAGATGATTTCCACCTGAGAGTTGACGACTCGAGCTACAGGCAAGAGTGTGTGTTTACCGCTATCGAGCGAAGACGCGCCGCAACAGCTGCGTGTGTGAAGCCGACGTGTTTCCGGCGAAGAAGTTTGAAGCTTGGAGAGTGGCCATTTGAAGACGCGAGTTTTCTTGGAAGAGAAACTTCGGCGAGGTTTCCTGGAAGAGAAACTTCGGCGGCAGCGGAACGACAACAACGCTGGACTTTGAGTGAGTGATATTCGGAAGAGTATCATCCAGACTTTTGTTCCAAGAACTTCGGACTGAATCGGTTTTCTATCTCTTTAGTCTTTAAGTGTCTTGGTTGTTCAATGCATGCGACTGCATTGTAGTGCATATTGTTGTCTGTGTCCGTTGTTTCGAGTGTGGCTGATTGTATTGTGTAGTACGTTGTTTGATTGGTGACATATTGTATGCAACTATTGTGGAGTGTGCATTCTTGTGTATTGTTTTCGATCTGCCATTATTGAGAATATAATTTTGTTTGTTTATCAACTCTCGGCTCTGACTTGTTCTTTGGGTCACAGCCGGCGTCCGCTGGCGCGCCAAAAAGGACCACTTCTAAATTGTCCACGCTTTCGTGGTGCGGATCGGGGGGCCGATACTTCGGCCCTTGGAATTAGCCCGGCGATCGCCTCCCTAATTAACGGGACCTGTGACATGGCCCCCCGAACTGCACTACGAAAGCGCGAACAATTTAGAAGTGTTCCTATACGGCGCGCCAGCGGACACCGGTTGTGATCCAGAGAACGAGTCAGAGCCGACAGTTGATAAACAAAACAAAATTATATTCTTAAGTATGGCCGATCAAACGACACACAATCATGCACACTCGGCAATTGTTCAGTACAATATTTAATTATTCCAACAATGAACTACTCTTCTATATATCGTTGACCTTAAGATCGCTCTTGGCGCTTGGTCGCCAGAATTCGGGAGTGCGCTCTTTTTTGAGCGCTCATTTGTGACAATGGTATTCTGGAGGCGCTGCGTTATAGTGCCCCGAACGTGCAGCGGAGGCGAACGAGCACACCGAGTGACGTCACACGTGAGACATGAACGCTATCTGGCAGTTATCTTGGAAATAAAAAACGCACGCAGCTCTGATCTCAGAGGTGATAAGGTGTAGAACGCAAGGCAACGGGTAGGTGCCACCACCCTGTCGTCTTAGCAAGGCGTTGGAAACACTTCCCCTTTCGTGCAAACGTTACATGGTCAGCGCCGCGTGATAAATGCTACGGTGCTTAGATTAACCTATGTATGCCTTTTATAGTAAAAGACGCACATACAGAATATATACGTGTTGTTATGGTGCCTCAAATATACGCGATAATTTCTTTTTAATTGACAATCGCACAAGTATGAACGCTGAATCTTGAGCAATATTGGTGGGCTCTGCGGATGGGGTCGGCCATTTGGTATATACGCTGGTGCTGTTTAAAGTACCCGGTACTATTAAGGGTGGACAAAGAGAAAAATGAACAGCCCGACAAACAAGAATGTTTGCGTCGAAGGTCCCCCAGAAAGACTATCGTATTTAAAACCCGGCTGCTTTGCAAAACACTTTGCGTCATCGCGTCGCAAGCTTGGCGATCAGTGCACCCGGGATGCCCCGAGAAGTGGTTCCCGGACTGAACGCGGCAGAACAGCGGTACTAGTTAGGTTCAATACCCATACAGTAACGGTACCAGTTAGGTTCAATCCACATACAGTTCACTATTTTTTTTTCAAACGTATCTTTCTGTGCGTAACCTTTTTACCTGCGTAAACGCCAATACTGTCGTTCTGTCGTTTCCACAAGCTGCCCGATTTTAGGGTCACTTTACACTCTTCGTATAACGCTTGATGCCTTGATTATTTATTATACTGTATTCTCCTTTTATTTTCTTGTTTCCAAAAATGTACTGGGCTTATTGAAGGAGAGATGGAATGATGGGCATAAAGAAGGAAAAGGAGGAAAGTGCGTGCGTGGCAGGGAAGATATCCATCTTCGAAAGCGAGCGACGTGACATGGCTTCTTTGATTACGAGCACCGATGCACATCTTCTCTGCCGCCCTATTCTCGCATGTTTCTTCTTTCTTTTTCTCCCTTGTGTGTCTGCTTCTTTTAGCCTCTGGCAATGTCGGAATAACTTCTTCAATTCGGAAACTGAAACCTCCCTAGCAGTAATATTATTCACCTTAATGGTGACATAGTTAATTCAATCGAGAATGCCTTCGGGAACATTGATTTCAGCAACACTCCGTGAGAATGCTGTGAGAAGTATAAGACCTCAAGAATAGACAGTACAAGAATAAAACTCATTAGCATCCCCATCAAGAACTTATGTAAAATTTGATGAAGTAGCGCGCCAACTGATAACGGATTGTTTGTATGTTATTGTTACATAGGCGTGAAGTGTATTCGCGTTATTCCGTCGGCGATACGGGTTAGGAGAGCTTGTCGCACTATTACATTTATATAATTGTTTTTCGAAAAAAAATTATCTGGGCATTAAACCCATCGCAGCCACTCAGTATACGGGCGCAGTTACTTGAAGAATTGGTTATAACCAAGAATGACAACTGTAGCATTTTCGTATTCTCCACAATAAAATGAGAACATCAAATGATTTGATATAAGTACAAAGGCTATAAAAATACGCTCCTGGCATTTTTTTATATTGAATTTCTGACGCTTCGGCGCAGCAATTAAATTTTTTTAGCTCTCATTCTTTTAGAATGCCCCACCGCAGTGCATGGTCTAGGGTCTAAGGTACTCGGCTGCTGACCTTCAGGTCGCGGGATCACATCCCGGCAGCGGCAGCTGCATTTCCAATGGAGGCCGAAACGCTGTATGCTCGAGTGCTCAGATTTTGGTGGTGCACGTTTAAGAACCCTATGTGGTCGAAATATCCAGAGACCGCCACTACGGCGTCTCCCATAATCATATGGTGGTTTTGGGACGTTAACTCCCACATATCAGTCATCGAACAATCTTTCCTTAGAATGTCGTTCTGCAGGGCGAGTCGGTAACCCATCTCAGAATGGGGATGCTTCGTAGCAGCTATTGGATTTTTTCGGGCTCTCTATTCTGAGAAGGACGCACTGCTGGGTGAGTTGTAAGTCTTATTTTTCTAATTTTGCATGTTTATTTCGGGAATCAAGTTCTTTGAGCTTGTGCGTGCAATTTACTTTTCGTTACCGTTATTGAAATTACAACATGCAAGAATAATACGTATTTTAGTTCTTGGAAAAAAAAAGACAAGTATATCCGACAAGCGAGGTGGGCGCAGAGCCCAACGTAATCGCAAATGGTCCTGTTATGCACAGCAATTAAAGATTCATTTCGTTGAGTGATCTCTGATTCGAAGGAGCGTGAAAAGTGAAATCGCAAAAACGAAAATGAAACATCTCGATGTTCATTCCGGAATAATAGCCAAGATATTTACGAAAAAAAAGCAGTCTCTCATTGAAAGATGGAAAGAAAGTAAGAGGAGGAGGGGACGTTCAAAAACATTCAGGAAAGAAAAGCCTGCAACGCAGCATATTTTCTTGTGAGCGATACTGCGTCAGGGTTTGCGCAAATATTTTTAGGCGTGCCAGTGCACGTACTGAGGCATGTAGTACAATCATCTTCGTATGACACTCTAACATTCGCAATCGTATTGTGGGCAGCTATCGCTATTGGCAGGCGCTTGCCGATCCTGTTTCGGAAACACTGCGCGCATGCGCACCTGCCCATGGCGATAACTGCATGGTGGGCCCTCTTGCGAATGGTGGTGCTGTTAGCGTTTCGATTGACACGAATACCAGAAATAAAATCTATGCAACATCCTATAAAAGGTCAAGTTGTCACTCGCAGGTCGTGAGAAGACGGCACCCGTACATGCTACCACAAATTGACTGCCGTCTCGGGTGAGTAGGCAGACTCTGTGGATGAAAGGGGAAAAAAAAGCAAAAATGTGTAAGACTGTTCATCTTCACGACGTCATCAAAATTCAATGTTTGTCATCGCAAGCAGTTTTTGAAACTGTAGGCTGCCCGTCAGGGTGATGTCAGGAACATGAATACACAGAAGCATGCGAAAGCAGCATAATGCGGTCAGTTGTTGCTCATAGCAGAATACTCAAGTATTGACATGTTCATTTCATTGAATTTTCATTGCAATCAATTGTTATTTTCTATATTTTGACCACTTTGTGAATGTAACAACTAAAACGCACAAAGCGCGTAAATGATGTTCACGGGACCACTGACTGTAATTATATTAACTAATAAAAGAGTATAAGTATCATATCGCCCTCACGGAACTATTTCAAAAGCACAAATTTCTGCGACAACAGACATGCGATTGCAACGCACCTAGGCAACTTGCGCTTCATCGACTCATTTCCGCGTAATCGAACCTAATGGTTCGGCGGCTCGGAGGCCCCTCTGCGAAGTGATAGACGGATGTGTCTGGATGATGGATTGGGGAAAGCCCTGACAACGCTGACTGTCCACGACGCTTTCGTTTCTTGCGCTTCCTTTTTGTCGGTAGGGAGATATCGGGAAACTAGAGCACTTCTCAGAGGCAGAGCAGAAGCGCTTGAAGTACCTCGCAACCTTCCGTGCACCAACTTCTCTCAGCGTTTAGTTCGGAAGCACTCGTGCGCGCGCAATGCACGTGTGCCCCTACAAACATTTATGTATCGAAGGAGGTTGGGGAACGGTCCTGAGATAGCCTTGCAGTAATCGAAACACCTCGTAGCGGCTGCACCGATAGCGTTGGGCGTTATGGGGCGTTAGGTGACGGGATATGCGCCTGGTTCGTGTTCCTTAATGCCCATCTATTTCTGTTTCACCGCGCTATCGGTCTCTGTCAGCGGCAAATGTTACGTTCAATTCTCGTAAGACGAGGAATATAGTTCAGGAGGTGCAGTAAGAGTGAGTATTCCGTTCAGATACTCCATGTGCACTTCATGCGATTTTCCGCATTTTACAACTTAGAAAGCGATGCTGCTAAGGTATGTTACAGCTGTACTTGTAAAATTGTTATGCAGAATACTTACCTTATAATTATTTATTCTATTTGCATTCCGCTCCACGTATTTGGAAAAAAATTATACTTTTTCAATTTTATGTTTCGTTTGGTTACTAATGATATTTAATGTTACCTCAAGGGACTGACAACTGATTTTTGTCGACTTATTTTTTACGGTGCGATAGAAAGCTTCCCCTTTTTAGTTTTGCAACTGCAATAGTTTGTCTTAAAGGCGCGCAATTATTGCACATGCAATATTTTTTCTTTATCTGGGAGGCTCTAAACACAGATGTTTATAGGCACGAGGGCAGGGGGGTCAAATTCTTTTGGGCCATATCTGATGCATTTCTACGAAAGTGTGGCCTGCGAATTTTCGACCAAGATTTTCCACCAGCCATGTTGAAAATTTATAACGATGCCGCCAGCCCTTCTGACCACTTGTGAAAGTTATAATCGTTGTGCTTTCACAGGAGTTTCTGTAGCTAAGCTTACTTTTATTTTGAGCGTTTCATTTACTGTTCAAAATAAGTTATTGCAGTGGGGCGACATGACTATATACACCTTCCCTGCATTTCTACCACGTTGCGTGTGTCTGTGCCTCTGTGATGGTGGATTGTCCGAACATCGGTACTCTCTCAATACATGAGCACCGCCTAGTCACCGAAGACATGCGGTCGCGCCGAGTCGCAGTACGCGTCATTTCCGAGACAAGTTGCTACGTTGCTCCAGAATCTTAGCGACCTAGAAACAGGCTGCATGGTTCCATATGAAAGCAAAAAAGTTGCCCCAGACGTTCTGGCGAGCATGCGATCATTACGTGACGTGAAGTCAACGCCACCTTAAGGCATACTTTAACGCAGGCTTGTGTACATTTTTTATGGGGTATTAAGTTTTTAATATAAAGAAATAAACAACTTGTCAACACAAAAAAATTTTCGACCACGTATAATAATGAATGGTTGCGTAGCCAGCTACACCAAATCGTTCATTTATTCGCCACCAGATGCGCCACGGGTAACTCTCGAAAATACAAATTAGGCAATAAAAATGGAAATCTGCCTCTTCCCTCCCCCCAAAAGAAAAAAGGGGGGGTTGGAGTAAATGCGAGATGGTCATTTTACTCGTGGTTGGAAATATATATATATATATATATATATATATATATATATATATATATATATATATATATATATGGCACAACGGGAGCGTTGTCAGCATGCATAAATATATTTATTTCCCAACAGTTTTGGGAGGGGTCCTCCCTTCATCAGGGGATGAGTTATACTAACAGTATAATTCATCTCCTGATGATGTTAGTGCAACCCATTCCTTGATGAAGGGAGGACCCCTCCCGAAACTGTTGGGAAATACATATATTTATCCTTGTTGACAACGCTCCCGTTGTGCCATATCCCATACCTTCAAGAAGAGTAACTCGGCCATTGAATTATTACTCCCACTATATATATATATATATATATATATATATATATATATATATATATATATATATATATATATATATATATATATATATATATATATATATATATATATATATATATATATATATATATTTGCTTCACTGAGGGATTTCAATCGTGCGGGGTTAAGATGCCGTGCATGTAATACGTTTATAATAAAGCCTCGGCCGATCATGGCGAAGCCACTATAATGCGTTGTGGGTGAAGGGCTACGCTCAAACCTGACGCACCAACGCCAAATGCCATAGGAAACTTATCCATCTTGTCGATTTGTCGTTAACGCGGCATCGTAATGGCCTCCTGCGTGAGGCTCTTACGTACACCATTTATAACCACGTGGTGAGCCACCGACATTTCTTGATAGCAACGTTTGACGCGTCTCTGTTATGGCTATTGATTGTAATTGTGTTATCTATTTTACAAAGGGCGTGTAAAGATGTGTTCAAATAAGCAAAAAGAAAGTAACCACAGCGCGTCAGCCAAAATTATGAGCACGCATGGTGGATTTCTTGGTAGATTAAACCACATAAGCGGTAATAGTTGAATCCAGTAGGAAGTGAAGTGGCTCGGATGATACTAAAATCTATTCTGTTTCTCAACACATGCCTGGCGCGAATGCCATATCTACTGTTTGTGTTGGCACGATAATTCGATACCATGTGAGAAGCGGGTAATCACTCCTTACTACTTAATCAGATTGTCAATATCGATCTTAAACGGGCTAAAATAAACGTAGAAAAAAATAAGCGAAATGTGTCAAAAAGTATAACGCTATATTTCTTACATTTTTCACAAGACATTTTAATACGCTCAATGTACGTTCATTCTGAAAAAATAGCAGTACATACAAGCGCGACACAAAAAAGCACCGTCAATAAATCACCACGCATTTCACAATCAATCGAATATTGTTGGCCAGAAGCCTTCGTATACCATTTGGTGTACTGCGAGGATCAGCCAGTAAGTACAATGGTTATTGCCGAGTCTCGTCAACCGACTCGTTTGTAGGTTGTAGCTTTTTTTTCTTAGTTTTGTTTCTGCCCTGGTAGCGAAGACACCAGTGTGAATATGTTTTTTTGTTGTTGTTTCAGTGTGAACGTATTTTTTTGGCTTGACAAAAATGAGCCCTCATACCATCATTTCCATTTCTTTTTAATAATATGGTGTCAGGAAATGCTAGCGCACAAAGAACGTTCCGGCTAATGCCTTGCTCCTGAAGTAAACGAGGACAGAGCAACAATTTCTCACAGTACCAGGAGGAGCAACAGAGCATTGCGTGTAAAAAAATGTCAAGCAGGGTTTTCACGGTACGACCATGAGATGCTATAAAAACAGACACACCTGTCAAAATATGTTTTTACAGACATCAAAACAAAAATACCGCATCGCGAAAGAGGCAGGACCACTTTTCTCAGAGCTTTTTTTTTTCATTTATTCGCTAGCTGGATTACCCTTGACTTTTTTGTTAACAGGTTACGTCATCCCACAATCGCACTCGTCGTTCCAATGTCGGTTTCGTAAGTGTACGGTGAAACGCGCTACGACACCGCTGTCGCGCCCGACGAAACATGAAAAGTGTTTCCCACGGCGTTATCTTGTAAGACGGAGGTGACACGGCCCTTTCGTGAGGACACTTTTCCCTCGCCATGTCGCGCTTGTCACGCAAAAACAATCTCGGCGTGAATTGGAGAACCATTCTAGCCGTCGACATTCAAGCTGCCGCACCAAACACGACAACAACCTCACTTCGTCATCACCTTATTCTCCAGCTGCCGTTCCCACTTCAGCGACGTTTTGCAATTTGCACAGAGCGGACTGCAAGTTGTTCGGACTCTTTGCGTAGTGAGCCCATGTTCGTGCCCGAAAAAGCTCAGCCTTTCCCCACATTTTTGTTGTTTCCACAACACATTGTACTCTTTACATACCAAAAATGCTACAGACCTGTGCACAATACGCAATATCAGTGCACGTTAAAGAACACCAGGTAGTAGAAATTTTTGGAGCCCTCCTCTACGGCGCGCTAAGGGTCACATTTGGGGGCTACTTTGCGCCAAACAGGCTACTTTTTAACCCAATTTGGCGGCGAAAAATTTAGCTTGGCACCATCGCCATTTCAGGGTACTCCAGATAGACCACCCCAAAAACCTTTCAACTTGACCGATGAGTATATGCAATTTACAGGGTGTTACCCCTAAGTTTATTCGGCATTTTTCGGTATTTTCCCTAATCTCAGTCAATAAAGACGCACGTACACTTGATTGAGTACTTGATGTTTTCTCGTACAGCTCAACCGTGCCGGCTCACTGATCTGTAGCTCCATCGTTAACTACTTAATGACTTTGCCAGAAACGAATTCATTGCACGGGAAAAGTATGCTATCATGTTGGTCCAATAAGGGGAACGAATCGACAACTCTGCGTTCCTGGATACGAGTCAGAGAAATGCCAGCAAGGGCGACCGGTGGCCGTCGCTGACGGGAGGCAACATCTAGAACCACGTTGCATCGATGCTAATCGTTTCCTGTGTAGGCATCGTACACAAGAAAAAAATTCTTCATGCAGGTGAATTGATTCCTCGGCTGTGCTTTGTAGCAGCTCGCGCTCGTCCGAATTGGGCATCTTAAAATCCAGAAGCGCTAATGATACGCAGACGGACTCTGTTAGCTCGGTCCGTACGCCAGGCCATCCTTTAGTGAAAATCATGGTGGTAGAATAGGATGGTGGAAATCACACTCGGTGAAGCTTATCTCCACGCATGTCGAAGGTAGAAGTTTCTGCATTTTCGCTTCGCAAGAATTTTCACTTTTACAATGAAGTTTGACTGAGGTAAGCGAGCGTGTAAGAACTGTCAGATTTGAGTTTCTACGTGTCGATATCAAGTGGCAGCTGCTTTAAGGTCTAATTGTTAGACGGAGCAATAGCGAAGTCAAAGCTTATCATTTACCGTACTTTCAATATGCCACAGTCATCCACCCTGTTCACCGAGCCATTCGTGAAGGCGAATCACCACCATCTGCCAGTATTTTCCCCTGTCACCATCATTGGCTCACCGTAAACACCACAATCTGACCATTCTTTTTTTTCGACTAACTCGCAACCATCAGCCATTCTGAGTACCACCGCCTCCAGCATGTCCACTATTATTTCCATCCTATCCACCATATGTTACACCTTGTCCACTTCTGTTTGCATTATATTCACCAACAATTCCAGCATATACCAACCCATGATTTTCAGTAAGAATAACATTCATAAAACAATCAATCAATATGAATTATAACATGGTTCACGTTTAATCCTCGCAGTAGCCTGTAGTGTCACATATTACATTGTTTCACATCTCCTCCCATTCCAAATTTTGTAAGCTCTCATACGTGAGCCAGAATAAAGTTAGAGATGACTGTGAAAATCGGATGATAAAGCAATCCCTACTCATATAGTTAATTATATTTAGTCCACGTCTCTGTGTGCATTCGCGGACCTTATAAATTCGATGTATTTAGATGAACGAAGTCACACGATTCAAGCATGCAAATTATGTTTGTCGTCGGAAGTTAGCTACAGCCATTGCTATCGTGAATCACAGTCTGGTAAACTACACCAGCATCCGAGTTAGCTGACGCTCGCAAAAATATTTTTTCGAAACACACACGCACCCACTGCGTACAGTACGCAGGGCACATGCATTAAGCTGATGGCAACGGATGGTATCAGGCTCAAGCGGACTTAAGCACGCGAAACGTGTGTTGCTAATAACGCATCTCCGTCAAAGATACCGCTGCAACGAGTACAGGATGCAAGTAATGAGGAAAGACGGCCCCGTCAGGCCGTTAAGCGAAGAGTAACCCACTTTCTTTGTTTCAGCCGAGCAAGCAGCAAGCCAGCCGTTGCTTTTAACACTCGCGCCATAATATCCTGCTCAGCCCAGCAAGGAGCAGAGTTGGTTGTACAGAGAATAAAAGAACTTGTTTTGCGTAGCTATAATGCTGCCCTGAAAAGTTGTTCTAGGAAACTGGGAATCACGCTTAGCAGAGCGGCAAGTTTAATTACGTAAAAAGAAGAGTGATGAATGTTAGAAGACCCGGAAAGTGGGGAGAAGAGGGCGATGCAAAATGCGCTGAGTATTAAGGTAGATGCGGCAACAGAATGACGCACATTGAAAGAACTGTTCGCATTCTTCCTCCGCCGAAGTGCTGGTATCAACCACGGCGGCTCCCACATTATTTTGGTTGGACGTTCATCAGAGTATCGTCTGACCCACGCAGTACACTTTCCGCTGACGCGTTGGACTCCTTGCACTTAAGTTGCAAGTCCTCCTGTCGTGACATGACCTTTCATCTCCCAACTGCCTTTCATTCATTTCAGTTATTCTGGTGATGGTTGCTGTTGTTATTGATGTAGCAGTGGTGGTGGAGGGGAACAATACTTGGTAGTAGTAATGTTAGCAGTAGGAGTAGTAGCAGTATAGTAGTAAAACATGCTCTTCCTTATGTTCGTTTACTTTTTCGAGACATATAGAACCTCTCTCGCGTTGGTGCCTGCTCTCCTGTTCCCGAAGATTGTCTTCTACACCAATAAAGCAGCGCAGTGCCTGGAGACAAAGCACGCAAGCGGTGCTGCATCTCTTACACATGTCGTGCCCCTCCACAGCTCGTATACATTTTCCCTTCCTGACTGACACCTCGTGCGTGCAGCCGTAAGTGCGTTCAGCCGAAACAAAGAAGGGACAAGACGAACTATATACGAGGGTAAAAATGATTCGTAACTCCCTGAATCTCACAGCTTCCACGCATATTTTTGTCCTTCTCTCTTGCATGCTTGAGTAGGAAAATAGACAACCTAAGGGACTGCATCGATCACAGGCGAGGTCCCGGATATCAACGTGCCTTGGAATAAACGAGGCAGAGTACAAAACCGGGACGTCGTTCTGTCATCGCATTCGCTCAGAAAATCTCTTTTATCCCCTTGGCAACGTGTTCCTGTTGCAAGTTGCGTGCCTCCTCTCGGCATTGCTTTTGGCTGCATAGTAATCGCTATCTACTGTTCATTCTGGGTCATCCTAAATGTCCCATTTCTCGCTTCGGCTTTCCTTTTTTTTTTTTACAGTGATCCATTAGTCGCAGCCAATTTCTTTTTTGCACGAGTTGGGCTTTTGAATGCTCCACTTTTATTGAAGACGTGGGACGAAACTACCGTTGTCGCTGTTGTTCGCTGTTGCCTTGGAGAGGCGCGAGGAGAATTTTCAGAGGTCCCGCTGTATCTCGCGTTCCCAAAGATTACGCGTTCTCCTTTGTAACGCATCTACTAGCTGCGCAAGTTTTTTTAACTTTGTGCGTTTGTTTTGCAACAAGTTTTGTTGAATCGCCGAAGCATGGTCATGAGTCTGCGAGTTGTTTCTTTTGCTTTTGTATATATCTTCATTTCAGCGTGTCCGCCGTTCGTAGCTTGTGCTTCAGTTTGCTGAAGTTCCCTCTTTCTTCACTACACAGTTTTTTCTTTTGTTTTTATTCTACGGGATCAATGATGCACCTTCCCCACGCATAGTGCTTTGATATCTCGCCACAATAGCTCAACCACTCAGCGTTAGTCTTCTCAAACCCATCTAAGAGGCAATTATTCATCCTTCATTCACCAATTCATGCTGTCACTAGAAGTGTTTCCACAGCTGCGACGCATTCTTAAGTAATCACGCCCGTATTGCAGATTAAGATTCCATATTTCGATGCGTATGATTGTCTTCGCTAACTGGTACCAACGATCCTTGCTGAGGGGTTCACGCATTTGCTTTGAGAGTACCGCCCCTTTCGAATTCACCACCTCTTCGCTGTTCGCGTAGGAGCGCGACAGTTCCCCTGACATTTGCGAAAGTGACTTATTCGAATACGAAAGTATACGCCTAATTGGTTTATATAGACGAACGCATGCATTTCACTCTCAGAACGCTCGCTCAGATTTCTTGACTGCCCTTGGCTAATGAATTTCATTTCATCGACACTTGAGAAGGTGAGTGAAACAAATATTTTTATCCGGATAGACCCAACTAAGAAAGTTCCGCTTCTAAGACATACAGCTCAGTTTGAGAGGACAGCAGTCTAGTGCCGGTTTTATCCATAAGGAAAACACATACATATTGTGACGACGCGGGATCGACGATCACACAGAGCGCCTCAAACAAATACGCTTTATCGATCACAGGAAGAATACTGCAACGTCTTCTTCGCCTTTTGCCCTTGGACGAGGACACTCGCGATGCTTCGTTGTCGCCGCCAATGGCACATGCGTGTGGCATAATTTTCCCTTTAATGAAAACCATCACCCCGATGTTAAACGCTCGGCAAGCAAGGCGTCATTAAAACTGCACAGTTAGTCACTGAAAGTAAGGCTTCATACGAAACACGTGGACAATTTCTGGTGAATGTCTGCGGCGCTTCCAACACTGAACGCCATCCGGAACAACCTCGTAGTTGACGTCACTGATGCGTCGCAGAACCTTGTAGGGTCCGAAGTATCTTCGCAACATTTTTTCGGAAAGCCCACGCTGACGAATAGGTGTCCAGATTCATACTTTGTCATCCACGTTGTATATGACGGGTCCGTGCCAGAGGTTGTAATGTTTGGCATCGTCGTCTTGTTGTTTGGTGATTCGCAACCTGGCAAGTTGTCTGGCTTCTTCTACTAGCTGGGTAAACTCGTCGGCGTCCGCCTCATTGCCATCAATTTGACGAGGGAGCGTTGCGTCTAACGTTGTCGTAACTTCGCGTCTGTAAAGGAGACTGAAGGGTTTCTTTCGAGTGGTCTCTTGACGAGCCCTGTTGTAAGCGAACGTCCCAGTTCTTGTGCTCTACATCTACGTACATGCTTATCATGTCTGCCAGGGTCTTGTTGACGCGTTCGGCGAGCCCATTGGTCTGGGGATGATACGCCGTTGTGTTCCTGTAAGCTGTACCACTTAGTCAGAAAATGGTGTCCGAAAGCTCAACCATGAATGCAGTACCTCTGTCGGTGATGACTAATGCGGGAGCACTGTGTCTTGAAATGATGGCTTCGATGAAAAATTCTGCCGCATCAGCTGCCGCTGCGCGTAGCAGAGCACCTGCCTCCGGGTATTGGATCAGGTAATCTGTGGCGACAATTATCCACCAGTTTCCAGTGGAAGACTTTGAAAAGGGGCTCAGAAAATCCATGCCAATTTGTGCGAACGGTGTCGCCGCCACTCGGACAAGCTGCAGCAGGCTGGCTGGTTTGATGGAGGGTGGCTTGCGACGCTGGAAATCTAGACACGCCTGCACGTAAGTTTGGACAACTTCGACAAGTCTTGGCCAGTAATAGTTCTGCCTTGTCCTCGCCATAGTTCTTGCGTAACTCAAGTGACCTGTGGTAGGTTCGTGTTGGCAGGCTTGCAGTACCTCACGGCGAAGCAAAGAAGAAATGACGAGCAAGTAGCTGCTGCTGGCAGGTGAAAAGTTGTTCTAGTAAAGAACATCATTCCGCAAGCAGTACGACGGCAGCCCTCTCGAAAATAACTTCGACACGCTATTCGTTCGCCCTTGTAGGTAATTTAGGAGTGGTAGCAGTTCAGCATCCTCACGCCGCTGTTGAGAAAAGGTGGCAGTGTCCACACGCAGTACACAAAAGTGGGCTTGATATGCAAGTGGCAGTGAGTATGTTCATTATTGTTCATTCCGAAATCCTGCGAAATTCGCAGCGCCCGCAAAAGAACTGAGACAGTAATGGGGAGTGAAAACGTGAGTCGTATGCGTGTGTTTTTATTGCATTGCTAAGAACAATTTACTAACGTTATTTTTCTGTTCCTGTGTGTCTCTTTAAATTGAATTATTCTAACACCATTCTTTTAAACGTACACACGGCATCGTTAAGCCGAGCGTTTTCAGTACAGAAAATCATCAGCCTACACGTAATTCTAGGCTGACGACAGCTATGTACATTGTGAACTGCGTTGTGCCTTCGGTGACAGCAATTGAAACGATTAAAGCACAGCACTTACTCATAATATGGTGCAGCTTACGACGTGAGTGAGGGTCTGTGTGAACTAACGTAAGAATGTTCGCTGGCAATTGTCGATATGCTGGGAAGGAGACAATTTCTACAAAGAAAACAATACGGCTTTACGGTGCTAGTTTAGTGAAACGACTAGCAATTAAGCTTAGGGATACTGGGAGTTGCACCCTTTATTTTTACAACTTCTTCCTCATGCGTCTCTGTTTATTTTTGATATGCGAAGAATTTTAAAGCAGGGTTCAATCCGGTGTGCGGCGTGACCACCCTTACAGCTCATGCGCAACCGCAGGCCTAAGCACTACCAGAACGCTCTCAGGCGCTAGCGCGTTCCGGCCTAAGTAAGGGGCTGAGCAAGACTCTGCAGCCTCTCCCCCTTACATTCTTTCAACAAACACGCGATGGTGCCGATGAACGAGATTCCGCAGGCGCGCAATGAACCAACGCGTTGTACCTTTGTTAGCACGCCCTGGAACTTACTGGCGTGTTCGGGCGTTGGTTCGAGCCTGCATAAGCGGCCGTGTAAAAGGCTGCGGCATCTCTCCGTACACTCTCACAGCATTTTAAGCTTGCCGCGATCGCGGAGCAGCGGAAAGTTCGACGTGCCGAAGCATAACCTAAACGTCGGCAAGCGTACCCCGAGCTTCAGTCTAGGGAAGCCCAGCGCAAATGGAAACATTGACGCGAAACTGCTATGGATTAAACATCCCGAAACACAATGGCAGCATCAGCAAGTGAACGGCGCCGTACGTAACGCCGACGTAGCTCACAGTAGCCCACGCGTCGGCTGCGGACAGAGGAAGCGAGTCCAAATGGTCCAACGCCTGTGCAGAACGCCTCCTTAGACAAATTTAACGCCCAGGCTTCCATGGTTTCGACGCCACTAAATAACAATAAATATGATGAGTTTAAGTTTCAGTTTGAGTTTATTCAACCACGTGACAAGTACACGCAAATACACTGTATACGTGGTTTGGTGCCAAGGGAAAAAAAGCTGTATTTCACAGCTTGACTGGCCCCTTCACCCAGAAAAAATCTAAACTACAAATTTACAAAAATTACAAAAACCTACAGGCAGTGGAAAGCGACAATACAAAAAGAAACACGCATGTGGCTCATGACAGCAAATAATAGATCGAGAACTCTGAAATACATACAAAACGATTCATAACAAAGCAATGTATGAAAGAATAAAAACTGAATAACCATTACAGAAATCACCCAACATTCATTCACAACATAATCAGCACATCCGATTTAACATTTCAGCTTTAGACAATATACGCAGATTATCAGTTGTTAGTTTCCATTTGTTCATCACATTTGGAAGGCAGTAACGTAATGTGTGATAGCACTAAATGCGCAAAATTAACGAAAGCACCGAATCAAACCGATGCAAACACGGTGTGCAGCCACAGCGCTCCTGCGCAACGCCTAATGGTCCCCTTAAGGTATCGGGAGATTGAGTAATTTTTCCTTTCCCTCTTTTCACCTCCAGCATTTCCAGGAACGCGTCACATGATGCACCAGAATGCAACCACGATGGCAGTTCTGATTTTATTCGTGCTTTGCGTTTGCCATATACCGCCGAGGCAAGCAACCAGCTTTTAGGGTGGTCCAAAAGATGGCCTACTGGTTTCAGTTTGGATAAACCATGGCCTACGTGGGAGAAGTTTGTTAGTGGTGCTGAAGTAAAGCCCGACGCAATTGCGAAAATCAGAATGTTTATGTTTAAGGATGGATAGTATTCAGAATTTCAAAAAGGGCTATCATGTTCAAGAGCCAGAAACGTTCTATAAGGTTTAAGTTTAGTACCAACCGCAACAATACAAAGATGATTCCTACTGACACTTCAGCGAGAAGCCAATGTCTACTACAGCCACCTGGCCTTTGTGTCTCGACGAGATTGGCTCTCACAGACTAACTACCGTTTCAGGGGCTCGACACCGCATCAAGAATGTCTCGTTTACGACTCAAGTTTTTGCAGGTTGCTCTCACCTGGGCGATCTGTTCTGGTCTGCCCGTCAATTTTCGATCTGCAGCTGATTCACCATCTTTCAAAGAGTCATTTCCGTCATCATTCCTGCTAGGTGTGAATAAAACAGTCGACTTCAGCGAGAAGCCAACGTCTACTACAGCCACCTGGCCCTTGTGTCTCGACGGTATTGGCTCTGGCCGACTAACTACCGTTTCACTCGTGCTGAAAGAGCCGCCTCGAAAGCGACCAATGCCAAATCTGGGTGCTACAGGCTACTTCGTCTGGCAACGAAAATCGACAACAGCGACGGTGGAAGTGCGCGCCACGGGATATAAATGCCCGTCTGCTGCCTCACACTTCGGGCTCGACACTGCATCAAGAATGTCTCGTTTACGACTCATGTTTTTGCAGGTCAGTTATCTCAATCATGCTACCAGCGTAAAAAGTAGCAATTATTGTCTTCTCGCGGTGTCGTGCCCACCAGAATGCAGTGATCTAGTGAAACGGGTGTCATTTTGTCTGTCTTTTGCATGTTGTACTTGGTCCGACCTTTTGTTGTTGCTTGCGGGTGACGTTGAGGTAAATCCAGGGCCTATGTCGAAGGCAGAGGCTGAAGCATTCGCCCAGGCACTGGAAACTGTACGGGAACTCAAAAATGAATACGCTGCTTTGGTAACGCAACATAATACAGTTCTCGATGAAATGAAGCAACTAAGGCTAAAGGTCGATGCGTTAGAAAAGGTTCAGGTTACCGGAATTACGGCTAGGAACAGTACAGAACCAGCTCTTCGCGATATGTCTGAAAAGCTGAAGTAAACAGAACATGAGATAAAGCGCCTAAGTACAAAAGTAGTATAACTTGAAGAGGCACAGTCTTCGGCAGGTATGAGTTCTAAGGCCACACCTGCAGACGCACTGCGAGGATTTACGGATAAGCTTACGTCAATGTCTTCACGATGTGATTAAGCGGAAAATAGGATGCGTCGATCCAACCTACTCTTTTTCGGTTTGGAAGACAATGCTAATGAGGATTGGGCAGCTTCTGAACAGAAAATTATTAAGTTTTGTTCTGAAAAAATGCAGCGTACACTCACTGGTACTCAGTTTGAAAGGGTTCATAGATTGGGTAAACATGATAAAGAAAATTGTCGACCAATCATTGCCAAACTTACCATTTTAAAGATAAGAAGCAAATCTTGTCGCGTGCCCGAAATCTGAAGGGCACTACGTTTTCAATACGTGAAGATGTTTCATTGGCAACGCGACAGACCCGCAGAAAGCTAATAGAATTTGCCAGAACTCAAAATAAGCTATTTAGGCTTGTAGTAGACAAGCTGCGCATCGAAAACGTTACTTATGTCTATGACGCCCTCACTAAGTCAGTTCTACGCTCAAGCAGATAGCTAGAAGGAAACGTACAAACGTTTAGGAAGCCGGAGCTGCATAAGCCTTGCACTCCTCTATCACTAACAGTATCATTCACTAATATTAGAAGCATCTTATCCAAACGAGAAATAGTCTCATCTTATATCGATGATAGCCTGTCTGATATTCTTGTCTTCACTGAGACATGGCTTAACGCTGACATCAATGACAATGAGATATTTACGCATGCTAACAGATACAACGTCTATCGAAGCGATCGTCCAGACAGAAGGGGTGGTGGTGTTCTTATAGCTGTTAAAAAAACCATCACGTCTTATGTCGTCGCTTCCCATTACAAGATTGAAATTATATGGGTAGTTTGCACAATTCATTCCACAAGGATGTTGCTCGGCAGCGGTTATCATCCTCTCGATTGTCATCATTTTTTCTCAGAAGAGTTGCGCAGCAGCATTAATTCTGCCATCGAAATCTGTGGGGCTCGCATTGTTTATCTATTCGGTGACTTTAATCTACCATTTATTGACTGAGAGCCGCTGTCATCTTCTTGTAAGTACTCAACTGACTTGATTAATCTAACTTCAGACTCTGATTTGGCTCAGGTTGTCACTCACTCAACTCACGGTTCAAATACACTTGACCTCGTTCTTACAACTGCACCTGAAACTATAGACAACATAAACTATTTGAATGACTTTAGTGACCACAAACTGCTGCAAGCTGATCTTTCTATTTTGCCACCTTTTGCAGGAACCGAATCAAGAAAAATTAGAGATTATAATAAAGCCGATTATGAAGCCATTAACAGGAAAGTTGAGTCCTTCCTTGACAATGGGCTACTGCCTTCTTTTTATAGTCGCTCAGTTCAGGAAAGCTGAGTTCTTTTCAAGAATGTGATTTCAGCCCTAATAGAAAAACGCGTGCCGTTGATAACGTTTACGAATAATAAAACTAATCCATGGTTCACCAAGTCTTTGCGCAGACTTAGAAACAAAAAGAAGCGGCTTTATCGGTCTGCAAAAAAATTCGCGTTCACACATGTCTTGGGATAAATACGAGGAATGCCTAAAGAAATATTGCCACGAAATTACAACTACGAAAAATAAATACTATTCCCAGGACTTACCTTCTGTCCTAAAATCTAATCCGAAAAAATTCTGGAAAGTAATAAGTCCTGATCGGGACAATAATTTCATTTCATTACACGATGCAAATAACACTCCTTTTGCCGACACTGATTGTCCTCATGTCTTTAATTCATTCTTTTCATCCGTGTTTACTAGCGAGCATGCTCATCTTCCAGAAATTGTTGAACGCGATTACTCATTCATGTCACCTATAGATATCACAATTGAAGGCATAGTTAAAATTATTGAAAATCTTAAGATGTCATCATCTCCTGGTATTGACGATATCAATTCAAAAATATTAAAGAACACTGTTTATGTGTCTGGCACTGTCCTGTTTCACATTTTTCGGCAGTCGCTCACTACAGGAATGTTGCCTTCTGACTGGAAGATAGCGAAGGCAGTGACAGTCCATAAAAGCGGTAGTAAAAGTTCACCTGGAAATTATCGCGCCATTTCCTTGACGTGCATATGTTGCAAGATGCTTGAGCATATCATATCTTCTAACATTTATGCGCATCTAGAATCTCACGATTTCTTTTTCTCTAGCCAGCACGGGTTCCGAAAGGGTCGTTCTTGCCAGACTCAATTATTTGAGTTCACCACCGACCTACATTCTAACATGAACAGTAATCTACAGACAGATTGTTTATTTCTTGATTTTGCAAAGGCATTCGATCGCGTTGCTCATTGTCGCTTGTTATTAAAACTGTCATCACTAAAACTTGATTCGCTCACGCTAACATGGCTCAGAAATTTTCTAACTAACCGCCAACAATTCACTATCACCAACAATCACTCTTCATCACTTTGTTACGTTTCCTCTGGTGTACCACAGGGCAGTGTTCTTGGTCCCTTACTTTTCCTAATCTACATTAACGACCTACCTGACAACTTATCCTCATGTATGCGTATATTTGCCGATGACAGCATTATCTATCGTCCCATCCGCAACAATAGCGATCATGTAACTCTTAAAAAAGACCTCGAGCATATAATTAAGTGGTGCAAAACATGGTAGATGACACTTAATGTTTCCAAATGCAAAATAATCACCTTTAGTCGCAAACGTGATAACTTTAATAGCCAATACATAATTGATAATAGCATTGTAGAACGCACTGATCATTACAAATACCTAGGCATAAACTTAACTTCTACACTTTCGTGGTCCACACATATCACTTCTATCTGTGCCAACACATCAAGATCATTAGGTTTCCTGCGCCGAAATCTATACAGTGCTCCCTCCGATGTGCGCAAACTGGCTTATCTTGCTCTAATCCGCCCTCAACTGGAATTCGCATCCTCCATTTGGTCACCATATCAACAATACCTCATAGATAAGTTAGAATGTATACAGGACAGAGCTAGTCGATTCATAGCGCGTAATCACAGCTACCCGTCCAGCGTAACACAAATTAAACATAGCCCTGCACTCGAGCCACTGAAAATACGCCGCGACATCTCACTTATATCACTATTTCACAAACTCATCCACACCAGCATGATGCCATCTGTTCACCTTAATCTAGCACATCGAACTTCGAGCAGACTACATAACACCTTTAGCTTATCACGTATGTACGGCAATACTAACGCTCTCAACCAGTCGGCTCTTCCACGAGCTATTCGTCGGTCGAATGATTTGCCAGATGATCTTGCGTCAGAACAAGACCACACAAAGTTCTATCATACTCCTAAAAATACTTATGCACCAAAAACTGCTCTATCGCATCTTCGTAATCATCAGTGTTTGATCCTCAGACTGTTGCCCATGTTTTTGTGCTATTGCTAGGTTGTAGTTACTGTCATATTTTTTTTGTATTTCACCTTCACAAGCTGTAACTCACTTTTCTAGTATGTATTTTGCTTACATGTTCATAAGTTGAACTGCATTTTTTATTATATTCAATATTTGCCTATGTATGTGTAGATATATATGTATATATATTTTCTAACATATTATCTGTACCGCCCCCCTTGCCCAATGCCCCTCGAGGGCTCTGTAAGGTACTTTAAATAAATAAATAAATAAATAAATAGACCGATCTGACAGTTTTATAATGACGCTATATATTTTTAAAGTATTTATAACTACTTTAAACCATGCTGTAAGATGCTCGTATCATGTTGTTTATTTTTGTAACTGCATACTTGTGCCAATGTCATTACTATACCGTAAGAACATGGATAACGTCGGCTTTCTTCTTATCTCATCTGTTTTATATGAACTTGCTGTAGAAAGGTTGGGGTTCATATTACCTCAGCTACTCCCTTTGTTGGAGTTCTGCAGCGCGAGAGAGATAAATGAACTTCATTGGAAGCAAGCTCCATGTATTTCTGCTCTAAGGTGGGCAGCCTCCTCAGTCCAGGTAGCCATGGCTCGCCGCCACCGCCCAAGCCCTGTTCACCAATCGCAGCTGGTTGTCAAGGTCTTGCGTCAACAACAAAGCCTCCCACTGGTCTTCGAATGCTTCCTTCCTTTCTTTTCGTTGTAACTAGGTGGTGACAATGGTGGCAAGTCCGAATTCTTGTGACACTCATGCACTATATGGCGCAGTGTTTGGCGCGTGTCCGGAGGGCAAAACTTGCAGTGCCGCCTGAAGGTCTCTGGATACATTGCGTGCATAAATGTTCCGGGCGAGTAAGTTCCGGCTTGTAGTCTTCTCCAGGTTACTCATTGTTCCTTACTCGGACTCTTGTGTACCGGTGGGCACCACTTCGTCTGCTTCCTGTAATGTACGAGAATATCTGAGTACTTCGTTATGCGCTCATGCTGGTCGTGACAGCCATTGGTACATGTTCCCAACGTGCATGATCTCGAGCCGCGGTGTGTGCCACCTGGATTCCCGCGAGAGACTCGCGTACCGGTGCCAAATAAATGATTTTTTTGTTCATCTTGGTGCTTTTTAAGACACGTAGGGCTGCCTTTCCGATCCTTCCGTTCATATGACTTCTGCACGTCTTTTGCGAATCCGTTATCATGATAGCCCGTTTTTTCTTGCATATAGCGATGGCCAGGGTCAGATAAAATCAATAAATAAACAGTTTTTTCTAATCCTGTAGGAGGTGGACTCCTTGCTTTTTGTGCACCTACACCATTGCTGTCCCCGTTGGTGTTCGCACAGGGGGCAAGAGGAAAAGGGGGTGGTAGTTGCCCGTGTGGTCATCTAAAATGGGTAGGGGGGGCGAAAAGTCAGCGCTATAGAGTGACCTAATAAGGAGGGGGGCACTGCGAAGAGCCTTCGCCCCCCCCTTTGAGGCGAAACCTTGCACACGCGTATGTTTGTCACCTTTATTTTCTTCGTACTGACTAATAAGGCCGTGTTACCATCTGCTACTTTCCGAGTAGCCGTAAGCGAATTTATGCCGTAGCTACGTAAGGCGCTGTTACAGCTGGAACACTGTGGTCTGTATTATTATTTTCTTTTCTTTTTATACTAATATTTGCCATGTGAACGCTTCTATATTTAACCGCATACTTCACGTACCGCATGCGCTGAACGGACTGTAGCACACTGGTTGGGTCTGGAGGGACTGCTTTCTCCCTCTCTCTCATACACCGGGGTTCTCAAGAGGAGCTTCCGCTCGATGACGCAAAAGCTGATGGGCCTGTCAGGACCCCACCGAGTCTGTCCTCCCCGCTGCCCGATACAGCGGAATGAAGCCGCGGTGTAGTGGTTTGGGGACCTGTGTTAGGCTTATTGCTTTTCCTGCTATCTCTCGACCAATATTGGGGCCTGCAGTGACACACCATCGCTCGGAACGATCATCGTATTACTTGCGCCGTGACAAGCAGGATGAAGGAAACGAGAAAATGCAAGTAAAAAAAATATCATTATCTCGAACGCTTGCTCCCTCGCTCTTCTTTTCGTGGCGTTTGCGCTGCGCAGTAGTAGCCATGTCTACGAAAGTAGCAGAATAGGGGGGTTGCCGTTTCTCAGTATGCTTGAGGTAACCACAGCAATAAACGATGGCACACGTAAAGAAAGATTTTATGAATATCACGCGAGACCTCGAAATTCAAAAAACAAATACAGCTCACGTAACGCAACTTTAGACTTGTGGTTCCGTAATCCCGCGAAGGTGTTCAGGTCCGTACTTGGAGGAACATCTAGTGGCAGACGGAAGCACTCAAGGTGCCGATTTGATCTGTTATTTCATACGACTACGTACTAATATTATACAACGTTAGTCAACAGCCTCAGCTGTAAGAAACAAGTCGGAAGTTGGCAATAATTTCAATCCATCTGGCTTACAAAATTACGAATATCCCGGTTCAGGGCAGAAAAGATGCTCTACTAGTTTTCAGTTGAGAGTGACAAGACTCCACGCCTAAACATGATAGTTGAATTCGAGGTAAAATTTCGGCGTTTCAAATCATGTACATTTGTTGTGTAGGTTTCAACACTGAACGTTCCGCACAGCTTAAACTCTAAAATGTAATTTCCCTTACATGGTTTGTAGTGCAAGGAACCAGTCAATATCTTTGTTCAGTGTAAGCCAAGGGTACATTTTCTTTTTTTCAAACAATTCATCGAGCAAAGAACTCACTGGCAAAATCTTTACAATCCTCGCATGCACTTCCCACCTCTCCCCACCTCCAATTCTACTAATATTGATTGATTGATATGTGGGGTTTAACGTCCCAAAACCACCATATGATTATGAGAGACGCCGTAGTGGAGGGCTCCAGAAATTTCGACCACCTGTTGTTCTTTAACGTGCACCCAAACCTGAGCACACGGGCCTACAACATCTCTGATAAATGTGGCTGGGCATTGAGGAAGTGGTCAAACTTTGACTGGGTGTCTGAATTCTTTCGGTTGGCAGACATACAAACAGGCAGAAAGAGCAAAATTTCCGCGTTGAGGTATCCCAATTTTTGAAATAAAGAAGTGTCTTATTTCGGATATGGCAGCGAATGCGTAGCGTGAACACCTTGTATTAACGCGCGCCATGATTTCACGCCACTCTGGTGGCACCGCTAAACTCAACGTCTCATAATTGTTCAGCGAACTAGGATGGCACAACCTCCCGTCGTTAAATATTTCATTTGCCATAGTCTTTCACACACGTCGCTTTGCACTCGCGAAGTGTGGGTAGCGTGGGCAGATGATGCAATCATCGGCGCAGCGTTGTAGTACACGGGACGGCTTTCTGCTCTCCCACAGTAGAGTACATCGTACTCTAAATCGTCAACAATTTTTTCTAAACACACATATCCAAAGGTATGGTTCATGAAGTTCGTCTTGAAGCTCCGAGTCGCACTGGAACCTTCGCCAAGTTTCACCGTATAGTCAGTCAACCAACGCTCCCTGACGTCATCAATGACATCATGTTGTTTCTGCTGATGAGATGGTAGCGTAAGTCACTCAGCCTCCCGGCGACGCCGCTTTGCTAGACGTTCGTCACTCTGCTCCAGTGTCCTCACAGCACATTTATCCTTCTTCTGTTCATTCTTCCGACGCTCAACCGCAAATTGCGAGGGAACTATTTTAGAAATCGATGAGTTAAAGGGGTACTGACACAAAAACTTTGGCCTTGCGTTTTTCTGCTGCAATGCGTTGCTCTAGGGCTATTCGTCATGACATGACACATTGTTTGCTGCAGCACGCGATAAATAATTAACTACAGGCCCCTTATTATCGATCAGTTTCCGTTTCGGTTTGAGAGAGTTCCAAAACCTGGGTGCAACTGTCGCCACCTAGTGTGTGCAACTCTTGACCACGTAAGCACACAGAACTATGACACACTTACGCACGATCCGAATCAAGAAATACTTTCGAATAGAAAACGGCACTGGAATGTCAACAAACACAAAACTTTGTAAGCGTACGCCACGACCACGCACTCGTAACCAGCCGCCGAGAAATATAGACATCGGGAACTAATGCGGCAAAACAAAAATGGCGGCTATGACGTCATGATAACTTGTTTTGTTGACCGCAACGTGGTGATGTGTGGGAAGTAGGGGGTCACCTAGGGGTCACCTCCGATGGCGTCCACAGCACTATGGAGTCGGCCGCTCACGCAAACTTCAAAATTAATTTAAAACAACTTCCAAGCTACAGTCGCTGTTGATAACTTGCAGATGATATACGAATGTTTACGAAAATTGATCCCGCAGGCTATCTCGGCCCCGAAAATTTGTGTAAGTACCCCTTTAAGCTTTTCCACTTTTCTACGCCGCTGAAAAGCGCTTTCGCTCGCCTTCTCCATGGCTATGTGATACTGGCAAACCCTCCTCTATACCTATATTGTGCCGCGGCAGACATGAACAAAGAAGACAGCAGTGGTGCAAGAGTTGCACAGGTCATTGGGTACGATCAGAGAGCGTCAGCCACGGCTATGACGTCACTTCTATAGCATTCGCGAAAGAGCGAGGCGAGCGGGTTGGTCACGGCTCCGGCGTGCCAGCTGTGTGCCGTGTGACTTCAAAGCCCCTCGCGCAAGCGCAGCATGACTCTCGAGGCGCGACACGAATTTAGTAAACCTCTCAAAAGGTGTCAATAGCGCATAAAATGAGTAATAAAAGATGAAGTGACAGAGGCAAAGAGCGCTGAAATATGAAATGAATCCCCACGAACTTGTTCAAGTGACAACCCTTTTATGCTAATTCTCGACCAGAAATAAGACGAACAGATTATGATAAAAAAAAACATAGGATCAGGCGCACATGCAAAACCTGTGAGCAGGTAAATTTTTATGGTGGGTTCCCCACAGTAAATTTAGAAGAAAACAGTGAATAAAGGCGCAGTATGCAAGAACCGTCTCCGAATTACGATAAATAGATATGCGAAAACAGTCAACAAAGTATGTATGACAACTTATAGTGATATGTCGTCAGGTGGTACTGAGGGCATAGTATGATTTAAATGTATTCACAGCGCTGGAAATAACTAAGACAATACTATTGTGTTATTGGAGCACGAGGCCGAAGCATGACTCGTTTTATTGCTTTCAGTGCACTACATGCTGAGCTCGCAAAAACATACCACATGCAATTTGCACGTTGGTGCACATAAAACCAACGAACATAATGATGAGTATCAAATAAACGTATTAACATTTTAAAAATAGCTACTTCATTTTTACTCGTCGAATAAGTTGTGTCTTTAATTACACTGCGAAAGCCCGTGGGTCTACGTGTTATTTTCACGTGTGGAAGGCAGCAAACTATAAAGCCGTATTGTGTCTGTCTTGACTACATAGGCGGTCCTTCATAATTTTTATAAGCTGGCATTGTAGATTCTCAATGGTCGGTGTGCGATGATAAACGTGAAAAGCATAGCAAGGATTCTTCATTTTCTGCCTCAGCTGACTTACCCTGATACCCCAAGGAGCAATCGATCGTTACCGACCGGTTTACGTGGGGCTCACAAAAATTAAGTGATCAAAAGGAGGCATTCATCTTACTTGCGGTGAAGTGTGAGGCTGGTGGCTGTATTTCATGTGGAAAATTATAAGACAGCTAGGCATCTCGCATTTTTATGTCGATGTCTGCTTCCATCCTAGATCAGCGGGGAACAGCGTATGAAGCTTCGGAAGAAACTCGAGAGTAAAAAAAGAAACGTACACAGTCCAAGTAACCGTTAAAACGTAACAGTCATATGTGCTGTTTTTGTCATCTCTCCGGCTTCGCAGTTTCTTCAGGAACACGCATGCTGCAGGAGTTTACATATAGTCTTCTATATTTATTTTTATTACTGAAAAGCAATATTCACGAGGCCTTGGATTTGCACACCAGTTATTGCTCTCTATACTATAGTCTATCTTCCACCTTCTTTCGAAAAACTTTGGTAGTGCAGCTAAACATGTCACGTTTGTAGACATTACAAATAAAAGCACGTGAAAAGCTGTACGTTTTAATGAAAGCCCGCTTCAGAGAAACAAACGCGCAATCTTAGCGATATATTGCACAGTTTGTGAAGAATTTTTATGTTCTTTTTCATCTCCAAACTACCGACTTCTTACTTAGCTTTGCGTGTATATTTTTATTGTGATTTTCGATAGTAACAGGCAATGTTTATTTATTATGAAACAATTATTGAAGCTTGAAATTTTCGTACATAACGGTTCGTATTTTTTTCCTGCTTTTTACATTGTTGGAACATGATCATTAAAAATATTCTTTCAATAAACGCGCTGCTCCCTGGTGAATCACATATGCTTCTATATTAGTAAAAATAGCTTTTACTATGTTTACAGAGTGAACTTGACGCCAGTGTTGAACAGAGCTCTTGAGCTGCGCTAGCTAGCGCCAAGCAAGAGCCGAAACTTATTCTATAAATGACTGTTTCTTCCTGCTCCAGCCTCGTGTGAACTCACGGCATCAGCGGATGAAGCCAACGCATTTCTTTGACGGCGTTCATCGTTCTCCCATTGCAACCCAGCTAAAGGAATTACACTTTATATGGCAGGCAAAGCCCACTGTACGCGTTTCCCCTGAGAAGTAGCTTTTGCGTTCCATGCCTTCTTTCACCGGTCACCACAACGTCATAGCTTAAAAAGCTGAGCAATTCTTTTTTTTTTTTCGTAAACCTACGTTTTACGCCCCGGTTCATCAGCATGAAACATCAGCTTGTGTATCAGCTTTAATATATAAGCTACTATGCACTCTCCTGAAGCAGAGACACGCAGTGTGCACCGAATATGGTGTAAACAGTAGTTTCATTGAGCGAATATTTATATATTGAACGAAATCAGTGTACTCTTTCAACAAATGGACGTCTTCAAATGTTGCAGTGGCGGTGCTACAAGTGCTCTTGGTCTATAACAATGTAATCGCTATTAGTGCATGATTTCGTAGTATCTGTCCAACTCCTCGTCATAATTGTCTCTTTTTTCACTGCATTAAAATATTCCTCGCCCAAGCGTAAGATATACAGTCAACAACTCAAACACTATGTAAGCATCCACGAGGGCTCACTTTTTTTTCCTGCTGCTTTCATTCTTCTCAAACCAGACTTGCTTCCTGTAAAGAAGAATATGTGGAAAGTGTAAGTATTAGGTGACAACGTGTTCCCGGCTCCAGGTCCTAACATTTATTCATTTACCTTTCCACAGACTGAAAGCCCTCAGCTAAAACGATGAATTACGGCTGTCTTTTCTGAGTTGGCGTTAGGTTTCTATTAGGTTTTTTTCATACTGCGTTATTGATGACAAAGCATTCAATCGGATGTCCGAATGATATTTGGCTTCGTACATTTATCCAAACTGCAGTTCGCTGAGCTTTTATGGTTACAATTGTGGTGTGCTTGAACGATCATCGTATATTTTGTACAATGCACCGATTGTTTTTTTAACCAGATATAACCAGAAAAATGTGGAATAGCTAGGCGTGGTTGCTAGAGGCTCATAAAGTAAAATAAAAAAATACCCAAGGTCTTATTTTCTCTTTGTCTGAAGAAATACAATACATACGAAGAGGAATGTTTTGCTCAGAAACAATATGAAAGTAAGTTTTTCACCAAACCGAAACAATTCTGTCTGTAACACTTTTTAAGATGAAAAAAATGGACATTTCTTAAAGTCAGCAAACGCGTAGGGGCATGGGATCTTGAACCGTTTTTTTTCATTTGCAAAAACGATGGCTTTAGGAGGTAGCGGACTAATTGAAGTGCCATGTTCAGATCCAGATTGGACAATCTGGGTAATTAATTCTTCCTTCAGCAAATATTCCATAAGCCAGAAGCAAGAATAAACGCAAAGCGCGAAATCGTTCCTCGCCCCGCCGCGGTGGTCTAGTGGCTATGGTATTCGGCTGCTGACCCGCAGGGTGCGGGTTCGAATCCCGGCTGCGGCGGCTGCATTTCCGATGGAGGCGGAAATGTTGTAGGCCCGTGTGCTCAGATTTGGGTGCACGTTAAAGAACCCCAGGTGGTCTAAATTTCCGGAGCCCTCCACTACGGCGTCTCTCATAATCATATAGTGGTTTTGGGACGTTAAACCCCACATATCAATCAATCAAATCGTTCCTCAAACTTCTGCTCATCCGCAAAGAGAGAGAGGCATATGCATGACAAGAAAAACAGATTGGCTTTTTCCGAAACACATGAAAAAGCTGATTAGTGAAGACAGCTGGAGCTATCCTAGGCTAAAATAGTAAAAAAAAATTGTCGTGAGCAGCGGCGAAGAAATACAACCTAATTCGATCTCTTATAGCGTGGTTTATGATTAGTGAATTGAGGTCGAACAGTACTAAAATGTTTTTTTTTTTACTTATGCCTTTACTCGAGCTGTCTGCAACTGAGGAAAATCTTTCACTTAAGGCTGCCAAGTGAAACTGCACATTCCAACGGCTTGAAGCCCAATAAAGGCTCAAATTTCGACACCACCCTCGAAATCAATACGGCTGCTCCGAGAAAAAAAAAAGATCAACTTGAAGATGCGTGACTGTTTCAATTGAGCGAAACCGCAGTTCCGTTCTAAGCATGATTTTGGTTTGTCAGGTTCTAATAGGTATAAGAGTTGTACTGGATAGATACTTTTTGACCGCGCTTTGTCATCTGTAACTCTCAGAGTAGGCGAAATGAAGTGAGAGCAATAAGACTAAAATCATAGCGTACAACAGGTCGTTTAACCGAAATTCTGGTGTCGGTGCCAATTTTTGGTCGTGAGCAAAAAATCAGAGTTGTCCTTGAGTGAAAAGTCGAGAAGTATGCAAACATAATAAATAATAATTATGTTTGGCTCAAATAAGAATCCCACCCCGACCTTCTCCGTGGCTGGCAGCTATTATGCCATAGAGCCATGCAATCTCTTGAAATTGTCTCGCGGAATAAGTACATGAGTGTCATGCAGTGGGGGAGCTCTCCTCACCCAATGTAAAGTTGCGTGGCCGAAGCATAGAATAGTGTTAGGTGTAAAAACACGTGAATTGCGCAACGACAGAGTTTTTTTAAAGGCCGACCCACTACAAACCCCTTCACACATTCAATCGTGATCAACAGCAAAAGCATCCACTAGCTGAGCAGCTACGTAAGTTCGCGCATTGCTTTACAGGCGTAGTACGCGGGCCCTTCTCTGATTCGCAGAAAAGTGTATGGCTTACTGCGCTCAATCCACTTGTATTTCAGTGTGTGAGGTCCGCGGGACGGCCTAATGCTCTGCCATAGAAGAGTACCTGGTGCTCTAAATCATTACCCACCTTTTTAAACACACAACTTCACTTATGGTAGGCATACTAGCATAGTGTGAAAGGGTGTAAATTAAGCCGCCGAATGATTTTTTTTTTTTTGTGGCATGGTGGAGGTATCCTCATCGACCTGAAGGAGGTTAGCGATTGAGAAAGCGATAAGCATTGGTCCCAATCACGCTATCATGCTCTGCTCTTTGAGATGAGCTGAGGTGTATTCTAGGTTTTTGCTTTTGTTTGGGAAGGAAATGGTATTATTATACTATACTTCACAATGATTGTAATCAATGAAGCCAAGCAAAATACGCAGTACGTCAAACAGGTAACTGGAGGTGTTCCATGTTTGAATGTTTGCCGACTAGCACTGTGACGCACTGTGACTAGCACTGTGACGACTAAGTGACGAAACCTATGAGGTTGTCTCTGATAGCCTTCACTATAAAAGGCGCCGCCAGTGCCGGCCTGAAGTTGTGCACATAGGGCGCATTAAAGGGCGCGTAAGCGAGAGACTCTGCGAAGGACTGTCGCTTGTACAAAGCGACCTTGTGCACTAATGGTTCAGCTATAGCATCAAGGCGATGCTCTTTTAGCAGGAAGCAAATGTCGCACCCAAATTGAGCAGACAACGAAGACGATGTGTGCTCCAACAGTCTCGTGTAACGAGACATTGGCGGAAGAAGACGACGTGTTAGTTTATGTCTTTGCTTTTTGCTGCTGCATAAAACAGGCCGTTGGTTCTTGGACTGAGTATCTCGGTGTTCTGGTTATGATAACCGCGACAATATTATAAAACAAGCACATGTTCATCTATGAAAAAAAAAATCAAAGTAGTTTTCAATGTCTTCGGTGACGCCATTACGATGTCATGTTCAAGATAGACAAAAATAAGCCTATTACTCTAAAGTGCATTACAAACGGGTTGAAAAACAATACTTCAATATTGAATTAGTTGCAATTCTAATAACTTAGACATTTCTTGACTTTTAGAGAGTATTTTATTGATTTGATTTATATGTGAAGTTTAACGTCCCAAAACCACCTAATGTTTATGAGAGACGCCGTTGTGGAGGGCTCCGAAAATTCCGCCCACCTGGAGGTTTTTTAACGTGCACACAAATCTGAGCACACGGGCCTACAACATTTTCTCCTCCATGGAAAATGCAGCAGCCGCAGCTGGGATTTCATCCCACGACCTGCTGGTCAGCAGCCGAGTATCTTAGCCACTGGACCTCCACGGCGGGGCAGGGAAGCATCTTATATTTTGAAATATTTTCATGTTTGTACGTGTGTAGATGTTATGAAACGATGTTCTTCTAAACTATTTCGCTTAGTACGAAGTCACTTCTGCTCATGACTAGCTGTTGGGCTTCCCTATGATCATAGTATCAGTAAACAATGGGTATTTGCAAAATTGAAGTGGTACAGCAGCATCACTTTCCAATAAGCATAGCTATTTATTTAATAAAAACCATGAATTTTACGACCCATTACATTATTCACGAATGTCTCGCCACCAGTGGCTGTAAAGCTTTCAGTAACTGCCTCATAAAATAGCCGAGGAAAGCAGGAGAAGCGGTACAAGCTTGAGGTATATTCAAAATTGAAGTTCTTTTTTAATAACAACGTTTCAAGTAGGTGGCATAAGAAAGCCTTGAGGAAATCCCGCTGGGTTTCTGACGATCATCCTTTTACGTTCTAGTTTATTGCGCCGGAAACGTTTATGGCATATAAAACAAAGTGAGGACCTAGCGTAGAATGAAAGGATATAACGTTATCACGAAGAATAGTGGCGAAGAATAGTGGGAATGAAAAAGAAAATACATATGAAGGATGACGACTCAATAATTTTAGAAGATGCACAAAACGACGTGAAAACTATACGCGGGAATGGTCGGACGAAGATCATCTCCCGCAGTCACAACGTTATTTGTTCTCTCATATGGCCAACGCCCCTGTAACTTAGAGATATAATAGAATATTTATTCGATCACTAATCAGCAAAAGACTTTAGCTTATACTTTAAGGAAGCGGTGCTGCCCACATTTGAGATTATGATGCATACAATACAGTGAAAATATACAGTAGTTATTCCACTTTATTATTTGTCAGGGAAAAATTACATTCATGAAAGCGGGAGGGTAAACAAAGCTGTACAGTGCGGCCTTATATTGTAGAAGAGATAGCTGAAACATCCCGAATTAGAAGAAAAAAGCAGAGAACAAAGATAAAATGATTTTTGAGAGACCGCTATAGAAAATAAAACCCACAGGCCAACAACTCTTTACTAGCCTATTTGTCCAGCAGTGCTCTATAGAGTTATCCGCTATTAAGAAACGTGGTTGATCCCTCCGTCATACAAATCAGCCTAACACAAAATTTAAATCTGTCTTTAGAAAAGTAAACTCAGTTTTCATATTACATTCATAACCAGTTCTCGCTTCAAACAAGCCTAAGGCACAACTTGACATCATAGCTTTGAAAAAGCTTACTTTTAATAAAAAAATATATCGATGCGAGAAGCTGCAGGGGTGCACTAATTCTTGATGCAAAAATATCAACAATTCTTACAATTGGAGACTTACGGGTTCATTTTACGTGCTTTTTAGAGCGTACTACAATTCATAAGAGCGCGACATCTCGGAGAAAACTGGGAGTCATGTTTCCACCTTCGCTGTTGTGCCACTTGTAAATTTTATATTTTCACTACCTAAACCAATGTGCTTCGACTGAAACGCAGCTGCTGGTCGAGCATGTCAGCAACTTTTCTAGCCTGAGATAAAAAAAAAAAGATTGAGAAACGATTGAAGTGTAAGTGGGCTTGCGTGCCCACTCTTTGACCATAAACAGGTTAAGTTGAGTGGAGCGTGACTGAACACGAAAAGAAATGTGACGCACGACGCGGAACGATGGGTCGAGGTTTATAAAAAATGGCGCAAAAAAAAACACTGCTCTGTACATTCTGTTTCTGAAAGAGCCCGAGACACTAAGGAAGACAGAGTTCTCGGGCTTTCAAAATGATGCAGGCGACGTCTGAAGCACGCAAACTTCTGAAATTAAGAAAAAAGCTACAGGCACGCCTACTTCAACAAAAGTGGGCTTAACATGGCTGCGAAAGAATACGTGAACAGAATTCGCTATGCACCTGAAATCGAAACTTAATGATCGGAAAGTACGAATGGAATACAAGCCATTCAGTTTGAGAAAAATATAAAAACGTTCGTAAAAGATATGCGTAAAAAGCAGGGAAAGCCTCGCACTCAGACGGGTGTCTTCTACTTGAGAACATTGATAACAGATAAATAATTTGTGGCCTAGTTGAAGAGAAAAGCCTCTCAAAATCGGCAGATAAAAATTTTATTTTCACTTTTCAAACCAAAAGAGCAAAGCAATAAGGTTAAGGAAAGGTTGCTACTCATGCTAGTCCCATACAACCCTCTCTGCTCAAGTGCAGTCAATGCCTCCATGACGTTGGGTTTGAAGGCGCGCAAAGCAGCCTTCCCTTGTTGCTTACTATACAAATTCCCTTCTGCGTTTTTTTTTTTGCTTGTAGACTCAAAAATTAGGAGTCAGCACTTCATCTCACACCAATAAGCATAAACCAGTGATGCAATAAAAGGCAAAAAAATTTGAAAGTCAGATGGCACTACACGTTATGCAACATTAGACAACTACACGTTAGGTAATTGCTGACAAGACAAGTTGTGTTTAATAATCTCAGCGTCCGCTTTTGTTTCCTCGCAAGAACCAGTGCAACAAGCTAATAGGTTGTGCGTGCCTTTATGGGGATGGTAAGCTGTTCTTAGTTTCTACTTTTCTTCTTTTATTGAAGTTATATTAGAATGGCAAGGTTTTCAGGTGTCGTACCATTCAGGCTTTTAAATCAAATATCTATGCTTGCTTCTGGGTTCCCAAGTTTCAATTCGGAACTGAAAATATACGTATTTCGCAAACCACCACGCAAGCTTAGTTACCCTGTGCACTATGTATTCATTATGTTATGCGTGTGTGATGCAAATAATTTCCTATGTTCTAAGCAAAATGGTCTGATATGACACACCTGAAGAATGGCTCATGCTTCACATCTGTACATGATGACAAGCATTGACCCACGAGGCCATAATGCAGGATTTTCACAATGCAGCAATGCCGACGTAATGCCATGATTCAAGTTTATTCTACAAGAACATGACTGCGAAACAGAGAGAGAACCAAAAGAGCGAGTAGAGTGTACTAACCTAAAATTTTTAAGATCAAACAGAATGAAATATTTGGTTTACTACTCTATGGTGAAGAAGACGGAAAATGAAAGAGTAAAAGGAAAACATCCGACTGAAGAAAACAGAATTTGCAAAAATCCTGCAGGCTTTTCACTGATTTCTTCAAGTGCCACACTCCTAAAAGAAGTAATTGTGTCAGGTGCACCCACGCAAGATAACTGTAAGAGTCAGGAGACACCTACGTATTTCAATTTTTCACAATGTGCACACGTAGCGGGAATGGCCTAACGTGCGAGGGCAAGTGAAATTGATGGTTCTTGTTTGGAGGCAGTGCACAGCATGGCAACAATATATAACACAGCCAGATCTGGTGGCCTATTTGCCTTTCTTTAATTCTAGTATTTCTAAAAATCTTCGCATGCGCTATAATTAGGCGATTCCATTGTCGCACCGCATGTGTGTTCCCTTTATAGCTGACTGCTAGAACTCAAATAGTGCAAAATAAATTGAAATATTTTATGCAACGACCTCTTGGCTTTATGTGTCGCTTTTCATACAATATAAAGCAAAAAAGTATGTAAGTTTATTACACCTATTTGAAGATATATGCAGGGACGTGTTGGAGAACTGGCTGGGTGGATGAAGGTGAAGCATTATTTATAGTCTCGAGGGGCACGACTCAGCACACAGCCGGCAGCTCTCATGTCGGAACCAAGCTTGACCGTCGCGACGTGGGCCCTTTTGGCAGCCCATAGTTGAGCACACACATCAGGGCTCTTGATCGCGAATATTTAGTTGTCTAGGTTGATTTGGTTCATGCCTCATTACAAGGGAAAACCCAGAGCATATGGTTTAAGCTAGCCAAATATTTGTAGTGCCTGAAAAATATTTGGATATGTGTACAAATAAACTTTATGCAATAAAGCTGGGCTGGGATACGAATATGTCTTCAATATTATCACAGTAAATACCTGCGCTCTCTGCCTGCGCCCTGTGAAGAAGGTAGGTGTAAGTATCCCCTGCCGCGATAAAATGCAGTGTCATTTTTGTTGAACGTAGTCGAATGGATCTTCGCTCTCCGCAAACACATGCCGGCGGTGAGTTGTTCATGTGCGCGGGAAATCAAACGTCGCGCTTTGCAGTGAACCACCTCCTACAGGTTTCTAGGGCCGCTCACGATGAATCTCATGTTAGTGGAAAACCGCGTGATAGTGTAGGTGATACTTTTGCGATCGAGTATGCGACAGCCTTCCTTACACCGGCGCCAACGCTTAAGGCGTCGATGGCTGCCTGGAGCCGCTGAAGATATGGACCTATTTGTCATCTAGAACGGTCAAGGTAACGGTCATTTGCTCAGCCACACGCGATAAGGAGCATCGTATTCAAGCGGTGTTGAATCACATTGCTGCAAAACAGGAACTGTTGCCATACTGGGCCATATCGACAAAGCAGTTACTACCAGCAAGTTCTTTTGCATGGCGTAGGAGTGCCAACGCCATGACCTCCTTTTTTCCCACGTTGTCCCGGGGATTCATTTTACGCAGGGCAGGTGATATGATGTGGTCTTTGCTCTTTTTGAAGGCTCTGGTAGGAGCCTTCGATCTTGGCGGGTGTGTTGAACGCCTATAAACTGCAGAAACACTTTTGTCTTTCTCTGCGCGCCGAAACATTTTTTTTTGTAACATGAACCCCTATCATTCAGAACGAAACACACAAGTCTTAACGGCTATCTGTAACATACATGAAACGTTTAGACAAGCAGAAAAACTTTCCTCAATGCAACAACAATACCGTTCCAAATTTTAGATGGAAAACGCTACATGGGTAACGACATTTTTCTACCATTAATACAAGCGAAATGGGTTAGGAAAATTTGTCAGTATTTTTTTAACTTTCTGTCTTCGTCGTCTTCATTCGAGCATGTGAGAGCCTTTAGAGCGCGGAGAAGATAATGTCAGCCTTCTTGCTCTATAAAACTCACTTCAATGCCTCTTACCCTTCCGGGCCAGCAGGAAGTGCCGGAGCCCGCCGAACTTTAAAGGAAGTGAGGCTAGGTTGGTTGGCTTTGGCTTTACGGTTGAAGAGACGAGAATAATGAAGACGACAGCTATAGCGTACTTATAGCGCGCTAACACAGAAGCGAGCTCCCTGACATGGAAAAAGAGTTTCATCTAAGCCTCAACTCATCATCATCGTCAGCCTGACAACGCCCACTGCAAGGCAAAGTCCTCTCCTACGATTCACCAATCACTCAGGTCTTGTGTTTTCCCTTGCCACGTTATATACCTGCGAACTTTTTAATCTCATCGACCCACCTAACTTTCTGTGTCCCCTTTGTGCATTTGCCTTCTCTGGTAACCCAGTCTATGAACAGCGGTTATCCCGCCTACGTGCTACGTGCCCCGCCCCTGTCCATTTCTCCGTATGATATCAACTATGATACCCTTAATCCCGGTTTGTTCTCCGACACACTCTGCTCTCTTCAAGTCTCAAAAGCTTCCACTTATCATTTACCTTTCCATCATTCACTGCGTCGTCCTCAATTTAAGTTGAACATTTTTTGTAAGCCTTTATGTTTCTGCTCCGTAGGTAAGTACTAGCAAGATGCAGCTAGTATATACCTTCCTTGTGAGGGTTAGTGTCAAATTACCATTCATTATTTAAGAATGCTTGCGAATGTGATCCACCTCATCCTTATTTTTCTAGTTATTTCACTCTATCGGTCCGGCTTCGCGTTTACTACCTGTCCTAAATAGACATATTCATTTACAACTTCAAGAGCACTGATACTTATCTCGAATTCTCTTCCGATGTTGGTCTACGTTACTTTCTCTTTTCTGTGTATTGATTTTCAGTCCTATTCTTCTGCTTTCCGTGTTCAGTTCAGTGTACATATAGTGTAATTCGTCTCCAGAGTTATCCATCAAGGCAGTGTAATCAGCGAATCGCAGGATACTAGGATACTTTCTATTAACTCTTATCCCTAACTCTTCCCACTATAGGGTCGCGAAACCTTCCTGTTAACACGCTGTGAATAGCATCGGCGAGATCTTGTCTCTCGACCTTACACCTAAGTCTGAAGTAAAATGGTTTTTATTCATGTTGTTGCTTAGGCTCCTTATTCTTTT
The DNA here is from genome assembly GCA_013436015.1 of Rhipicephalus annulatus. NCBI lineage: Eukaryota > Metazoa > Arthropoda > Arachnida > Ixodida > Ixodidae > Rhipicephalus > Rhipicephalus annulatus. Next base: position 202,582 of record WOVY01011572.1, read on the forward strand.
AAATTTCCTTTCGTTCACTATACACCGAACAAAATGCTGCTGTAAAAGTAAGAGGAGAGATCTTATATGTAATACCTAGAACTCCATCAACGTTCTACCACTGTTTTCCCCTAAGCATTTAAACCAAATACAGATAGTTGCTCAAAGGCCTTATACAGCATACAATTAAAATTTCCTGCAAATATAGACTTTGTTGAGCAAGTTTAGTCAGAGAAATTTCATAACTTCCTTGAAAACTTGTAAGTTAGAATCCATGACATCATAACTGAAGTACCCCATCTGAAACAAGATTCATCGTTTCTTACATGAACGTTTTATTTGAGACATTTAGTTTTCAAAGATATAATAATTACTAGGAATTCATAAGACATAGGGTTTCTTCATTATAGTTAGACATCATTGGCTTCTGTGATTTACAGTACGTTGTGACAACATACAAGACAAACTATTCACTACGCTTATGCCGTGTGATACCGAAGATGTAGGTGCACGTGGACTGTTGTAACTACACTACATATTTCCTAGGCACTAATAACCTTAGTGCAACCGCGTCGGGGTGCATCTTTGCTTCATTTTTGTTTATATTTCGGAGGATCATCACGTATATTTAATTTACTTAGTGAAACATGCAGCCGGATAACAATTTTTTGTGAATGTGCGTACAGCCAGTGTACCATAAGATTTTCCTAAATATGCAGTCCATCGTATATGAATAATTGTGAGCCAGGGAGCACGTGCTTTATTTAAGATTTATTTATCGTGTGATACCAGAGATGACTGACAAGTTTTGCAAGGCACGTCAATCTTATCCAGTAGCTATTATAAAATAACCCATGAATTGCAATTCTGTCAATTGTTTTTAAAACTAATCATGGCTACACAATATTTGTTAATGGGTTTTAATCTACTATACATCGCTCATCGTGCGTCTACTTACAGCAAACACCGTGACCATCAAAAGATGTCGATATTGGCACTTAGCAACAAACACACATGGAAGCGATACCGTGTTAAAGTTGCTTGGTCTTCTTTTCCAAGAATATATATATATATATATATATATATATATATATATATATATATATATATTGTAGGCATTCATTAAGCACATCTACTATCTTTACACATATTCATCCTCATGAGTGGTCGTCATCTTCATCTTCTGTGGGGACTTGGCTTACCTGAGTTCTGTGCCTCGGATGTGGTCGCTTCATCGTGTCTTCTGGGCCTAATAAAGGTGGTTGCCTTCACCGTTACATCACAAGTGGTCGAGCGTGCTCTACGATATTCCGTCCTCTCCCAGCCCGATCTGCCTCCTGGAGCTCCGCTCAGGTCGTCGTTTGTGCCAGGTGTCCGGTAACATGCCTCAGGACGAGTCAACCAGCGCTTCTGCGTCTACCTCCATGGTCCCGGCTACCACGGCCTATACATCGTTGATTATCACCGCGCACCAGCGTGAGCCACCCACGTTCGCCGGACTTCGAGGTGAAGGTGTGGAGCATTGGTTGGACCAGTTCAATCGAGCGAGTTCCACTAACAACTGGGATGATCCTACCAAGCTTCGCCGTGTTTCTTTCTATCTGACAAACGTAGCGAGAACATGGTTTTTCAATCATGAAACGGACATTACGGACTGGGCACGTTTCAAGCAACAGCTTCGCCAAATTTTTGGCTCCCCGTTGGTTCGTTCTGCTCTCGCGAAGAAGACACTGGATGTGCTCGCAAGCAACAATTCGGTGAGTCTTACACATCGTACATAGAGGATGTGCTTGCTCTCTGTCACCGTTTCAGCACGTCCATGTCTGAATCAGAGAATTCGTCATCTATTGAAAGGATCGGCACGGTCGCGTTCAACGCTATGGTCATACAAAACCCGACCACAGTCGCTGACGTTGTTGCCACGTGCCAAACCCTAGAGGAACTTGAGTCCCTACGGTTACCGCTGGACAGCGCTGAAATCACCACCACGACTGATGCCTCATTGCGTGCCATGATCCGGGCGATTATACAGGCAGAGCTACAATCTTTAGGCCTCTCAATGACACCGAGTCCCCCTCCCCCCACCAACACTGTTTTGCGCGACGTTGTCAAAGAGGAGTTGGCGTCCATGACCGGGCCAGCGTATGTAGACTCTCGAGTACCACGACTCTATCTCTGAGTGCGCCTAGCCAGTCCTTGGTCTTCTTCTTTGCTTATCTTATATCTTATTTCCCATGAATATATATATATATATATATATATATATATATATATATATATATATATATATATATATATATATATATATAGTGGGAGTAATAATTCAAAGGGCCAGTTAGTCTTCGTAAAGGTAAAGGATAAGGCACAAGGCACAACGGGAGCGTTGTCAACAAGGATGAATATATTTATCCTTGTTGACAACGCTCCCGTTGTGCCATATCCCATATATATATATATATATATATATATATATATATATATATATATATATATATATATATATATATGGGGGGGGGGGTTAACGTCCCAAAACCACCATATGCTAATAGACACGCCGTTGTGGAGGGCACCGGAAATTTCGACCACCTGGGGTTCTTTAACGTGCACCCAATTCTGAGCACACGGGCCTACAACATTTCCACCTTCATCGGAAATGCAGCCGGGATATGAACCTGCGGGTCAGCAGCCGGGTACCTTAGCCACTAGACCACCACGGTGAAATATATATATATATATATATATATATATATATATATATATATATATATAGTGTGTGTGTGTCTGTGTCTGAGAGAGAGAAAGAGAGAAAACGTTTATGCAGGGAGCCACTTCTTTAATGACACTCAAGCCTCAGCTTCACTACTCAGACCCAAGCCGTGACGATTATTATCTACAGGTTATAAGATGAAGTGTACGAATAATGCTCACACAAATTTTCCCGTGCACCAAAGCGGTCTGCCTGGCCGTGACTAAGACTGGGTAGAGACGTCGGAAGAACAGCATGAGACGCGAAACGTGGACTATCTCAAAACCATGACAACGGGGATCGGAAGAAGCCGCAACGAGAGTGGGTTGATAGTTCACAGGGGACGTCTGTTCAGCGATTACGCAGGGTCTAAAGAATCGCGACTGAAACGTTTCGCTCAATCAGGGAACATGAGTCACCATTCAAAGGAGCACTTTGTCGCCAGGATTGCGATCGTGTTGACTAGCTTCTGCGTTGAACAGAGCAAGTTGGCAACAATCAAGTCTTGAGACAAACTGCTCGGGTGTAGTCGTAGAATTGCTAATAGGAGTGTTAATAACGAAGCGTCGACCGGGAGTTTCGCCGAACGCCCATAAACGAGGTAGAATGCTGATTAGCCAGTAGTGCGTTAGACCGCGTTAGCGTGATAAAACGTCACAAATGGCAAGATGGTGTCCCAGTTGTCATGAGTGGGTCTAATATACGTGGATAGCATGGCTGTCGGTGTCCAGTGAAATCACTAAGTGATGCCATTGGTTCTAAGGGTGGTATGCTGATGTATTCTTGTGAACTGTACCGCAAACTTTAAGCATTTATTCAACAAATGCGGACAGAAATGTCTTGCCGCGGTCGCTAACTAGGATGAGGAGTGCACCATGACGTAAGACAATGGTTTTGAGGAAGAGGGTGGCCATGTCTATAAGACAGAGCGAGAGCGAAGGTGAGCGGTCTCTGCGTGCCGTGTGTGACAGTTTACTGCTTTCGCAACCTAGCGATATCCCGCCGATGTTACGGGAAGAGGTCCGACTTGGTTCAATCTAACAATGACAAAAGGTTCCTCGGGACAATGTATTGATTGTAACAAACCAGCAGGAGCTGTAGTCATCCGCTTGCGCCTTTGACAAGGTGAGCACGAAGAGATGTACTTGGCAACCAAAGTGGAGACGCCACTTCAGAAGAAGCGGCTCCCAATGCGGTTGTATGTTTTATAGAATCCCAACTAGCCAGCAGTGGGGTCGTCATAGAAAGCCTTTAGTACTTGCCTACGAAGCGAAATTGGAAGGACGGAAACCCACCGATTTCTATCTTCGTTGTAAACGCACCGATGCAACACGTCGTTTTCAAGTTTGAATTGCCTGAGTTGTCGGCGATACATGGCATTAAGAAGTGGAGACTTGCAGCAGAGTCATTGAGCAATGCGATGGCAGTACGGATTTTGCTGTTGGCTGGCGGCCGATTGAGAGCAGCGGATCGAATACAGCGTGCCAGCAACTGATAGTTCTGATAGCGTAGGTGGATGCTGAGTGTCATCATTGGACGTGTAATAAAGAGGCATGTCCAGAGAAAATGGTAGTGGGAGAGGGAAATGACAGAGGGCGTCTGCATCTTGGCCTACTTTTTTTTTGCCAGATCTGCACACAGCGTCAGATGTGTACTCTTGCAGCCGGAGAACCCAGTGGCCGAGGCGTCCGGGTTAATTCTTTAGTTATGACAACGAGCACAAAGGGTGATGGTCTATGAATACAAAAAATGACCGTCCGTGAAGATATAGGCGAAATTGCTGTACTGTCCAAACTACAGCCAAGCTCTTCTTTTCTGTATATGAGTAGTTTTGTTCGGAATTCGTTAGTGCCCGGCTGGCGTAAGCGATGACTGTCTTTCGGCCTGTTGTGGCACGCTACAGGAGAACGGGACTGATGCCGTGGCCGCCAGCGTCACTGTGCAGGCAGATATGAGCATACTCATCGAAGTGACTGAGGACGGGATGAGATGTCAGTGCTGCCATGAGGGTGTCCAAGTGAAAGCTGTGCCAGACGTGAGCAGCTTGTGTAGCGGTGACATGATAGAGGTGAAGTCACGGATGAAACGGCGAAATTAACATGCAAGGGCCAAGAAAACCTCGAAACTGCTTCTGATTTTCAGTACGAGGGAAGCTTGTCACAGCAGTTACCTAGTCAAGATCTGGGCACACGCCATCTTTACTAATAAAGCGACCCAACACTATGAAGTTTGTTCTAGCGAAATTACATCTTTTTAGTTGCAGCCCAGCATTAGAAATGCAAGTAAACACTTCATCCAAGTCAAGTCGTGTAAGTGAAAACTCTCGCGCAGTGGTGGTGCACTTAACCTACTTTCCTGTTGGATCATTCATGCAAAATCTGTAACACCGAGGTGTAGCGCCTCTCTAATGCCATTAGGCACCCGTATGTCAACTCAGCCTTGTAGGAAACAAAGTAATGTAAAAAACACAAAGCTTGTTTTGTTTTTATTATCTTTTTATTTCATGTTATAATAAATTAGAGACAACGGCACGTGCATGAACTCTCGACAAGGTTCAGTGCATTACGCAAGCAGAAATGCTTCCGTTATTGAAAGTGCACTTACACAATAGCGGAAAAGTGGTTGCCGAAAGTTTCTCAAAGTGTCCCAGCGTTTTAAATGCTAAAAAGGTTGTGATTGAATTTGTGAGCGCGAGTACGTCCTAGGAAGGGCATGTCGCAGTAGCTTAATGAAGCGGCGCTGCGTCGATGCATCCTGCCGACTTACTCCAGAACTGCATCTCACACTGGCAAAGTGACGCTTGCTCCACTCAGTGCACCACGCGGTCCCTTTGTTCAACAATATTTGTAGAAGTGAGTCTCACGATTCGGAGGGGTTAAGATAAATTTGTTTCTTGGAGCCTATTACTCAAAAAGAACTGCTAATACTCCACCGACACCATCTCTCTTGTTCTTCTTTTCATTCGACCAAGTCCTTACAAAGCTCAAACGATCCCTGTGAGAGGTGAGAGTTCAATCATCTCAATAACAATATGAGTGGCTGTGCAAGCAACAGTTGAAGTAGCCGATCTTACATTATATGGCTCATGCACAACGCACTAATCAAGCATGCACAAATCGAGTGCTATTTGGTGAAAGAACACGATAAGAAACCAGTGAAGCTTCAAGGCTATACAAGCTGAATCGCGAGAGCCGCAATTGATGACGTATCTGCGTTTGGTCGGTTCTGAGCCATTTAGGCCTCACGCGCTCATTTCCTCGGAAAATGTGTTACACGTCAGGTTACCAAGTCATTGCGCCACAGCTGAAGACCACTGAAGCTTAAAAGTGTTACCACGAGGTGAGTCGGTACGCTATATGAATGTGTAACGATGCGCTGCGTAGATGAACGGATGCGAATGACGCAAGAACAGAAAACGAGGTGTCTGTTTTGTCTTATTCTGTCATTCGTTTGTCTTCATTTATATAGATTATCGTTACACCTCACATGACTCACATGCTTTTTTGCGCCATATTGAGACACAAGTACCCACTTTATACCACGCTGCTCACTTTGCACGTAAAACTAGCTATCTTTATAAGAATGTCATTGGAAAAGACACAATCTTTGGGTGAGTGAAGTGCAAGTTATCACGTGGGGAAGCGTAGCCTAGATCATTATTTCTATCGGTACGATGATTTTTGGTGACTCTTTTTAAAAAGGAATGTTTCCAACTCTTTTTCTAATCTCACTTGAGAGTACTTGAGAGTTGGGAACAATTTCGTTGTTTTTGATGTTTTATCGAGGACAATAGTCCCTTAAACGTTCAATACTGGAAAATGACAATCAAGCTGAACAAGGTATACGGGATGTTATTTGTAGTAATTGAGATATAAATAGAAAATGAAAGTGCCTGAAAAGATAACTTCAACCCGGCAGGGATCGAGCCAGCAAACTTCGATTAATAATTTCAGTGCTCGATCAATTGATCTACGGTTGTGGTTATCCTGCCGTCCGCTTAATCGTGTTTATTTCGGTATTTAATTCTGCAAGTGTTATTTGTTGAACTTTAAGATCCGAAAACTGCAGTGTAATTATGAGATTCCGTTGTGGAGGTATGCAGAAATTTCGAACCCCAGAGGTGCGCTTTCATCTCAGCCCACGGGCGCCCGACACTTTCGACTTCATCAAAATTACGGTTGCAAGAGCTGAAAGTCAATCCCGCGACTTGCGAAATCTGGATGTCGCAGTCGGCGCTTTTCGTAGCCATAACGGCACGTGCGAAACACTTTCTCTTTCTTTTTGCTGGTGTCATGCAGCACCTCAATTTTTTTATACGGAAGTGGACCAATAATCACTCGCATACCACCTCGAAGCACTAAGTCCAGCATAACAAAACCATCGTTATAATTGAATGAGATAAGGTGCATTATAGGGGTCCTTTTCATTGGTTATACAGGTTGCAAGTTCGGTTCCTGCGAAGATGCAACGTGTTGTAGAAAGATAAATTATTCCGGTCATGACGGCCTCATCACGACATAAGTAAAATGTTACGAGCCCGTGTGATTACATTCAGGCATTTGTTAAAAAAACACGGGTGCCGACTTTGCCGGAGCTTTCCAATACGACGTTTCCCAATCATATCGTGATATTGAGATGTAAAACACAAACATTTCTAAAAATACATTAAAAATACAACGATGTATACTCTAAAATGTAAGAAAAACATATATTTATTGTATCCTAATCACGACTAGTGCTGACGTATTCACCGCAACTGGAAACTTGGGTCAAAGTAAGTTGGTTTCAACTTCGCAGGTTAGGAGCCAGTACCTCTCCGGTTTCTCTATTTCATAAACTGCACCGGCACTGCTTCGTAGTCTTCCTTCTCGAAAACTCGTCTACAGGAGGACATTGTAGTAAGAAAAGCCTTATGATCCACAGAGATGACGTCATCAGAAACACTTGACACTAAATTCTGTCTCGTGATTATGAATTCATGGTCCTAGGTGCCAAGCGGAAGCTTTATTTTAAAAACAATACATTGTTAGACTATGAGGTGTCTTTGAGGAGGGCACCTTGTTCGTATTTTTTGTTACACTGAAGATAGTGTGGCTACGCACCCTTGCTATCAGAGACCAGGGTGCTTGCAATAATTAAAGGAGAAAGTGCCCGAGAAATAGAGGAGGCATATTTTATTATTAGATTTAGGCGACACATGCGTGGCGAAGCCGTCAATCACGTTACATGCCACCGAGATAGATTACTTCAGTGCTTGCCACCTAAAGGATTTATTTTCTGCTCATATGACTTGTGAATTTGTTGATCTGTATATACAAGTGTGCGCTTTTTTGAATAAATTTAGTTGATAGCTGCGCTTGTCCTTCTTTGGTGTTTTCTTCGCGCCATAAGCTACGTTAAGAATGAACCAAGTCTCCCAAAAAATTCATTGATTTATTTTCATGTTATGTTGTTCCATTGCCTTGACCATTTGGCCACTTCGCCAAACGTGTTCGTGGCCTTCAAGTACTTCAGCCCACAAAGCCACACGAGTCCTTCTACAATTTTTGAGGGCCACATCACTGGGTAATCACCTGCGAAGCCTGAACTGTGTGTGCAGTGTGTTTGTGTTGTGGGCAATGTGTATCTCCTCCTCCGCCTATCTCTCTTTTTCTACTTCATTACCCTCTCCCAGTGTAGGGTAACAAACAGGACTTAATCTAGTTAACCTTCCTACCTTTCTGATATTCTTTCTCTCTCTCTTCATGTCAGATAAATTGAGAGTAAAGAGACCTTCATTCTGGAGAAAAAGTTTTTGCTCAAAGCGGATGTTTTTATCTATCAAAGAAAATAAAGAAAACAATGCCTAAAATGAGCCGCAGTAAGACAACAGTTTTTGGTTTTCTTAATTTTTATTTTGCTATAACGTGAGGGACATAACGAAGACCCATTATGCCAGGAGTATAACACAGGTATTTTACATTTTGTAAGCATCGTCGATATTTGCCATAAATTTTCCCACAATAGAAGGGTGGTACTACAATCTCTATATTTTTGCAAATTTTTTCCCCTGTAGGACTCGTTTGAAATTTTGTGATAACCAACCTATTTATGATGTACCCTTAATCCTTTATTTGAATCAAAACGCAGTGTTTTAACAACCTCCTTTTCGGCTCATGTGTATTTTTCGAGATGTATTCGCCAGCGAAACCCCCCAGGGCCAATTTGGGTTTATTAGTGGTCACACCGATAAAATGGGCCTGTTGCGCAAGTGCGAGTGGCCCTTAATAAAATGCAGTCAGTCTTACCGACTTCAGCTCTGCCCCAACCAGCGCTTTTTTTCCTTTTGTAGTGGCCCGTACAATACGACTACTTCGAAACACAGATCCAACTTTCACTCTGCTACTATTACAAATCGAAGGAGTCCTTAATGAAGCAATTCACTTTCTACTGCTGGTGAAATCCAAGCAATCTTTTCTTTACAGAAAATTCTTCAGGCGAAGGTTCCTTGGTCCTAATGAGGCTGAGACCTTTGGATTACGCTTGTCACACTTACCAGACGTTGTGAGTGTCTAAGTCGTGTGTTCTGCTTACGAAAAGAAATTTGAGAACTTACTGCTGAATCTTGAAAGTCAATGTCTAAGCTATACCGTAATCAAACGAACAACTTCATTGATAGTCGGATTGTACTTTCAGCTTGCGTGACAGAAGGTTTCTTAGCAACGAAATACGTCAAACATCGCAACAAAAACTTGCACTGATTGTGACAACATGGCGACATTGAACCTTCACACACTCTAATCACTCAATTAATTTGGCTGAGAAAACATTGAGTGGCAGTTTTTCAATTAGAGCCACAATTAAGTCAGCGTTCATAGCAGCAACGTAAAAAAGTGAGTGAGTGCAAATTGGATGTCACAATGTTCTGTGCGCTTGCGTAATTAGAGATTGCGGAGCCTTTGTCTTCCAGAGAAGCTGAATGACGCGCTGCCGGTTATAAGAAATACGAAACTAAACACAAGAAAAATAAGGTAGTCCTGTCACTGTAGTTGAATTTCTGTCGTTGCTATATTTTTTGTTGATTTGTGTTTAGCCCCCATAACCACGGTGTGCTTATGAGCCATGCCATGGTGGAGGTCTCGGTAAAAACTGACCTGGTGGTTTTTTTTTACGTGCATATAAATCTAAGTAAACGGGCCGCTAGCATTTCGCCTCAATCGAACCACTGCCTCCACGGCTGGGTTGAGCTGTCGGGTATCATAACCACTGAACCATCGTGGAAGGGGCAGTTCCTGCTGTTCAGTTGCAGAAGCTGCCGCCACCGTGACTACTCATCGGACACGTTTAGCTGCCTCCCAGTCCTCTGGCCTTGATTTGGTGACTAGACCAATTAACGCGAGTTTCGCGCTGCCCTGAGCGGCCGAGTCCAAGGACATGTTCATTATAGTAATTTGCCGAAATGCAGCATTACGGCATCGGAGAACGCGTTCGCTAGCCTCCGAAAATGTGCGCAGCTAATTTTCTCCCAACTTGCAACCCGTCTAACGAAGGTCCGAAATTACGGGCCTCATCAGGTGTGTTTGGGTTGATGGTTGGGTTTCCTGTTACACAGAGGTAACGTGCGCCTTCGAAACAGTCTTCTCTGCCGTAAGAGCAGAGTGTGCATTTGTTTCTTCAAGGTTTAGCAGAAGACTTCTAATTATCACCAGTTGTAGTAGTTGCGGAGTAAAGTTATGAAACTACTACGAACAAATAATAAACACACTAACACCTTAATAATCTGAGTATACTTGCCTAAAGCTAGGCACAATGTTTTAGTCAAGTATTTTGTTTTCCCAACACTAAAAGGCCCTGCTCTAATTGTGTTTTTTTCATCGTAAAATAAGATTTCACTCAGATATAAATTATACGGCTAGTTATCCGAGAAAAGCAATGGATATAATTTGACTCGTTTTAGGATTTTAACCGGCAGCTACGCATTGTGAAGCATGAACATTCTATGTAGCAACTTGACCGAACGCAAGCTTTAATTAACGCTTTGCTTTGCCCTATTGCAATAGCAACGCAGCAACGTCACCTCAGGCTCAAGTTACGTCATTGTGCTCTTGCTACTAAACCAGGCCAGCATTTTTTTATTTTGCACCTGCGCGTTTAGTTGTAATAAACAGTGGAACTTACACGCCAACCGATGTCTTACCAAGTGCGCATCGAAGGCTTATGAATCGCTTATACAAAACCCACCATAGATTCCTAGGTGTCATGCATAACATCCGCCTGGGCACCCATCCTCACAGTTTCCGCCATTGTGTCGCCGTCTACATGGGCGGATGGGCAGCGGCTCGCAGTGGTTCTTTTGATGAATATTCGGCATTTTGCGGAGCAGCAATAAAAGTTTATCCAATCCAATCGTGAATAGCGATCTAACTTGCAGCCCGCATGACGCATATCTGAAACGAAAGCTTGTTGTATTCAGAATGAATTCAAGTTCGTTGCCGGAAAATTATGGGGCCCAATCGTGCGCTCCACGCTGCAGCTTCATGGACCCATCTTTCTTGGCTTTCTCCGGTACAGCCTTCCTGCCCTGTCAAACACGTGCAAGACCAACATACGTGCACTACAGTACATTTGCCTTAACTCAAGTTTCGCCGCCCGCAGTGCTAAATTTTAGTAAAATATCTCTAGGATACCTGCCGCGAGGAAGGTATTACATTCACCGGAAAATCTTTTTTTTTCGTCTCAAGACGATTTGACGTGATTCTATTAAAAGTTCTCCTGTTTTCTCTTTTCCATTACCTTTAAAATTACTATCTTTTCTCTTATGTCAGACTCCCTCCCATTCTCGTCACAAATGAAGTGAAAAAAAAAATCATAAACGCGTATAGCGTCACCTTCATCGATGACAGAGCCTCATTTAGTGTAACGGTCGTACTTTTTCAAAGCACTATATTCCACTTAAGCTTCCACGCCCCTACGCTTAAACACACTTTGCTGTCATCACGTCACCGCCGTCTCGCTATAACAACCTTGTACTCGACGAAGCGCTGCTGAGTACCTATACACTTTGCGAATCTCGTCTGTTCTGCTAGATAAAAAGATGTTCCTTCACTTCAACAACTTTTACAAAAAAATGAGTAGCTGTGTGAATAAGCTTTTCGTTCGTTCAGTGACATACCGCAAATATCTTTATTACATTTGTTGGAAAAACCAGATGATGGCTGTCGTCGTAAATTGAATCATGAACTGTTGAAGGTTCACGGTAGAGGGTGTGATGGTTGCACACGATAACGTGTGGCGATCATAAATGAACATACACTTGAACAGCACATCCAGATAGCTTGGCTCGTCGCATAAACAATTATACGCAATATGTGGTATGTGCCGGCTCAGTTTTATTGAAAATTCGTGACCCATTTTCAATTGTCCTATCAACTACGTTCCTTGTCTTGTTCAGCTCCACGCGCAGATGTTTGCGTAAAAAGGAAAAGATAGAGATTGTTACAGGGTAAGTGGCGATAGGTCTCATGGCTATAGGCGGTGAGTAGTAAAGGAATAAAAGAAAGCGTATGTCTACTTGGCACAGGTAGTAACTGCAATGAGTTACTGCAGTGGTCACCTGTGCAAAGTTTCCAGTCATGTATTCCTTTACGCTGAAAATTTGATTGCTAGCTGAACTTAGCGCTTGTTTTTCTTGCAGTTTCAGTAATACGTACACACGCCGGCATTTAAATCGACATCATAATACTGATTTCCACAAGCACAGGTCTCGTGAGTCTCTGTCCCGCAACTTAACTTAGAACAAAACTTGCTGTCGCACTTTTTTAGATAACTTTATTTGGAGGCTAGCTAGAGCAAAGTACTGAACCCACCTGAATTTTGACCTCAGCTATACAATGGCTCTTGTGTTAGCAATATAAAATGGCAAATAGAGAGCGGATAGCCGACGTACTCGTGCTATAATATGGTGCAGGTTACGATTTGGTGCTCCTGAACTTGTTGAGCTTTCTTTGCACACTTCCCATTTTAAGGAAGTGTTCGGTCCGTGAAAACTGCGCTGTTCAAAAGAAGTGAATCACTTACGTTTTCAGAAATGTCCGTCATTTCAATTCGGTCAACACCTTGGCGATTGGTGTACAACGCTGTGATGGTGGTCCCCTGACGCTTGAATAAACGTGAGATGTTCCAATTGAATAGACTCAGGTTGCGGCAAGAATGCCTTCTCAGCATCAGGATGTTAAGGGTAATGAAATATTTCAAGGCTTTTTGCAATTTTTCGCATGGTGTTGCCCAAGGCAATCGAAAACAGGGAGTGTCTTTCTTTGGTGCCGGGCTATGCCTTCATTAGCATACCGCCTTCAAAATCACCGCGAGACAATAGCATACGTAAAACAGGCTGACATTAGTGTGAGCATATTGTGAAAACTGCAATGGCTTGCGAAACGCTAAGAACGCTAGTCTTCCCATTTCGGTAGACGGTGTGCTAGCGTTGTTCGATATTGCATGTGTGCTTGTCAGCCAATGCATTCCTAAACATTCCGCATTGATGGCTGTCGAGGCTGCTCGCGGCTATTGAAGTGTAGGTCGGTGAACTCACTCGTAAGTTCACTGACATCGGGCAACTATGACTCGGAGCCACTCGACATCGCATTGTCTTCAATACTGCGCCAAAGTACAATGGCTTTGTTACGAAGCTTCATATGGGTAACAGCTAGCGACCAGATGATTTAAACGTGAACACCTGCTCACACCTCTGCAAGGGAAGCCTAGCGAGAGTGAGACTTAGATTGGATCAGTGAACTTCAGCCACTTCAAGTTATCAATTTAGTCAACTATTAGTTCTAAGCTAGTTCGACAACTGCAAGCAGTTTTTACCACAGATATGACTTTTATGTGGCAAAACCAACTCACGTACCCAAACAAAAACGGGATTAAAAAAGTACGCGTCAGCCAGCAGTTACCTTACGGCATAATCAAAATAAACCCTAAAATGTATGCAGAAGAATGTTTGCTGTAAAATAATTGGCTGCACAACTGCGATATTTTTGTGCTTTTGTGTCTCTTTACTCCTCGATGACGCAGGTATGGAAGGCCTTAACACTAACCTGCTAGCCTTCTTTCACTGCTTGTTCTGATACATCACTACAAATGCCACAAATGCAGGCTAAAACCTGGATGTTTATTACGTGTACTTTGTATAGGTGCAAATAAAGGATTAGTAATCTTTAAACTTTGATGCGACGCAAATTACCAGTCGGTCACAGTTTACAGTGGCGAGTGATAACGCTTGCTTTATGCTGAAGATGCTTAATATCAATGGGTTTTATCTCACACATATGAAGACATATATTCACTAAAAACTACCAGACGCAGAAGAATTTCATTCGCTTCAATTTTCGCTCGACAAGCCCACTAGTCTGCACATGGTTTTAAGTGATGATAACTATCTTTTTTTTCTCGTCTTCTCGTGTATGGGAAGAGCACCAATGTAGTATTGTTGTACCCGCTATTGTAAGTGTTTTGCTGTTGTGCGTATTGTCCCTCAAAATATTGTATTTCCTGAACTTTGTATCTACTTGGTTACCTGTGATGATGTATGCCCGCTTCCTGTATGGGCCTGAAGAAGGCCTACAGTATTGTTAAATAAATAAATAAATAAAATAAACAAGAACGACGTCTAAATTAAATTATCCTCCAAAAGCATCCAGCGAGGATATATTTGCACTTTATAAAGCGTAAGAAGTGTCCACCAAACAGTTCGTTGAGAAAACACTATAGAAACTGCAAACTTTAAGAAAGCTGAGTACTTCCCGCCCAGATGAGGCATCAAAAATACAAAAAAAATTGACAGAATATCCACGGGGTGAATGAAGGAGAGCGGGGCGAATCTGGGTCCACATGCCGCTGCCGCGACGCTTCGGCCATTCGTTGTCGTACTGCAGTGTCCTCGCGGCACGCTTCTGCCTCCCGCGCCCGCATATTGGGGTCCCTTCTTCGAGCGCGAGCCGCCACCACCCTGCGCCATGCAGCTCGGCAGCTTTGTCTATCCTCTGTCGCCAAGCCTCTGAATGCGCGCACGCGCCATAACAGTGCTCCTATTGTACTATAGAGTGCCCCCTGGCGCACGGCGCCGCCGAAGAACACGTGATCGTAGTCGCGCAATCGTCTCTCTCTCCTTCCATACGTGTGACGTCAGTCCTTCTTTTCTACAAGTAATGCTCTCTAGTGTCACACCATTTGCATTTTTCAGAGTATAGTACGAGTACCGCCCTCTATGGCCAGTTCAACAATTAACGAGGGGCCGTTACCCACAATGGGAACGCACAAGCCACACAGGAGCAAAAGAACCTTACAAAAGCTCTAGACAGCTTTGCCCCAGTGGAGTCAATCCTGAAGGAAGTCCGTAACTGGGTGACTTTTGTCTATTTTGTTTCTCTTAACACCGGAGCTGTTGGTATTCACTAGAATCCGCCTGCTGAAAGCAGAAATAATAACCATCGTGAACCTGCAGGTACAGTTTGTCCTTGCCTTTGTAATCGTCTTTTTCATCTTCTGCTTCGCTCCAAGCACACAAGCAGCGATTTTTCCGGCACGGTATACATTAACCTTACGAATGAGAGAACTAATACCGAGAAAAAGAGAGAAATACAAAAACGAAAGGAAGAAACAAAAAGAAAGAAAGTAGAGGGGAAAAAGAACAGAAAATTTGAGGCACAAAAAATTCTTTGTCGAGGTGGGATTTGAATCCTGTTCCCGCGAAGTGAAGGCGAGAGTTTCAACCTCTCCGCTAACTAAGCATGCTAGTAGAACATAACATATGACGTTGTAGCAATAAAAAGGAGTCAAGAAGTAAAATGAGGGTAAGGATGAATAAAGGGAGGTTGAAAATAAGGGAAGAGAGGTGAAAAGGGAGTAAAGCATAGCACAGAAAGAATGAAAAAAGAAATAAAACGAAAGAAAGAGAAGGAATCAAAGTAAGATAGAGAAAGAAAAAGAGAAAAGCAAAGAATGCAAAATGAGAAGCATTGAAAGAAAGAGCGAGAAAGAAAAATAGAGAGGTAACCACGGAAATAAACATAAAGTAAGCTAGTAAGCGAGGGCAAAATAATGAAGGAAGAAAAAGAAGGATAAAAAGACCCAGAAAAAAAGAGAGAGTGGGATGACAGCCAACAAAAGAAACAGTGAGAAAAGCAGTTGATGTTGACGGAGAGAAAAAGGAGAAACAGGAAGTAGTGACCCATTGCATGGATAGATTTAGTTAGACAATGGTGAGTTAAGACGAATGAGTGAGTTAACGGTGATAATCATTTTTCTTCATGCATCACGGCTGCAGCTTGGCTTAGACAGCTACGCCATTCAAAGTTTCCGAGTTTTAAAGCAATTAAACCAGGTTTGCTGAGTGATAACATTGTTTCGCTAGCATTGGAAAATGACTTGCACGCGCTTATTGTTTATGTGTTACAGGAGTTATTTAAAGTAGCGCTACTCGACGTACCAAATCGGTGATTTCATCGACGAACAATGTGCGACACGCTAGACAGCATAGAATGACTCTCTGAGCTGTTATTGCGCCGCGACCTCACGATGCGCAGCATACATCACCCGTACGCATGCTTCTCTCAAAGATTGAATCTATGATTATGTCTCTCAAATCAAATAATAATCATTGCCGGAGAGTCTGTAATTTGCAGTAAAGCATGACGATGACTGTCACATGGCGAGAATGTTTCAAAGAACAGTGGTACTTTACATAGAGGTTCCAAATGTGCTGCGCTTCTATTTTGCTGTGTGCCGAAAAAAGATCACAGCATATCCGCGGAGTGCATGATGATGAGTGGCGCGAAGCGTCCCTCCGCTCGTTTGTTCTTGCTTTCGTCCTTTCGTGCGTCCGTCTGTGCGACCGTCCACTCGTGCGTCCGTGCATGCATCCGTCCGTGCGTCTTCCATCTGTGCGTCCGTCCCTGCGTTCATCCATGCGTCCGTCTGTCCATTCATACGTGCGTCTGTCCGTGCATATGTCTGTCTATCTGTGTGTCTGTCCATCCATCCATCCATGTAGTGAACACTCCAAGTACCGTCATCTCGCATCTTTTCATCATATATTCATCGTAGAGAAGTACCGCCATTAGGCGGACATTCCAAGGACTAATGGAGAGGTGGCACGCCCGGACGCGTGCACTCTCTTACGGCCTGCGCTTTGTGTCTATTTCATGGCACTGCGGCTAAACCTTGTTAAAACCAAGGAGGTTACACCTAGCGAGTTTAACGTGGCAACCCTGGCCAGATAGTGCTCCAAGTGTGTCCTTCTGATATTAGTTTTTTTTTTCTTCAGCTACCATCAAATTCAAGGCAAATTTTATTGAAAGGCTAAGTCACCAATACTTGTCTCTGTTTTTTATTTATTCAGAAACTACATTTTAGAGGCGAAGCTCCTTAAAGCGGCACCCGTTCGTCCCTCGTAGTAGTGCGTAACATGTCTTACGCTTTGATCCGCAGGGTGGTGCCGGTGGGAGATTTCTCCTGTGCGTGTTTGAACAATAAAAAATTCGCAGAGTGCGCGTTAACTAAAAGCCGAACTCCCCTGTCTTTCATTCCCCATTAGCAGTCATTGGCATATAGATTAAGCACTATCTGACAAGAAAGGGTTGCTACGTTATACTCGCTGGGCATAACTTCCTTGGTTTTAGAAAGGTTTAGCGAGCGTTAGGCCGCAGTGCCATGAACACAGTGACCTAGTATATACCATGAACTCGAGGTGGTTAATGGTGGGAAGTAGACCCGAAGCGCAAGCCGTAAGAAAGTGTGCGTGTGCCACCTCTCCCTTAGTCCTTGGAATGGCCGCTGGATGGCGGCGCTTCTATATGGGAAATATATGATGAAAAGATGCGAGATGGTGGTACTTGAACTGTTGACTAGATGGACGAACGGACACACAGACAGATGCATGGACGGACGCACAGATGGCTGCATGAACGGATGGACGCATGGACGGGGACGCAGGGGCGGATGCATGGACGCCCGAACAGACGCACGCATGGACGGGTGGATGGACGCACAGGCGGTCACACAGACGGACGCATGGAAGGATGGAAGCAAGAACGAATGGACGGATGGATGCTTCGCCGCACCCTCCATGTCCGCTGGATATGCGGAATATGTGATGAAAATATGCAAAATGGCGGTACTTGGAGTGTTGACTAGATGGACGAAAGGACACACAGACAGATGCATCGATGGACGCACGGATGACTTCACGGGCGGATGGACGCATCAACGGACGCAGGGGCAGATGCATGGACGAATGCAGAGATGGACGTGTGTATGGACGTGTGGACGCACGAACAGACGCACGCATGTATGGGCGGATGGACGCACGGATGGTCACAAAAACGGACGCATGGACGGACGGAACCAAGAACGAATGAACGGACGGATGCTTCGCTCCACTCTCTATCATTCTCCCCGTGGATATGCTGCCATTTTTTGTATTCATGATTAACGTGCCCGGGTTTCTTCCTCAGTCAGTGCTTGTCTCGTCCTTTTCTTGTCCTTCGTGCATTTTTCGCGCTGCTAAAACCCAAGTATGCCATACCAACTAGCCCAGTCAACCGCTCTATTTCTTCCTCAATTGAAAAGGGTGTGCGCGTGCGACTCATGTGGTCTGGCCAAGGAGGTGCGCACCTACTGCTACTACGACGACTACATACATCGCGGACCCACAACCCACGGCATAGGGAGCTTCGCCCCCAAAAGTAAGTGCACTAGTGTCTGTAACATACAGTTTCCCGGGTCAACCTTGCCATCCGTGGCCCTAATTTACGACAATACGCGCTCCACGCTTTTATTAAGTTTCTTGCATACTCATTTTGCAAACGAAGTGCCAACATTGATCATTTCGAATATGAGAAGGGGAGCAATGAGGTAAGATGTTACAGCAGTACCCATTACGTCTACGCAAACTTACGTGCTGTACCGCCAATAATAAGTGAACAAGGAAGAGCTACAGGGAGACGATAAGATTTGTTAAAAAGCTACTGTCAAGAATACCAAATGCTTTCGCATTGTTCTTCCTATTTAAAGCAATAATTTTGAGAAACCTGAAGAAAGCTAGCCGTGCCTGGTAATGCACCCAATACATATATCAATACATAGATTTTTACCACTTATTTATTATTATTCCTCCTTTTTCATATTCTGCTAAGCGGGCTGTAGAAAACGTGACACAAATGATGTCAACCGACAAATTGTAAATAAAGAAAAAACGCAAAAGACTGAAAAATGGCGATATATCAAGGCAAAGCACAAGCACTGTTATTGCTTTTTTTCCGGCAGTAAAAAAAAAACTAAGAAGCTGATAGCACACTTAAAAAATTTAATGAAGAAAACCTTGACTAGCATGAGAAGTTTCTTCTCAGGACCCCCGTAAAATTTTCTATGTGTATTTTATGGCCCTATGTGTGCATTATTACTCAATGTTTTCAGCCGATGCAGTGAAGAAAATTTCTGTGCAACATATTGCTGACTTACATACCACATTTTGCAAATATTCTGATATTTAAGGCCTATCGCGGGAGCTAGTGACCTGTCCGCACGTGCACGCGTGATCACACTGAAAAGCCGAGCATGAAAAAAGTGCTCAAGAGGACCAGATGCACGCTACGTACCTCCTTCCGCCACGCCATTCCTGCCTGCGCTTACAGCGCTTTCGTAAGGACGAGAGAAGACAGAAAGCAGCTGGAGAGTGCGAAAAATTTCTGCATCTCCGCCCGTACTGGAGGAATTGTAAAAATACATTTGCGGTGGTCAGTTGGTCAGTTTGTGGTGCAATAAGCATCTTTACTGAATTCATTTCATGGCTCCTATAAAAGGGCTGCAGGACCACTTTAGAGCCAACAAATTTAGAAAAGATAATTATCTGCCGAGTGATTTTCATGAACACGAGGTTGGATCTCCGGAACGTTTTCAAAAGAAAGGCATTACTCCGTCTAAATGTATTGAATATCTTCGTGGTTCTCCTTAGAAATTTCTACGTAACATAGCGCAAGAGTGAATTAAATGCACTAAGGTATGTATTTCACACTCTTCGCAATGGTGTAGAAATTATACGAGTTGCGTTTGCCCACACAAGCCCTGACTCAGTGAAAACCATTACTTATCGCACATCCCACAGGAAGCTGTCAGCCCTTCTACTGCCTAGCCCGCATAAAAAGGTGGGCGCATGTGCGATATTCGAGTTTGATTGAGGCTGGCCAGAGTAACGCTGTATAGATTGCCGCAACGCTTCCGGTCTGATTCGGGTTTTTTCATCAAGCCACACATTGGTCAGCACAAATGACAGATTGGCTCATCGATTACCAGGTGAACTTTGCAAGGGTTGCGCCATGCATGTATTCGCTTGATACTAATGACAGAGACGAAGTTAGCACACGTTACCTACTTTCTTGGCAGATCATATTTTTCGTGCTGATATACGTATTTCTGTCTAGACCGGGGCAAGTACACGAGAAGGGAGACTGTCGAAAGGAATGTGGTTTTTTTAGGGGCACAGTGTCATGAATGCGCCAGTGCGTCGTAAGCTAATATGGTGTCAATTCGTCAAGTTATTGCGAGCACTTGTGGGCAAGCGCTGCTACATTTGTTGAGGATCAGATATCCTTGCGAGTGTTTATGCTCTTTAAGTTAATTAGCTTGCTTCTTTATTCATCTGACTTGGTACAGTGTGGCGAATAGCCCTTCCTTGATATTGATAGCTTGATCTTTTATTGTCTTACTCTAGTTTTCTTAAGACGTCTAAAAGTATGACATTGTTGTTTTCTTCGCGTTTACAGTATAGAAAAAAATTTGCACTCAAGGTGAACCATATTCCCCGTCTGTATTCATTGAAACATAGTCTCCCATCTTGTAACTTCCATTCGAGCGTAAATGTCTACCATCGAAAACCCAACGAACCTTCCGAAGGCGAAAAAAACATAATCTTGTTTTGGAGTTCACTTACTTCAACTCACCCGAACATCCTGTCTCTGCGAAACTTGTGCGTGAGACTGACAGCGAAACATCGACAAACTCGGCATGTCTCACTTTGTTCGCAAATCAGCAAGTGAACTGACACGAGGCAGTACGAAGTTCCCATACAGGCAAGTAGCGAGAGCGTGCGCAATGTACATGTTGTCGAACGCAGACGTCGCAACGCAGTGGCTTTACCTGTGCAATGCCGGATCGAAGGGCTGCCTCTTCGACTCCCACCAGAGTACATTGAACTCTGCAGCTGCAAGTGTGATCAAGTCAGTGATCATTCATCGCTACCTGACTTGTCTGGGTTGTGCCCTTAAAAAGGAGAAGCCGTCTGTGCAGATGCCCTTCATTCATCGCATTTTACTAACCACAATTACAATATTTAAAAAGAAGCTCAACCAATCTTATTCTTCAGTAAAACAAGGATTGGCCAATGATGACAAATCAATCACCTTTTTTTTTTACTTCAAACGTGAAGTGCGCTGTGTTTGATGCGACATTGTGCAGTTTACTAAGCGTTTCATATATAACTCCGACTATTAGAGAAGTGGCATACCATGCTACAGAAACATCATTGTGCATCTCTGCAGAGTATTGTACTGTATTCAATAGTCCAATGCGCGCCAAAATCCCAACCTGTCTGTGTGTCTGTCATCTGTTCTGTGTGGTTTATTCGTTTGTATGGTTGTCATTTTCGCTCAATATTGACTAATAAATTGGGAAGTGTGTTGAAAAAAGTTCGATGAAGACGACTATGTTTTGTTCTGGCCTTCGGCTCAAGCGCTGCAGCAGCAACCCACGGAGTCGGGCTGCGGTTTATTGTAAATAAACCCCTTTTTCTACTCAAAGAAAGGCTTGATTTTCTACAACGTGCACCAACTAGCCCGACAGTGAGCTCTACTTTATTATTGCACTATTCGCGCAATTAAATCACGATTACACCATCGTGTACACCACAAAGTGAACTAGTAAAACTAACACCTCACAGTTATTAGTATGAATAAGCGATCAAACTCAATATTGGGAAAAAAAGGGGCCGTTCCTACTGACTTTCTGCTATTTTCACGTGCGAACTTTTTAGAAAGAACTGTGATTTTCGTCTCGCCAAAAGCTCAGCATGCTCATTCATTCTTACCAACACTATAATCATTAAGGAGCATCTCTTTTGTGACAGTCAAGTGTCTGTTTTGATTTAGAGTATCACACGGCTAGTCTAATATTTTAGCACCACATGTCGTTTTTGTTATCACCAAAGACAATTGAAAGTGAAGGGAAGAATTTAGGTAATAGTACTTAACGAGACAATGGGCCAAATCAAAACTTTGCTACGGCTTCGACGACACTGTTTTGCAGTTTGTTTTTAACACATTGTAGCAACGCCTTTTGAGGGAAGTTGAGGAAAAGGTGAAGACATTCAGCCTGACACCTTCGCTTTCTCGACACCAAACGCGAAATCGAAGAAACGTCGTTTCCTCTAGCGAAAAAAAAAAAACGTGATTTGCATGAGTACGCAGCATTGTTTGGTCGAAGAACAACCTCCAGGTTTGTGCAGCAACGCGGTGACAACCTAAAGGGATAGAAGAGTGTTTCTGCAACAATGAAGGCAGACAACTTTAAACGGATTAGCGTTCTAGAAAGAACGGCCTTTACACCAAGCGATGTTCCTTCATAGACATCGGTTGAAAAGCTTGTCGTGTTTCGTTTTTTTTTTTGCTTTTTTTTTCGTACACGACGTTTAAGTTCCTCATAAAAAAAGTTAAACGAAGAGCCGTGAAGAGTGGAGACTGTGGATTGAAAGTAAGAAGGGGGTGGGAGAATCAGTGAAGAAACCGCTAATAAGATTACATCAAGTCTTCCTTTAGACCATGCAAGAGAGTGGTCGGTTGCTCCCGTAATGCCATCAACGTAACTAGTTTCACTTAGATTTTTTCTTGCTAAATTTCTTTGCTGTTGTGGGTAAAACTTTTGCCCAGGCGAGTATGCTAGAGAGGCTTGGTCACACTGTGAAACTAATCAGATCGGCGCCATTCAAGAGGCTTTGCTGTGGCTTATACGCATCGTTTGATGTTACGCGAAATAAATAATTTTTGCGTGAAAATATCGTTCCGTAATCTAATTAAATAATACATACCAAACAACGTTCTGGCAGCGGGACGGCTCAGTGCTCTCCCATAGTTGAGTACGAAGTACTCGAAATCGTAAAAAAAAAATTTCTAAACACATTACTCTTTCGGGTTTTAATATGGCAATGTCCTGATAGTGAAAAGCACATAACAAAGAGCGGGACAAAGCTTTTACGCTCCGCTGGAGTAGGTCAGTAAAAATTGATGGGCTTCTACATTGTAGGTGGTCAATTCAATTCCGGCAGTAGCGGCTACATTTAGATGAATAGAATGCCCGATGAGATATAATGATAAAAAAGAATGATATGCCCAATATTTGGACACTAAGATTCATATGCCAATAAAGAAAAACACCTGATGAAAATTAATTCAGAGAGCCAATACGGCACGCCTAAATCATATTGCGATTTCTGTGATTGAAGTCAGTTTGATATATTAAAATCCTTTCGTGGTGTCTTTCGCAAACACACACATACCGTTTCAATATAAGCCTCGTGCAGCTTCCGCGCCGTTAAATTTTCAAACCACTTGAATCTAGAAAAGTAGACAATGCCTATTTAGAACGCGAGTTTTTTTAACCTGTATTATTTATTTATTTATTTATTTGTACTGTTAGCCAAAGGCCGATACAGTATGAAGTGCTCAAATTATCTTCGCACATTGTTCAAAGACACAAGCACTACACAGTGAATCAAGACAGACAATGCCTGTGGCAACTTTAAACACAACTAGACCATACAGACCATACAAATTCTAATGCAAACGAAAAGCAATTCTAAACAAACGTACAATGCACAAAATTATTCAAGTGTTACGCAGTAGTGACCAATATGGAGCAGAGAGCAACACAATCGCAGACACTGCACTCAACATACACTGTTGCACATGCTTCAAAAATTATAGTAATCAAAATCAGGAACTTTTTTATCATTAGGTTAATTATTTGAACTGATGTCAAAGTGTACACGCTGACTTTCACTGGAAAAAAATGAAGGCAATAACACCTATATACGGTTACCTGTAAGAATATTAGGCCAGTACCATTTTTTCAAATTCCTTCGAAGAGTGAATTTTAGTTATATTACGCGGTAGCACGTTCCACTCTTTAATCGCTTTCGGAAAGAGGGAGTATTTAAAAGTATCAACCTTTGCGGGTATGGACACAAACTGATCGTGATGGCTCGATCTGACAGAAGGTGAAATAGGTGACATTCTGTTTTGTATGTAACTGTGAGGGTTAAAGTTGAAACAACCGTGTTTCATAAAGTGAATGAAGTTTAGTCTAGGCACTTATCGCCGCTATGAAAGCTTAGGCAAGTTTAGTTGACTGAGAATTTCGCTCACTGTATATGTTTACCTATATTTCGACATAACAAATCTTGCTGTCCGTCTCTGTATCTTTTTTTTCAGTTTTCTTTATTTCGTTTTTTTATGTGAAAGGCGAAAGATTGATTCGACCAGCTGAGGAAGGACCCCCATGTTATGCTACTGTATTCAAGCGTGGGTTGTATCAACCTCATGTATGCAGTCAGTTTAACATTTCAGGAGGCAAATTTTAGCTTATGTCTTAGTGTCTGGAACCTGCTTTGAATCAGCGTTTCGTCCATGTGCATTCAAGTTGTGCGCATGCCACACTGAAGGCAAGTTTGAGCCACTGAGTTGAATCAAAACATTCATCGTTTAGCTTCCCGGTAAAAAAAGTACAAGCTGAACCATTAGTGACGACCGGAACTAGCCATGCACGCAAGTATGATCCGTAGCGTGGGTCCTTAATGACAAAACAAAGGCAGCACGCTGCCTTCCACTCACCGTTGCAGGAACGCCAGCGAAAGCGGGCCAAAGACGAATTGCTCCCACTGAGTTTGTTGCAAAGATGTCATTTGTTCAGTAGACGGGCGCGTTCACGCAGCGATTCTGACAGCCTGATGTTGTGACGATTGTCGTTACTACTCTTTGTGTTGCTCGTAGTACTAAAATCAAAAAAGAAAGCTTGCTCCTTTGGTCAGGCACTCCTTATTACGAGCTCCTTAGGAACGATTATAGCTACTTCATTCTAGCTACTTTACGAGGCTTATCATTAGCAAATCTAAAGCACGGGAGGCTCAATACTCGCTGTCAATGCCCAGCTGTTACAATGTGCGAAACTCTTACAAATGACTCGGCCCCTTTTTCTCGACAATAGGCAATTGTTTTCACCAAGTCACACTCACTGACTTCATGAGCATCGAGCCACAAAACCACTCCTATTTTAAGCTTCAGCACCATGAAAGAAATTACTGAGAGAGCTGCAGGAGAGACCAGCTTTTCTAATACCCTTCGTAGACCCGGGCATTCCTCAATGGGCACTTGGTTTCTTCCTCCAAAAAATCGTCATAGAGCAGCCAGCCAATCTAATGTACTGTTGCTGCATGTCGTTTATATATTAACGACTTTGACGATAAGTTTCAGTGGAAAGTCGGCACAAGCCTGCGTCTCTACGTTGGGCCCCTGGTTACACTGTTAGATCCGTGTTACATCATCGAAGATACCTCAGCCCAAGCAAATAACTCGTAAGCCTACTTTTGCAAGTTCGAAGCATGCGCTGTGAAGTGTGTTATGCATAAAAAAAACCACTTTATTACGTTCAGGGAAACGCTGGAGGGGAAAACTCCACACTTTTCTGATGATCTAGAATTTTTCTTTTTAATTTATGCTCACGACTAGTTTTTTTCTTCATTTCGCCCTGACTGAAGTACGTCACTATTGATGGCAACGGATGGAAGCTGCGCCCGAAAGCTTAATAGCCTTGCAGCTTTCAACAGAAAGGCTTTATAGGACGCCAATCTTTCAAACAAGTGGTCGAATTTAAATGAGAATCATAAATTATACACATGCTCAAGCAGTATGCAACAGATATCAGTAGCCCCGCCGAGGTGGTCTAGTAGCTAAGGTACTCAGTTGCTGACCCGCACGTCGCGGGATCGAATCCCGGCTGCAGCGGCTGCATTTCCGATGGAGGCAAAAATGTTGTAGGCCCGTGAGCTCAGATTTGGGTGCACCTTAAAGAGCCCCAGGTGATCGAAATTTCCGGAGCTTTCCACTACGGCGTCTCTCATATTCATATGGTGGTTTTGGGACGTTAAAACTCACATATAAATCAATGAAAGCTGCTACGCTACATCTATCTGGTGCAATCGGCGGTGAACAGCATATTCAGAAATTTTCTTTTGCAATGAGCTCCAGTGGCAAGCATCCCTTTTCGCGTCCACTTTCCTTCTGCTTTTGGCCTTTTTTTCATCTCCCTTAAGAAAGAACACAAATACTCCAACGCATTGTAAACGCTAAAAGCTAATGTCTTATAAGTGCGAGTGCGAGCGAAATGCATACTTTTTTCCTGCTAAATAGCTTTTGGAATGCGCTTACGGTAGGGACGAATTACAAAGAAAACACAGCACATTGTTATTTTACCTATACCGTAACAGCACCACCAGAACCAACATAAATTAACTATCCTCTTTCGTAGCATCCACCTAATCACCTTATCTTCTCCAAAAATGAGGCTGTGGCATAAACAAAAATCAACTCCTCATAAAGAGCGTTTTTCTCGGGCATCCTAATGATATTAGGTCAGTACCACTATGAATAATGCGCTAGCGTAACTCGTATGTTCTAGAGTTTTTATACAAGCGCCTATCATAAAAAACGCTCTGACTAACAAGACTGAAATATCCATGCCTTCACGTGATCTTTTCGGAATCGTCAGCAGGCTGTCTGACAGACGTCGGCGTTACACCAGATACTCATTCGTCCGCACTCACCAACACTGCCTTGCAAGAAACGATATGGCGCCAATGATTCAGCGGCATTGGGAATCCCTCTCCAAACCGATAAAACGACCGTCTCTCGATAATTGAGGGGGCTCCTATATCGACTCTTTTATACTGTTGTACTGCACGTGGTTTTTTCTGCTTCTTAAATGTTGACACATCATGAAACTTCACTACAGCTCTGACGTGGCTCATGCTTGCGAAAGCCTCGGAGTCCTTCCTTTCTCACTCTGTTCGGCATCGCTATCCTCATCGTCATCTTCGTTCTCCTACTCTTCCATATACTACCCTATAGCTATAGCGCTGTGACGCACACGAATTCAGAAAAAATGAAGTTGGAAACATCCAGGCTCGTTGAAGCGTGGCACCTGATACAGTGCCTTGGTCTCTCCTTTTTCTCTTTATTTGGAAGTATTTTCGGGTCGCTTGTGCACTGCGCCTATTTCAAACCTACTTTTTGTTCGGTTTTACTTGTAGACCTTTTTTTCTCGTTCTTCACTCGAAAAATGTATGCTTTCTCTCGGATAAGCATTGCGGTTCACCCCTGCAGATAAGTTGCGGCGTTGTTGGTGGATACCTCAATGGCGATGGAGTGTGTGCCACTCACTTTCTTTCACGTTGATGCCATAAAAACCTGCCAGTTAAGTTTTCAGCACTTCGTGCTGAAAACTGAACTATCTAACAGTGTTGCTTCTGATCGCTGAGCTCACATTTCTTCTTTTTTTTTTAAACGTCAAGTGTTTTGGTTTGGTAAGCAGTATAGCGTTGCATCGTTCCTCTGTGGGAGGTTAAAAAAGCGCACTACATTTTGATCCCACCACTTTCGGGAGGACGTTAACTAAAGCATAATATTCATCAGAAAATAAAAATCTTGTAACTTGTTAGTTTAACGAAAAACATTCGACCATAAACTTCCGAAAATTCTGTAAACAACAAACCAGAATAACTTTATAGAAGAAACAATGAATATATGATGAATTAAACTTTCGTTCTGTTCTGTTACTGCTGTGCACAGGTTGAGGTGCATATTACATTGGCTACTGCATATCAATAAGTTTTTTTTTTTGCAATTTCAATGTACATAAAAGCAAGCAACCAACTAAGCTAAGCCCCCATGAGCGCCCGCTTCAAGGCACGCAGCCCCTAAATAAGGTATAAAAAAAGAAAAACTGAGTGAGCTAGGAACAAGCGTACGTAAAAACTTGTGTTCAAATAGTGAAATCACTGTTTTCTGTTCGTCTTCATAAGATGGGAGGTTATTCTGGCGCAGAAATAAGGCGTCGGCTGCTTGTGAGCTTATAACATTTAAAAAAAATAGAATATATAATTAGGAACTTTGTCAGAGTAACAAGAAATGTATCAGAACACAAAAGCACGGAAATCCCGAACAGCGTTATCACGGTAACAAAATGAAGTAAATTGGGCTTGTTAATATCTTCGGAATTACCGCCACCTTGCCCTCGAGGTGTTCTACAAGGTGCCAGAAATCCGGCTTGGCTCGTTTTTCAAGCAGTCGTCGTCACCTATGGGTGCCAAGGAACAACCTGCGGTGGTCGGTCGAAGGGAGCACGAAAGAGGCAGTCGGCGTCGCGCAGTTTTCTTCCGGACTTTTGAAGGACGTTAATGTCGAATTCCTAAGGTAATAGACTCCATCGCGCGAGACGACCTTAACGTTCCTTGCAGACAGTTCTGGTGGTCGCACACAACTTTTATTCATTGATTAATATTTATTTATTTATTTAGAATACTGCTACTCTCCTTCGAGAGCGTGGCAGTTGGGCAATACAGTAATTTTTCACACACACAAAAAAGGATGTAGACGTAAAAACATGCAAGCATAATAACAGGACATGAGGATCATATAACCATTGAGCAGTACAGAAGTTAAACATTAATTATGTTATTAATACACATTGTATGCAATAATCACAAGATACAAAGCAAGTTATAGCCATTATACAGAGCTGAAACCATGCCGAAATGCGATAGAAATAAAATACATGATTGAAGAAAGGAACTTATGTTTGCATTGGTATCGTAAGGGAAAACATAATGAAACAGTTGTGACAGGAATAGCATGCACTGAAAGCATACTTCGAAAATAGCTATACTACTGTGAAAGGAATATTGAAAAAGGTGTTGCTTTAACTAACGAACATCAGATCTGGACCGGTGCGCCTGCATGCGTATAAACTGTTATGCGCGCCCAGTTTTTTCTATCTGTGCAATAAATTCTGATAGCGATTGGGAGTTTGTGATAGTGGCATCAAGTTGGTTCCATTCCGCTATCGCGCGCGGGAAGAATGAGTACTTAAACGTTAATATAACTCTATATTAATATATCATTAATATAGAGCAAGAAAAGCAATGGCCCAAGTACCGAGCCTTCGGGAACGCCACATGTTACTGCTACTGTGTTAGAAGACATCTGTTCATAGAGTACAAATTGTGACCTGTTAAATAAGAAAGCTTTTACCTAAGCGGAAAGTTCTCCTATTCCGAAAACATTTTCTACTTTAGCTATTAGTTTGCTGTGGCATACACAGTCAAAAGCCTTAGATAGGTCAAGTAGAATTAAGTAAGTTTAACCACGGTTATTAACTGTAATGGCAAGGTCGTGAACTGTGACATAAACCAAAATCAACTCCTCATTAAAGTGCGTTTTTCTCGGGCATCCTAATAATATTAAGCCAGTACCACCATGAATAATGCGCTAGCGTAACTCGTATGTTGAAGAGTTTTTATACAAGCGCCTAACATAAAGAACGCCCTGACCAACACAGTCTGGTTTAACGTGTTTAACATGTGTGGTTTAACGTCTCAAAACTACCATATGATTATGAAAGACGCCGTATTCAGGGCTCCGGAAATTTCGACCACCTGGGGTTCTTTAGGCTCACAACATTGAATGGCCTACCGTATATATGCAGGTGTGAAACTGATGTAGCCCAGATAATGGTGGAGCACTCCTTTTCTCTTGCGGAATAGTTGGTTCCCGCTTTGGATAGCAACCGGCTACCATAATTTATAACACTTTCCAGTTCGTCAGATGTCTGCACAAGGAGAGCCTTAACGACGACCTTAACGACCTTAACGTTCCTTGCAGACAGTTCTGGTGGTCGCACACAACTTTTATTCATTGATTGATATTTATTTATTTATTTATTTATTTATTTATTTATTTATTTATTTACAATACTGCTACTCTTCTTCGAGAGCGTGGCAGTTGGGCAATACAGTAATTTTTCACACACACAAAAAAGGATGTAGACGTAAAAACATGCAAGCATAATAACAGGACATGAGGATCATATAACCATTGAGCAGTACAGAAGTTAAACATTAATTATGTTATTAATACACATTGTATGCAATAATCACAAGATACAAAGCAAGTTATAGCCATTATACAGAGCTGAAACCATGCCGAAATGCGATAGAAATAAAATACATGATTGAAGAAAGGAACTTATGTTTGCATTGGTACCGTAAGGGAAAACATAATGAAACAGTTGTGACACGAATAGCATGCACTGAAAGCATACTTCAAAAATAGCTATACTACTGTGAAAGGAATATTGAAAAAGGTGTTGCTTTAACTAACAAACATCAGATCTGGACCGGTGCGCCTGCATGCGTATAAACTGTTATGCGCGCCCAGTTTTTTCTATCTGTGCAATAAATTCTGAAACGATTGGGAGTTTGTGATAGTGGCATCAAGTTGGTTCCATTCCGCTATCGCGCGCGGGAAGAATGAGTACTTAAACGTGTCGTTCCTACATGCGTATTCTGACAACGTGCGCGCATGTTTATTGCGAGTTTGCCGAGCCTGTGAAAATGAAAGGTATTTGGATGAATCTATCTTGTAGTTATTTTTTACTAGCTGGAAAAGGGATTTTAAGTGAGCGTGTTTCGCTCTTGTGGACAGCGTTTGTAAACCTGACGGAGTTAAAAGATGTGTTGGGGAATCTGTGCGTCTCTATTTGTTGTAAATAAATTTTACAGCTTTCCTTTGTATTGCTTCTAGTTTGGTTATATTAGTCAGCGAATACGGAAACCAGACAGTGTTTGCATATTCTAAAACTGGTCTTACGAATGATGTGTAAGCTAGCAGGTTCGTTGGCGTTGTTGAGAGCACTAGAGTTCGTTTTAAGAAGAATAGTTTGCGTAGCGCCTTCGAAGTTATATTAGCGATGTGTTTGTTCCATTTGAGATCAGAAGTCAGTGTAACTCCTAGATATTTATGTTTCTCAACTTTATTAAGAAGTGTGTTATTAATGGTGTATGGGAAGTTGGATGGCTTTGTTTTTCTGCTAACGGTCATTATCCCTGATTTTTGTGTGTCTATTTTCATCTGCCATTTAGAGCACAAAATAGCCACGACAGCTAAAGCCCCGACAGCTAAAGCTAAAGCATTAAGCATAATGTGATCATTGTAATGATTAATTTCTCTATAGATCACACAGTCATCCGCAAATAGCTTGATGTTGCAAGTGATGTTAGCAGTGATATCATTAATATAGAGCAAGAAAAGCAATGGCCCAAGTACCGAGCCTTCGGGAACGCCACATGTTACTGCTACTGTGTTAGAAGACATCTGTTCATAGAGTACAAATTGTGACCTGTTAAATAAGAAAGCTTTTACCTAAGCGGAAAGTTCTCCTATTCTGAAAACATTTTCTACTTTAGCTATTAGTTTGCTGTGGCATACACAGTCAAAAGCCTTAGATAGGTCAAGTAGAATTAAGTCAGTTTAACCACGGTTATTAACTGTAATGGCAAGGTCGTGAACTGTGACATAAACCAAAATCAACTCCTCATTAAAGTGCGTTTTTCTCGGGCATCCTAATAATATTAAGCCAGTACCACCATGAATAATGCGCTAGCGTAACTCGTATGTTGAAGAGTTTTTATACAAGCGCCTAACATAAAGAACGCCCTGACCAACACAGTCTGGTTTAACGTGTTTAACATGTGTGGTTTAACGTCTCAAAACTACCATATGATTATGAAAGAAGCCGTATTCAGGGCTCCGGAAATTTCGACCACCTGGGGTTCTTTAGGCTCACAACATTGAATGGCCTACCGTATATATGCAGGTGTGAAACTGATGTAGCCCAGATAATGGTGGAGCACTCCTTTCTCTTGCGGAATAGTTGGTTCCCGCTTTGGATAACAACCGGCTACCATAATTTATAACACTTTCCAGTTCGTCAGATGTCTGCACAAGGAGAGCACAGAGTCCTGCGCATCTTTCGTATATGCAGATTTCACCAA
The DNA here is from genome assembly GCA_013436015.1 of Rhipicephalus annulatus. Classification (NCBI taxonomy): domain Eukaryota; kingdom Metazoa; phylum Arthropoda; class Arachnida; order Ixodida; family Ixodidae; genus Rhipicephalus; species Rhipicephalus annulatus. The sequence continues at coordinate 234,498 of WOVY01011572.1, forward strand.
CGGCGTATTCGTCGAAATGGGCAAGTATTAGAGGTGTCTGAAGGCGTTGTTTCTGTTTTTTGAATGCTTCAACTTGCGATATTTTTCTGGTAACTTCGATGCTTCTGTTAGTAGCGTTAGTGGTTCGGCAATCCGTGAGAATTCCTTGATGAAGTGTCGTCTGTAATGGGCGCAGAAGCAAAAAGAAAAAAGTACCGACGTATGGGCTTTTTGTTGGTGGGCGGCAGGAAGGCAGCAATGGCATCCGCTTTCGGAGGTTCTGGGCCAACTCGAGAATCGCTAATAACATTTCCCATAAAAAAAATACTTTGTTCACGAAAGAAGCACTTTTATGGTTTCAGGGTCAATACAGAGGCTTTGATTGTCTAAAGTAGAGCTTCGAGGTTTCGGAAGTGTTCGTTGAAGTTTGAGACAAACAGAACTGGATGGACGTCGCCCAACTACATGTGTCCCATCTGCTGCTTCAAGCGAGCCACTACTGTATCCATAGCGCTTCAAAAGTCGTAAGGGCCGATGAAAGGCCGTTTGTTCTTTTAGAGGCCCAGTCTTTTCTCGGTGATTGTCAGAGCATCCTGATCATGAACAAAGTAGCACTTCAACCAGATGTCATGTGGCCGTGACGATGAGAATGACTTGAAGACAGGCATGGCTATTTTGCGAAAAATTGGAGGCAACCTTAACCTTTTACATAGGTGTCTGAAAGTGGCATTGATACATTGTACATTCATATGCTCTCGCACATTTCTTTACTTTGCGTGTCGTCGTGCTGCCGCAAAAGATCTCAAATGCCACGTAGAAAGAAGCATGTTGAGAACTGCTCCACCAGGGGCCGCAATGATCCCAACTGCTCACAAGATAACTATCTAGATTTTCAATGAACTTATTCAATTTATTTTTATTAGTTTTTATGACAGTTACTTGCTCGTTATCTTTAGTAAACTCATGGCCTGATATTGCATGCATTCTTTACGCCCCAGTAACAGAAGCCTAAACCACCGATCTCTTGTGCATTTTGAAAATTTTATAAACGATTTAGAATACTTAATACTCTACAGTAAGGAAGCATAAAACGGTCCCATGGGCCTAACTCTTCCTGGGGACTCATCGACAAACATGACGCCGTGCACGAGTTGACGAACAGGACACCAAGGTTATCACTTTTATTTCCATAATGCCTAGTTTCAGTGGTCTACAGAATGTAGGGAAGTACGATGTGTTTCAGCTTCACTAATATCATGGGCTGTTGATTTGGCTAACTCTGGCATTCTCACTTTTTAGGGGACTGGTGGCGGGTGGTGAGATTGACCCTATTTTTGTGGCGCATACCCGTTTTGCGATGCGCTGTGACTGCATGACACACTGTGACGTCATCACATAGCGACAAGGCTAGCCCGTAAGGTACGCGTAATGCCCTTGAAAGTCTTCCTGTGTACTCCATGTCATCAACGCCTTCGTGTAACCAGGTACGTGTGACGCAAAACGACCGACATAGAAATGTCCTTGCATATTTGATTGGCAGACAATGAGACACCGCTGTTTCGACCACGTTGAGAGACATAAGAAACCACTCAGGTTACATGTTCGCCGCGTGTGGACATGATAAATTTGCCACATTCCTAGCCATCTTCTTTTTACATTGAAGTTAATTAGGTTACATGACTTAGGCTTTGTCCTACTTACAGTAGCCGCAGTGGTTGGCGTCCGCAGAAAACTGCTAGAGGGTTCATTGTCTGAGCCGTAGGTTGCACGATATAGATTTGGCCAATCAGGCGCTAACTGGTGCGTTTCAAATCGAGCGGTGAATTCATAGCTTCACATTACCTCGCTTCCAATAATACAGACTCACGTTCTTTCCTCACCACAAGTAATATCGCTGGCTAATTGTATAGACTCATGCATGTCAACGACGTCGAGGCAAAGACGAAAATTTCTGAACTCGCGAATTTGAAACGGCAATGATGGGTTGCCTCCACTACTGAGTGCATCAAGGACCTGTTAAATGTGTGCCGCCAGCAAGATCATTTTCCATTATAGCTTCGCTGCAGAATCGTTCTCACGGATTAGATCATAGTGTTTTCCCTCTTTCTCTTTTTCAAACTTTCCGGTGCATCTTCATTCAGTGGAGATTTCAAGAATTTGTGAGAAAAAAAAGGAAGCAGAAAAATACAAAAAGAATGCGAAAAAGTTCTTTTTTCCATGAGCAACGGTTCAAATTACAGTGGCTTTAGAAGCTTGAGAGTCCACGGCGATTGAGCAGCAGTGGAGTCCTGTTTTGACGGAAAGCATTGCGTCATCCAATTGGCAATCAAAAGTTTTCAAGCAACCAATTGGGAGTGATGTCGGCAGACAAGCAAAAATATATATCAAAGACTCAAGAGAACATCAACCGCTTCATATCTCAAATAGCCTAAAAAACTATGACAAAACAACAAAAAGCTAAATAAAAAAGCTATAAAAAAGATGCTTCGCGATTGCGAAATCGCGATGAGGCGCCAAAATCTAGTGCCAAATGATATAAATTCTTAGGCGGCGACTCCTTTATATAAGTAACGACTGATTGCGAGAGCTTTATATAAGAGACAACTTATTTTAGGTGGTGACTGCCACGCGCGCCTTTCTTGTGCCGCACCATTTTTCCGCAAATATCTTACCATAGTACTCAATTCGTTTAGGCTCTCATAACTTTACAGTCTTTTTTTTTATTCACGTTGGCCAAACAACCACGCTCTTACACACAACACATTCCTTGCATTAAAGGTAATGTCTAGTTCACCAGTTATTGCGCAAAAGGTTCAGATGACTGTGAACGTTGAAGCACCAGATCTAGGAAAGATAGCCCCAGGTATACAGAAATGTCCTAAGCTCATCATAATCCAACAAAATGTCAGCATATTCACAAATTAAATGATGGAGAGTGGGGCGAAGCATCCGTCCGTCCATTCGTTCTTGCTTCCGTCCGTTCATGCGTCCGTCTGTGCGACCATCCCTGAACCCCTCCACCCGTCTGTGCGCGCATCTGTTCGTGCGTCCACACGTTCATCCGTGCGTCTGTCCCTGCGTTCGTACATGCATCCGCCCCTGCGTCCATCCATGCGCCCATCCGTTCATGCAGCCATCCGTGCGTCCGTCCATGCATCTGTCTGTGTGTCTGTTCGTCCATCTAGTCAACACTCCAAGTACCACCATCTCGCATCTTTTCATCATATATTTCCCATATAGAAGCGCCGCCATCCAGCGGCCATTCCAAGGACTAAGGGAGAGGTGGCACACGCACACTTTCTTACGGCTTGCGCTTCGGGTCTACTTCCCACCTTTAACCACCTCGAGTTCATGGTATATACTAGTTCACTGTATTCATTGCACTGCGGCCCAACGCTCGCTAAACCTTTCTAAAACTAAGGAAGTTACGCCCAGCGAGTATAACGTAGCAACCCTTTCTTGTCAGATAGTGCTCAATGTACATGCCAATGGCTGCCAATGGGGAATAAGAGACAACAGAATTCGGCTTTTAGTAACGCACACGCTGCGATTTTTATACTGTTCAACAACGCACAGCAGAAATCTCCCACCGGCACCTTTTTGCAGGTCAAATTGTAAGACTGGTTACACACTGCGACTACGACTACGACTAGTACGAGGGATGAACGGGTGCCGCTTTAACGAGCTTCGCCCCTAAAACCATGATACGTCCTTCGCGAAAGAGAACCAGACATGCCCTCAGTCAGGGCTGGTGCTCATATTTCCTGGGCATGTCAAGGCAATCCGCTTTCTCACTATAGCTATAAACATATTCAGCCCTCTGAATCCCAGAACACATGCCTCACTTGGTGTTCCTTCGGTACGCTGCCTTCATAGAAATTGATTCTGCTGGGCGAGCCTAGTGTACTGTGTCCTTGCCTTTCTCCCAGAGATAGAGTCACGCAATATGCAACGTTTCTCGGAAAGGCCAACGAACGAATGCAGCCGCTGTAAGTTGTTATCTATTCGTTTTAAATGCGAAGCATTTCTTAGCGAACTTCATCGACTTTAAGCGTATCTATCTATCTAGCCACCTACGACTTTTAGCTCTTCTGGCCGTTTCGATAATGATATCAATACCAAACTCAGTATGGCATAACATGACTGTATGATGAACATGACTAGTTATAACATTAAAATCATGATGCGTATGTCATGAATGTCATGATTTATATTTCATGGTCCTGCAGCTCTTGCGGTGGTTTCGTTGACATCGCTTGCTGCAAAACTGGCATGGTATGACATGAGTGCATAGCGAACACAAGCAACAGACCCTAAGATGAAAATCATCACATGCGTTTCGTGTAACAACATGACTACATGCCACGCTCATGATGCGCTCACGGTTGTTTCGCTAGCGTCACATATACCAAATGTGGTATTACAGTACATGAATGGATGTCGAAGGTATGCGAGTGGTGCAAACATGATAAACATGAAGTGCGCGTCATGTAACAACATGAATACGGGCTACGCTCATGATGCACTGGCGGCCGTTTCGCTAGCTTCACTTATCCCCAATTTCGTATTACGGGACGTGAATTGATGACGAAGGTATGATACTGGTGCAAACATGAGAAACATGAGATACGTGTCATGTAACAATATGACTATATGCTACGCTCATGATGCGATCATGGCCATTTCACTAGCTTCGTATGTACCAAACTTGATATTACGCCCCGCGAATGGATGACGAAGGTATGTGACTGGTGCAAACATGATAATCATCAGATGCATGTCATTTGAGAGCATGACTACATGCCACAGTCAAGACGCCAATACATTTCAACGCGATGCGGTGCACGAGCTCGCCGGCGTTCTTTTCGTCGCGTCACGCCGCCGTTGCCACCCACGCCAGGCACCGGTCCTGCCATATACTCGCAGGCGCGCGCCGCGCTGTGTTGCTTTCACGCATGCGCGTTTCAGCACATCTGGCGTCGCTCTGTCACGAAAAGAGGGAGACGCAGTGTTGTCTAGGTAAGGAATCAGCGCGAAATGCAGCATGTAGCATTTCGCGCCGGTGTCTGTCGGGCCACGCCGACGGACGCTGGCTGCGCCTGTCGTCAGACTATAAGTGCTCGCGTTTTAGATGCGGAGCATCTAATACTCGAGGCTTGTAGTGCGGCGCCGTCCGCAAGCTTCCTCCTCCTTCTTCCACCATCTGTGCATCCCTTCCTCCTCTACACACCGCGCGCGCTTCACTCCTCCACCATCTGTGCATCCTTCCTCCTCTACACACCGCGTGCGCTTCTCCTCTTCACGAACATTCGCTAGCTGTATAATGTAGCGCGCATGCGCCGTCACGCTTCGAGAACATCGGTAGCTGACGCGCGCGCATGCGCCGTCTCGCTTCGAGAACATCGGCAGCTGACGCGCGCGCATGCGCCGTTGCGCTTCTCCCCCTTCTCGAACATTCGACAGCTGACGCGCGCATGCACCGTCACCCACCATCTGTGCCGCGCGCGCTTCTCCCCTTCGAGAACATTCTACAATTCTGATTCTCCAGTGGACGCGCATGCGCCGTCGCGCTTCGAGAACATTCGACAGCTGACAGTGCATGCGCCGTCGCGCTGTATATATACTCAAGGTCGGCGCTCGCTCGCTCAGTTGCCGCTCGTCGGTTGGTTTCTACGGCGCGTCGACGTCCAAGGTCGCGGTGAAATGAATGCCAACGAATCCACAAACACAATGATCGACGTCCCTTCGACCAGCGCCGCCCTTTCGCATACGTGTGTACGTGTTCACTCATTTAACACCACCTCCTACAACCACGTTAACCAATTTAGCCATCGACCCAAGTAAGTCGCAATTTAACACCCCATTTTACAACCACGTTAACCAATTTAACCATCGACCCAAGTAAGTCGCACTTTAACACCCCGTTAACCAATTATATGCTCCGCATCCTCCTCAGTGTTCCCCCGAGGGAAGCTGCGGGCAATTTTTTTTTTGCTAACGTAGCGTCACTGTGCTCAGCGTGGGCGCGTCAACGCTACTTGGTTTATATTGGGCCCTTCATGGTGCACTCGCGGCCATTTTGGTACCTACACACATACCAAATTTGGTGTTACGTGACGTGGATGAATGACGAAATATATCACTGGTGCTAATAGTGTGCACACGGTCACTTTGCTAGCTCCACAAATACTAAATTTGGTATCACGTGACGTGAATAGATTGCGAAGGTAGACAACACATTCAAACATGATAATCATGACACGGAAGTCTTGTATGGCATGATTCACCACAACCTGGCAACATTTTGCTGATTTTAAAGTGACATATCAACATTTCTCATTCGTGTTTCGCATATCATCGCGATATTCCCATGGTACGTGGGATCTGCCAATTTTTCATTGTTTTTGGATAAATCGCATAGTTAGAATTCGTATCAAGAAAACATTGCTGACAAATGTGGGAGAGCTCGGTTTGTGGCTTGATGACATTAGGGGAGACAGATAAGAGAGCGATTATTGGGCTGTCACATAAGCTGCCGCTTTTTAACGCGAGAGCGTTAAATAGCTCATTTCGCAGGAATTTGGGTTTCGGCATCGGCATTGCCGTCGGCTTCCACGTCGTTGGTTTGGAACTAAAAGCCATCTTCCCTGTGACTGAAAAATTAATAAAGCTGTCAATGAAACAAATAGTAAAAATTTTCTGGTACCTATGAGGATTCAACACTGGGCGAATGCGTGGCAAACAGGTGTTCTACCACAGAGCCACAAGATTTGTTGAAAGTGCCTAGGTAAAAACTTCATCATCTCCAACTAAAGTGAACCATCTGTATACAGATGCAAAGCAGCAGCAGGAGAAGCAGCAGCAGCAGCCGCCGCCGCCGCCGAGTCAGCTGAAGCATGCGCAATATTCGTTGAAAGACGTACGCACCCATCGCGTACATTACGCCGAGCCCACTCATTAAGCTGACAGTGACAGATGGCAAAAGGCACGCGCGGATATAAGCACGCGAAACGTGTTTTGCTAAAAATGCTTCAATGTTGAAGATATGCATGCCTTGAGTTGAGGATTCAAGTATGCTACGGAGGTAATGAAGGAAAAAGGCCCCGTCAGGTCGTTAAGAGAAGAGTAACCGGTTACCATCGTTGCAACCAAACCAGCCAGCCATTGCGTTTAACACTCGTGCTATGATCTTTCGTTCAGCCCTGGAGAACCAAGAGATTAAAAGAGCTTGTTTTTCTGAGCTGTGGCTGCGCTGACGAGTATCCCCAAGATACCGGCTAGTGCACTCATCAAAGTGCCTAGTTTAATTACAAGAGGCATAAGTCTTAAAGTACTTGCGAACAAAGGAAATTAAGTATTCAGGTAAATGCAGCACCAGGACGACACGTGTTGAAAAAATCTTTCGCTTTCGTTTTGCTCCCGAGGGCTAAATTAATTTGTGATGGCTCCCATATATTAAATGCAAAGCATTTGTTTGCCAACAGCGAGCACTTTTGCGATCTATCTTGCAGACCAAATTCAGTATGGGGGCTCAAGATGATTTGACTGATATGACTCGCTGATCATCACGTTAATAACGTCACAATACCGTCACGTACGTCGTCAAACACTTTTTGCCAGACAGTGGCACATACCCGCGGGCAAGTGTGTGCCACTGGTATGCGGGTGTGTCACAGGTGATTGACACTCCATATTGACCCACGAACGGTGAGAACACACATGGGTAATTTTAACGCATGAGTGTTAAGAAAAAGCTGACATCAGCTGTGTTTACACGACGAATGTGAATAAAAAATGGCCATGGCCCCAGCAATAATTAAATTATTTCATTCTGCGCGGCAACAAAGTATTCTGCCACAGAGGCACGCAAGGTCTTGCAAGTGCTTTTAAATAGACCGTAATGTTCGCCCAACATCAACTGAGAATGCAGGGATGGCTTCCAAATTTTATATACACTACATATGTACTCCTTGGATACAGCCGTCACGTCCGGTTATGTTGAACTGCAGTGAAACTCATTGTACTGAAGGTGTCTTGATTTATTATCCAACGTTGCGCCGAAAGAACAACCACACACTGAAGAAACAAATATAGACACTACGGGCGCTGGCAATCAACACGTTTGGATGACAAAAAGCGGCAGGAACACATGAGGAAGAAGAACCCTCTGTAGAAGAAATATACTGTAGTAAAACTCGCTGTTGGGCTAATGGTGCACGTCTTCATTGAATATTCAACGTCATGCCAAAACTTATTCACAGCTTATATAATCAAGAAACGACGCGAACAGACAGAAGTAATTTCAATTCGAGAGCGTTAAAAAATGGCATCTCCACGAAGTGAATGACGAGAGGGTGAATCAACAGGTTCTGAGGTCCATAATGTCTACGTTGAAGTCGCCCACTAATACAAAGGACAGACAGATGAAAGGACGGATAGGGGAACAGGTGGATGGACGGATAAATTAACGGGCAGACAGATGGGTGAACAGACAGATACAGACAGATAGTCATTACAGTACACGACACTGAACAAGAAGGCGTTCTTGATGCATTACTCTGTTTACTAAGAGCAATCGTGTGCTGAGTGGTAATGGCGCTCCCGTATTTGAACAAATAATGTAAAAATGATATTAAGGAAAGGTTATTTCCGTGATGTAACATAGCACTAATAGCAAATTTAGACTATCCATTTTGCGTCTTGTGTGGCTGCGTACGTTTAAGAGGTCCGAAACACAATGGCAGCCTGACTGTATAATATGAGTGGGAGAACGCAGTCTTCTTCCTCCAATGCGTTAATAAATATTCACCGCGCATAGCGAGCCGCAGTTAATTGTGATCGAAAATCAGAGGGCAGGATCAGTCATCTTCAACAAACCAATAATGATTTTCAAGGTCTGTTTTCAGATTTAGGATGCTATCAAACGAGGTTACCAATCTAGACATGACGCCTTTTGTGACCTGATCACGGTGTAGTTGCGTACTCTATTCCTTTGACGTGCGGAAATAAGTAGATCAGATAAATTTAATGACGCGTCTCATGGAGCATGCGCTAAAAGCTAGAGAAAAATGGAAGAGGCGCCCCTTTGGGTTCTCATATCTTAACGAGTGGTTGTGAGACACGTTTACTTTGCGTCGTTGGTCGTACAAGGACCACGCCGAGCTCTCTAATTGCCATCGTGATCTCTCAATGTTGTGCGCCAACTACGTAAGACGCTTTTTTCTCTGTTGTGCTGCGCTTTGTCTACTAGTCTGCACCTTCTCTCGTTTTCGTGTTTTATTTGCTTTGGTGGTGGGCGCTTCTATATTGGCCCGCGCCCTTCAAATACGGTAGGCACTGAATGAACCCTAGCACGGCGGCTGGGTTCCGAGAAAATGTGTTCTCTCTCTCTCACCTTTACTTTCTCTGTCTCTCTATCTATCAGACACTGGGGCCCTATAGAGGAGCTTCCGCTCGATGACGCAATGGCTGATGGAACCCTCAGGAACCCACCGAATCTGTCGTTCCCGCTGCCCAATAGAGCGGAATAAGCCGTAGTTTAGTGGTTGGGGGGACCAGCGCTGGTCCCAGTATTCTTTTCTGCTCTCCGTCAACCAACATTGCTGACAGCAGAGATACCCGTCGCTCTGAATGGTCGCCGTACTGCTAGTGCCATAAAAAGCAGTATGCGTTATATAACATAATGCAAGCAATGAACGTATATCTCATTCCTTTGTTTTTGGACGAATGGGTGCTATTCACAATATCAAAACCGATGGTTTAACGGACACTTGCCTAAATATTATTAACAAAACGAAGCTTGTATGATATAAATTTTTAGAAGTTATTCGTTTAGGTCTTTGTATAAAAATATGGGTAGTTTTGTCCATTGGCAATAAAATAACGTAACATATATTGAAGGTGTTGCGTATAAACACTAGGTATGGTAGGAAGCCTCAGATATTTGACAAAGTGCACGCTTGTTCATTACAGACCTTCTGTGTTACAGAAATACTATAGATACGTGTTCAAGTTTCACTCAAGGGCTAAGGAGTAGCCGGTGGCATAATTATGCGCCAACATCATCTTATACATCATATCAATAAAAAAAGTTTCGGTGTGGTGCAGAAATAAATAATGGCACTGAAACGGGCTCATTGGTTGCTCATGATTGCAAAAAAACTGCGTTAAAAACGACAAACAAACACATGCAGACGTACCTCGTTCGTCTATGCTCGTTTGTCGTTCAGTGCTTGTTTGTCTCTGTGCGTTATTCCATCGTTTTTTTTTTGCTGTTGCTTTATGATCGTAGCACAGAAAGAAAGATTCCCTGTGCGGTACTTTCAGACAGACTATAATACCTAATTCAGGCAAAATACACTCATTAAACACGTTTCATGCTGAATGAAGGAATAATGGTTTCGCCGATTTGTCATTTTCATTTTTGGTGGCCCCTTCATTGTCAATACTATCGTATCCAGAAACGTCCCCCACCCCCACGTCAAGATAAGCACCTTCCATTAATCACTTTCAAGGCAGACAGTGGGAAAAAAACCATTGGGTATGAAATTGATCGCTAAATGCAATACTAAGTGGTTCTTGATACTTCAGTCCAGATGACATTTCTATAGCTCTCCTGCGTCAAGCGCGCAGAGGCGATAACTTACTTGGCTGTAATATGTTTATCGTTTTTTTTTCATATTCCACAGTTGTCTTATTCAAGCGGCCTTATCTCCATCGACCAGCTGTGGATACGACGCTAAAAGTACGCAATCAAGTTAGTAAAGATAGGCCGACAAATAAAGTAGCTAATACTGCTGCATGGCTTAACTTTTCAGGGGTAAAAAATAAATTTTGGGCTACTTCAGTGGGATGTTCTCTATAACATAGGTGTCACTGCTGTGTTACGTCACTTGCGTGAAATCAACCGGTTGGTATTGTTTCATGAGAACGCCAGATTCCATTGCGTGTCCTGAAGCCAACATGCTTTAAATAACGCTGAAACACCGGCACACATCAAAGGACAATTTTCTCTCACAACATGTTTGACACAATGAAAAAGAAACAGACGTTGGACCTATAAACATGGCAGCGACCCATCATTCAATCATAAACGAAAGGCAAATGCACTCATACGAAGAAAGCTACAAGTGAGCAGGATGAAGAAGCAAATTAGAGGGAAAAAAAGAGGCTACAAAAAAATTTCACGACGAAAATCAAGCGGGAAAAATAGGCGAAAAAAAAAAGATCGTCAACTAGCTATTAAATTTATCTTTCCATGGCACTGCAATAGATTCACCAAGCCATACATGTGCAAAACACATCATTACGTCAAATTGCACATTCGGACGCTCCACCGCACTTAGTAAGTCAAAAATCTATCTAAAAAAGCGTATCATGGCAAAAAACGAATTCAGTTGTGATTTGACACTCTCTCATTTTGCCGATTCTTCATCAGTGGTTTGCTTCGTTTAATTTTCTTGGACGTGCACCATCATGCCGAACAACACGTTTAACTAAAGGAAATAACAGAATGCGTGCCTGCAGCACGCTTCGTTGCAGTGAATGCAAACCCGCAAGTACACACGTCGAAACATAGCTCCCACTCGCATGCATGGGCACATGAAATTACTACAAGAGAGCGAACCTTCGAATGCATCTGGAGCCAATGCGTAAATCGGTCATGAATGGGTGCCTCGGGCGTTCCGACACTGCAAAATAAATACCCTTCCTTCGTGTTCGCATTTGCATGGGTTAGGGAACGAAGGGCAGGCTCATCGTACAAAGTGGAATGGCGAATGAACACAAACAAAAAAAAAGCCATTCAGCAGCTTCGCGGGTATTTCTCATCAGCCACAATTGGTACATAGTCTTCGGGATGTGCATGTGGCACCAGAAAAAAAAGTAATGTGATTTTTTTTTTTGGCACGAGACTCATAAACCTGACGCTCTCTTTCCTACATTGTCCTTCACGACAAAGACACGGGAAAAAAATCACTTTCTGACATAGAAGTACGGACAAAACGGTAGAAGTAAAAACACACACACACAAACGCCGATCAACAATTAAAATAACAGCTCTTGACCAGCCTACGTGCATTTGAAAAGAAGAAACAATGCCGAGTAGTATCAGTGCGTTAAGACTTAGTCTTTGTCGAAGCACTGAATTTAGAAATATTGAAAAAGATAAACAAATAAATGCTGTCTACTGAACCAGACGTTTTTTATGCGTTTCGTACACCCATCAACTCGAGATGAAATCCTTCTCAGACATTTTCTTCGGTGACACTTCTAACGGCAGATTTAAACAACAGTTTTTTCACTACAGCTACGAAGAGCAATATACAACTACCCCTGCCCAGAAAACTAAGCTTGATCTTGCACAGACGATACGATGTCACCGGTAAATGATGTTTGTGCTTTATCAATAACAATCTAAGGACCTGAAAGTTGAAAAAGAAGAAATGTCTGTGTGACTGTGTTTAGATGTTCACGAGATTCTTCTTAAGCAGTGATAAAGCGGCTCTTTTGTTTGTGGGAAAGAAACAAAACCTCCCAAAGTGAAGTAAAGCAGAAAACAGCCAAACGTTTGATCGCTCGCGAAATAAAAGCTATGTCTTCAGTTCTTGAGAAGCATACATCACTAAACCTGGTCACAAACTCTAAAGAACAGTGGTCCGGAGCCCTAAGAATAGAGTTCCCAAAATTAAAGTATTTTGTTTTTTCTACATGTCGCTTCTGATATACGAGTATATTACAGCCATGAGCAAAGTTTTGGCCTTAGCATTCCTTGTGCGTCACAAAAATTAAACTATACTTTGTTTAAATGCCAAGTAAATTTGTGGGCGTACATGGAAGCTCATCAACACTGCACGCGCACGGATTGAAAGTGCCAAAAAAATTACCATAGTGAATTTGTTTAACTCTACCATATATAAAATTATTCTAAGCAGATCACGACGAGGAAAGTATTGACTTGAGAAGCACCAGAGTTGTAGATCTCGTTGGCGCTTTTATGCACCTGATATCATCTAAACAACCACGCTACACCAAACAGAGGTGGCCTTCAAATCTCCAGGTTATCATGTGCCTTTCCAATGGCGTATTTGTCATATCACCACATAATTGCAAAGTATCGAGTTTAATTTACAGCATGGTAACAATTCATACGTAATATCAGGGAATACGTGACACCTGAGGTAAAAACATATATTTAGATGTTATATGCTTACATATATTTTTCATACGTCATTTCAAGTGAAATGTTCAGGCTTTCTTATGTAAAATATCAAATGACACTGAGAATATCTACTTGGCGAAGATATATTGTATGTGTCTTCCTGGTTCCCCCATACCTGGTCCATGTTGCGCCCCCTGTGCATAAAGGTCTCACTTTACTTTATAACAACGTTAAGCAATGCGACTAATTGTGTGCTTTATGCATGCAAACAATTATGCCTCTGTCAATGCAACCTGCTATAGGTCGCAGAGGAACAGAACGAATTTGGAGAGTACTGAGAAGGCTCACCTCTGCCTTGAACAATGGCGCCATTTTGACCCTGCTACTGCAGAAACGAGTAAGGTTAATCAAACGCTACACACTACGCAAAGCGGTATGGAAACTTAGCACTTTTATAAGCACATCGTTGTCATTGAGAATACTAAAACAGAAGTCCCCATAGCGCGCAGAGGTTGATTGGAATTGAAGCAATTGATGATTGCAATGGAGTAACATGTGTCGGCAAATCTGTGTGCATGGGGCGCGTAGTGTACAACTTAATGACAAGCACAGTCTGAGTGTAGCAAAATTAACAAGCATCATGTTCCCAGAACATGCTTTTCTTGAATACTGTTATCTATGTATCATTACTCTCTTTTATTTATTTATTTTGGTGATGAAGAACTTGCTCGAATAAAAAGAAAAATAAATAAGAACACCTGAAGCCATTTTTAAAAACAGTTTTTTAGAAATTTTCAGGGCTGCTACAGAATGAAATTTAAAAAAACCTGTCTATTTTCAAGTTTATAAAATTTTAGGAAAAGCCTCTGGTCGCAATGCCTTGCAGTGACTGTCATTTCTTCTGAGATATAAGTTCACAAATAAAATGATAATACGTTGCTCGGTGAAACCGACTGAAAATACAAGTGGCCTCTCGACAAAATCGGTCTTCTACATTGGTGGGTGATAATTTTACTGCATAAATAGGGCCGCATTTCGAGTTACATTTCCCTTCTTTCCATTTTTCCTGATGCTTTCTTTCTTTTCGTTGTATTTTGATGAAATAACTAGTAGTAGGCTCGTATGACGAATATATTGTGAAGCTGCTACTCATTTCATGTGCGTGACTCGAGTGCTCACCATGCAGTTTCAAATAACTTAAAATACGTTTTTCTACGATGACATTTGGCAGCGGCCGTGTTGCTCGGGCAGAGAAGTGGCGGCAGAAACTGAGCGGCACAGCCGCCGCATATGAACTGAGAGTCGTGCTGTTTATTTTTTCAACAATTCGTATAGAGATAATTTTGTTTTTACTTCTGCCTTTCGCTGTCGGTGATTGAAAATCGCTTCTCAAGCAAGCTTGTTTTCAACAGTCATCTTTCCGAAGGCGTATCGAAAGACATGAGTGCCGTGCTTTTTTGTTTGCTTCTTCAGAATAAATGTAGGCACGCGCAATGTAGTAAGAAATGAAAATAAAGATACATAACGTAACAGCCGGTGATCATATATACCGTCCGACAAACAATTTCAAATGAAGATTGAAGCGGGCTAACAGAAAGTGCGCTTCTAGAAACGGATTAGCTACAACGTGACTTGCATGATGAAAGGCGGCTCGCTTCTTTTCTTCCACAGCTTATGAAGCAGATGAATTCCGGCACGTGTTCCAAGTTAATGCGACGTGAAGAACAAGTGCGAAGACATCTCGCTCTTGCCCCGATTGCTGCTTTTATCTCTGTACGTTCCTCAAGTTCTTATCCGCAGTGTCGTATTACATACGCCGTCTTGCACCGTGTATATGGTAGTGAAACGACAGAAACATATTGTTACAAAATACGTAAAGAAGTAGGGCCGACAATGAAGCAAAACTGTGACAAAAAGGCAGGACGGAAATTCGCGCCCACGCTACTCTCGAATTTTGCGGGCGTGCAGGCGAGGCGAGACATTGCAGGCGCGCTTCCCCAAACGCTCCTTTTGCTTTGTGTATACACATCGTCTCGGGTTTCCGTTCATTTTGCCCTTGTGGCTAGACTCATAGCTATGGCGGCTGGTATAGCATAGTACAGGAACATTCAAATGACATCGAAAAGGAAATGTAGTGCACTTGAGATCAAGAGGGCAGTACGTGCGCACACACTCACACTGCAGTACTCCACGAATATGCTTTATAGATGACAATGTTAGACCGAAGACACAATGAACGCTGCGAAGAGCACGCACAGTATGTCTGCATGATGCACACGTGATGTGTGAATGGGGTTGCAGATGATGCAAGAAAAATTGGCATTATGAAAGGCACTGATCTGACAGTGGGTGTAGAAATGCGGACAAATATCATCCATAGAAAGGTTTTCGCTCATAATTAGGATGACTCTAGCTTTGAAGTCATCTTTAGTGAACCTTCGGAAGACAGTATAAGTTTATTTCAGATTTCTTAGTGCGTGCTTGTGTGTGTGGAGGGGGGGGGGGTATGCAATATGTTGGCAAAATGGCAACCGAGAAGATATGCATCAATTTAGTAGAAAAAGTGAGGAAAAATGACGCCAGCAGAAAAAAAATGTGAGGCGAGAGAAGTAAATGAATTCAGAGGAAAAACAAAGTGAGATGGGGAAAAGTCACTGAGATTAGGTTTTAGAAAATACACAAGATCATGATTAAACGTTTGAAATCACACCACTTTATTCTTCGGGTGCGCCTGCATCTATTCTCCCCTTCAAAGCAACGGCACTTTTTCCGTCATAGTCGCATCGCTTCAAAGAACTTTAGTTTTTTTGTTATAAATCACCCCTCCCTCGCCCTGCACTGCCATGCTTCCTTGGCTCTCACTGTACAGCTGCACAGAGCTGAAAAATTGCTGCTGTCGCGCACAGTGAAACCCAGCGAATTTATCGATCCTGAAGCGCTCCCATATATATAGAATAGAAAGCACCGCAATAAGAATAAGAACCCAGAATGCCGCGACAGTATATGAGTATAAATGGACATGCTTGGTTCGTCTAACAGATTTGTCTAGAAGTGACAAAAATAGAGGCTTTCGGGAAAAGCCACGCAGGACAAAGTGTAAATATAAGCAAACTGCGAAAGATAAAATCGCACAGAGGCTTCCCCGTAATAAATATATCAGAAAGAATGGCCCAAAAAGCGTCCTACGCAATAACCCTTCGTGGTAGGCAACAAACAGGTGGGTGAAACGAGGTAAGGAAAGCCATCTAAGGGCACGTAGCGGTAACACGGCAGGTCCCGCACAAAACATGTTGAGACAGAAACGTAATCACAGTGTCTACAATAGTTGAGAAATCAAAGTATGAGACCTTCTACTAATATACGCGACAAGAACATCCGGGACGCATGTAATGCGCACGAAAATAGCACAGACATACTGTGAGGTAAGGCAATTGAAAGAACATCTCTCTTTGTACACTGTGAAAAAGCGAAAGCATACGTAGCTGTTTTGTGTTTCGTAAGCGTGCAAACTTTCGAAAATGCTCTGCCCGTCCAGACTTATTATACAGTCCTGTGTGCTTCAATATTGAAGCTGGCGCAAGGTCATTTTCTCAATAGTCGTTGTCTGACGATAAGAGACAAAATGACTTGGACGATCCTCTTCCAGTTTTCACCAACTTATAGTCAGCTCACACCCTAAGGACCAGCCAATCGGTAAGGACCGGGTTACGTGGCTTTATGAAATTAAAGTGACCAAATAGGCATTAATCTCACTTTCGGCAGAGCAGGCAGACTATGTTTCATCCGGAAAATCATAAGACAGCTGGGGATCTCACATTTACATCGATCTTTGCTTCCCTCCCTAATTCACAGAGAGGGGCCCATGGAGTTTCTGAAGAAACAGTAAAGCTAACATACACTTGCCCTGTCCACGTAAACGTGGCGTCATGTTCAGTCTCCAAAACGTGAGGTTTGTGTCGTTTTTGCGGCTTCGTGAGTGCTTCCCGGACACGCATTCATCATTAGCGGAGCCTTTGAGAATCATCTGCATGGTACCGACCATCGCTATAAGCCTTGGGTTCGCCAATCACGTACAGCGTGCTCACTCTATCCCGTTAACTGCCGTTTACAACGAAAGCTGTTTGACATCACAACAAGGGCCGTGCCGTAGTGTTGCGCTGCCAATTTCTATAACGGCTATTACCTCATATAAAAAAGAACTAAACAGGAAAAAGTATCTCGAATGGAGTGGGGTCCGAACCTTCGTCTTCGCCATGGCTGCCCAATATTCTACCATAAAGCCATGTGCCGTTGCTTGAAACTTTCGCAAAAAGATCGAATACCGGCTTTATGTCGGGAAAAAATGACGTTAAAATGTGCAGTACCACGTGGTAGAATAGTAAGATAACCAGCAGGTGTCACAGAAGGTAAATTGTGTAACTGTGCTTCACACAGTGAGAACTCCGTAAATAGTGGGTCGTTACGCAGTCATGAACAGCGTAACTAGTACTGTCAAGAGCTTTGCATGTCAGCGCTCTAAGTGCTGCTTTAGATGGAGCTGTGACGCAATGATTGAAACCGCTTCGGTCAATGAGTTGAACGCTGCCGTTTGTTTTGTTGGATTAAAAAAAAATAGACGCTGAGTTAACTCGTGTCTAACGCTGAATCTTTAAAAATAGACGCTGAGTTAAGTTGCGTCTACGGTAGACCTAATAATTAATTTCACTCACTCACTCTTCAGTGCATTCGAGCAGAACAGAAAGGAGGAGCAGCTGGCACCACACACTGACACCGAACTCTCCTCATGTGCATTTAATTTTTAAAAAACACAGATCACCCTCTATTTCTACCACTCTTTGCACGTTAGCAGAAGCCGCGTTGACATGTCCGATGTGGGCCAACGTTATGGTAAGGACGTAAGCAACAGTTTGCTTCATCGCTGGGTGGCCACTCACCGTTCATAAATGGGCAATCGATGCTTGAAAATAAATAGGGCTTACGTTAGGTAAGTGTACCTGAATGACTACAAGAAGCTTGGAGATTGCGGGAAATGTCAAAGCGGTGCAAGACAAGGGCATGAAACCTAAAAGGAAAAGGGAAAACAGGGAGATGATTGCGAAGGGTTTGGAGACAATGGCTTTGAACGACGGAGATGTCTTAAATAAAGCGTTGAGGCACCACAGCATTTCAAATTTACCTTTCTATCTTTTTCTCACCAAACTTCCCTCTTGAGAGGAGAAGTCAGCAGACAAACGCACGCGAGGGATCAATCTCAAAACTGGCAAATGAACTTTTCGATCGTTTTCCGCCATCTGTTCTGCAGTGTGTCTCTTCATTTGTACTTCACATAACCTTTCTGCTTCACGTCTGCGGTGACTTTCACGGCATATTTTCTTGTCTCTTCCTCTCTTCCATGCGTATATAATTGATTAAAAGGGGGTAGGCAAAGAACAATCGCAGAAAAGAAAAGTTGAAAGAATTACTTCAAAGTGTGCAAGACACGCCATGTGAGATTGTAGTCTTTTGCCGCTTTTTTTTCAGTCCTAGAGCACAATGTCGCAGCTGTGGCGTAGAAATAGGCAAACGCTGACGACAGCAGCGCCTAATGACTTTAGCATGGCCATACACGCTTCTTCTTTTCCCCATCTTAGACCTCTCCCTGCTCCTAAACTGCCTCGTGTGTGGTCGGGTTTACATTACGCAGGGAAAGAAAGGTTAGAGCAGAACAATGCGTTTAAGTGTTTATGAAGGTGCTTAACCACTACGTTTATAAAATATGTAGGCGAAAGGGCGACACTCGTACCCCACACTTTATGTCTTTAGACGCCAGTGAAGCTCACGAACACTGTGTTTAGAGAAATTTATTGTCATAGTCAATGGACATCAGTAAAATTTCCACATATTCGCGTGAAAATAATGTATAAGAAAGCGGGAGCTAATAACGCAAAAGCACAAGAAAAATGAGGTCTTACAAAATTCATATGAAGGGCATGTCTTTTGTTAGTATTAAATGTTCTTTTCTTTTTAGCTGCTCTTATACGCTTGTGTAGCGCGCTATGGTATGGTGTTTATAAATGGTGTTTCAATCTATTTTTTTCTGCTTGCTCGGTTTTTTTAGGCATTGTTTTATGAAAACGTTGTTTTTTTCTGACACTAAATTTCAAAAATTTAAATGTGTTGACTACATGTTCGTAGTGAGCGTACAGGTGGTGAGTCTCTTTGAATGCTACGCTGCAGTGTTGTACTGTGTAACATTCTCTATGAAGAAAGTTACACGAATGTCGCTAGCAGCTAACCCTTTTGGATACAATTCCCTGTAAACTATGAACAACAGATGCATGGCTTTATTTCACTTAACGTCGTTACGGCGATTGTACAGCAAAGCTATGGGGAAACCTCAGCTAAGAAATGCAAAGTTAAGCGAACAAGGGTATGCTGTAGCAGTGAAGGAACCTTCTCTCTGTTTGACCAGCACGTCCCCAACTTCCAATTTGAGTTTCACCTCTACATGCCGGCGCCATACTTTGTCACACTTTCCCTTCTCATTTTTGTTCTCCTCACCCGTCTAACTCTTTTCAAGCCCTTGCTACAGTGTCTGTGCTATGTATGGCATAGTATATGCGTTTCTATATTTACAGTATTGTCTTCTTCACGCAGCTTAAACTTGCCTGCTGGACAAAACTTCGTGCATTTGAGCTCAGTTTTGACAGTTCCACTTTACAACTCTCGTGTAAAGGAATATGGCTACTAAAGAACGAAAAGCAGCATGGGTGCATTACATCGACAATGGAGGCGAACTGCGCTATTTGCATCTGTGGTGGTCCTGTTGGTTCCAACCACTACTGATTCATGTGGCAGCGGCTTTAGCAGTGTAGTTCAAGAGAAATTCGCAGAAACCATGCTTTTCATTACATTATACTTCATACCAGAAAGAAATGGTGAAGCAGGGCGTCAAATGAGTGCTACGGATGCCGAGGCATTGCATTTTAGATGCGGAGCATCTAATACTCGAGGCTTGTAGTGCGGCGCCGTCCGCAAGCTTCCTCCTCCTTCTTCCACCATCTGTGCATCCCTTCCTCCTCTACACACCGCGCGCGCTTCACTCCTCCACCATCTGTGCACCCTTCCTCCTCTACACACCCAAGGAGGATTAAAAGAATTGCTAGAGTTGAAATGATTGCGCAGATGTGAAGCCGTTCCTCTGGCAAGATGGCGGCTGTGGCGGCCATCTTACTAGGGGCATGATAAGGTGTCGCCGTTCAGCGATCGAAAACGAAGCGTTTCCCTCGCACGCCCAACGAGTTTAATGCAACCAACATTTTTGGGGCCTCATAGTGCTCCAAGTGCGTCTTAAAGTCACTAGTTTTCCTTAGAGAGCCTCTAATTGGAGGCAAAGTTCTTTGAAGATTCAGTCATCCATTTTTGTTTCTGAGGGTTATTTCGTCAGGAACAACCATCCTTTAATACAGAACTACCGTAGTATTTACATAACGTATCAAAGCCACTTGATCTTTAAGCGGGCACTATCAGAAAAGAGCATGTTTCCGCCATCTTGGCAGTGGCAATAGGTGGCTTCACTTCTCCTGGCAAGGCATCGCAGGAGCTTCCACTCCAGCAACTTTTCTTTAATTCTCCTTGTACACACCGCGTGCGCTTCTCCTCTTCACGAACATTCGCTAGCTGTATAATGTAGCGCGCATGCGCCATCACGCTTCGAGAACATCGGCAGCTGACGCGCGCGCATGCGCCGTTGCGCTTCTCCCCCTTCTCGAACATTCGACAGCTGACAGTGCATGCGCCGTCGCGCTGTATATATACTCAAGGTCGGCGCTCGCTCGCTCAGTTGCCGCTCGTCGGTTGGTTTGTACGGCGCGTCGACGTCCAAGGTCACGGTGAAATGAATTCCAACGAATCCACAAACACAATGATCGACGTCCCTTCGACCAGCGCCGCCCTTTCGCATACGTGTGTACGTGTTCACTCATTTAACACCCCCTCCTACAACCACGTTAACCAATTTAGCCATCGACCTACGTAAGTCGCAATTTAACACCCCATTTCACAACCACGTTAACCAATTTAGCCATCGACCCAAGTAAGTCGCACTTTAACACCCCGTTAACCAATTATATGCTCCGCATCCTCCTCAGTGTTCTCCCGAGGGAAGCTGCGGGCAATTTTTTTTGAAGAACATGGACCCCGGCCACATCGCTTTCTGATTGTTGCGGTGGTATCGTGATTTGATGTATGGTCACTTGCCATTTGTCTCAATTCAGCTTTCTATTTTATGATTTTGGGAATTCTGTTTTGAGGAAGCCTTGTGGGCGGGCTCCATTGCAATATGAACACTCTAGAACACTGGCTTTGCTGCTGTGAGTGGAATGAGTTCCAGCGCAGCGAGAACATTCTTGCTTGACTTCCCACGTGACCAAGCTTCGTGCAGTTAAGACATTAAAGCGACTTCGGCATAGTGGTCCACGTTTACGTGCGTAGATAGAGGGACGCCTTTAAAATCTCTTTTCACGCAGTGTTAGGTACCGAAATGAGCAACCTTGACGAGGACACTTGTTTCATTAGCCGACTTGACTAGGCCACTCAAGTCGAAGCGGGAAATAGCAGCGTCAACGTCGTAGATGGTGACAGTGACGACGTTGGAGCCCGTCGGTATGTATTGGAGCGGGCGTTTATACCACCCACCTCAGTGAGGTTGCGTAGAACGTTTAGTGCCACAGAATGCAAAACATCAATCGCCATGACATTCTAACTTGGGTTCACTCTAGGGTACATAATTTCACCAGTACCATTCTCTCGAGCAGCACCGAAACAGGTTTCCTATTTAGGCACTTCATGTTGTCGTTGGGTTCAGTAGGAATGAAAATGATGAATGAAAATGGCCCTCGGGGCACCCGTTCATTCGGTCTGTTCGCGAATGAAAAGACCCTGGTGTTGCGTCTCTTCGTCTTTCGTTCGGCTCGTTACAACTTCGAAGTCGTCATCAGATGGCCCCTCACCTGTCGGTGAGTAGACATCATTGTCCTCACTCTCACAGTAGGGTTCCGTCCGCTTCCTGGACCTGGCCGCCGCGGACATCGCAGGACCTGGCAGATATCCGAACTTGTCCTTGTACATGGCTAATGAACGCAGCAGCAGACATCGCGGGGTGCATATGTTACTGCACAAGAAAGCAAGAAGCATGAACATGTAATCCATAGTTGTGAAATGTTTCAAGGCCACAATGGGTTGAAGCCACTGCTAAACACTGGGGTCGCATGCTTCAGCTTTCGCTGGTTAACGACGTGTACGGTGTGCTTGCGCGTTGATTTTTTAAATGAAACTGCACTTCTTAGTCGGGCTAAGTCAGGCGTCCGGTGTTGTCGGCGGCGTCCATGGTTGTGTCAGCGCGCCGACAGGTGTTATCTCTCCGCTCTCACTCTCTCTCTCATTGTAACACCTGCAGACACGGGCGCTTATACTCGCCCCTAGAAACTGGAGCATGTGGTGCGAGAGAGTGTAGGAGAAGCTACGTGCAGTACTTCGCCGGTCCTTCTCTCGCTGTTCACTCTCTCTCCTCCCTGCCCCTGACTTTTCCGTCCGCTCGCACTGCACTATCGACCATTCACTGGCTGGGCGCCTCTCAAGAACAGCTAGAATTGTGTGCTCGAGACGCCGCTGTGATACTTCAAGGTCGAGCCTAGAGCGCTGTTTGTTTCGTTCACTTCATAGTATTTTTCGACATTTCCAGAGCCCTCCACTACGACCTCTCTCATAATCATATATGGCGGTTTTGGGACATTAAACCCCACACATCAGTCATCAAACTTCATAGTATTGTGAGGAACCGCTTTATTCGGCCAGGCTCGAGCTAAATCACGCTGGTGATATTTTTAGATGAAGAAGATGTACAGGTGATGATGATTACAAAGAGAATAAAGAGTCATTCGCTTGTCGCGCTCACAATAATTCCCCCGCGTGGTGAAAGCGGCCGCCTGGTCGCTTGACAATATTATGAAATGCGTCGCGCATAAGGCTTTAAACGAGATACGTGCACTATCTCTGTTCCTCGGCAACGATGATCAGGACTAGCGCTAAAAGGAGAAACGCGGTAATTGACAGGAGATGTCTGTTCGACCACCGTGTATGGCCCAATGAAGCGACTGATGAATTTGTCGCATAGGCCGGGGACGCGTAATGGAGTCCATAGAAGAACTTCGTTACCAGGGGAAAAACTCACAACACGGCGGGACGAGTCGTAGCGAATTTTCGAGTGTCTTGAGAGAGGCCGGTGTTAACACGGGCCTGGTGACGGCAGTGTGCGAGACGAGATAGGAATTCTTCAGAGAAAGGAGCCGTCGAGGGTGCAGGGGCCGAAAGGAAAGAGACATCCAGAGCGAAACTCGGCGAGCGACCATGGACGAGAAAAAATGGAGAAAAGCCGGTAGTGCGTTGAGCAGCCGTATTATAGGCGAATGTCACGAAGGGTAAAATTGCATCCCAGTTCGTGTGGTTGGGGTGAATGTACATGGCGATCATGTTCGATAGGGTCCGATGAAACCATTCAGTCAATCCGTTGGTCTGCGGGTGGTAGCTGGAAGTGGTCTTGTGAACAGTGTTCGAGGCACGCAAAACTTGCTCGACAATGGAAGATAGGAAGACTTTGCCACGATCACTGAGGAGAATGCGTGGAGCTCCATGACGCAAAAAGATGTGGCGAAGAAAAAAATCGGCGATCTCAGTGGCAGTCCCAGATGGTATAGAAGCTGTTTCTGCGTAGCGGGTAATGTGGTCGACTGCCGTGACAATCCAGCGATTCCCATTGGATGATATAGGAAGAGGGCCATACAAGTCGATTCCAACGACATCAAAAGGTGAGGCGGGACAAGGAAGAGGTTGCATTAAGCCAGCCGGAGCAGTTGTCGGTCGTTTTCGCCGTTGGCAATGGACACAGGAGGCGACGTACTTAGCGACAGCTGAAGAGAGGCCAGGCCAAAAACAACGACTTCGTATGTTGTCGTAAGTCTTGTGGTAGCCTAGATGAGCAGCGGTTGGATAATCATGAAAGGCTTCCAGAACTTCACGTTGCAGAGAACGTGGGAACACGGGTACCCACTTGTTGCCATCGATGTGGTAAATGTAGCGACATAAAGCATCACCGACAAGCTTAAATTGTTTAAGTTGTCAACGGAGTCTGGCGTTTGGAGGAGTAGTAGAGCCGGTCAAGCGGTCAACAATGGTGCGGCAGTATGGGTCGACACGTTGTTGTGAAACAAGGACGGATAGGGTGGCAGGTGATCAACTTAGCGCTGCGATTGGAGAGGTGCTGTCGTTTTGGATTATCGATGGTGAATTGCTTCCGCTGGGCAAAGGACAGCGCGATAGATCATCAGCATCTTGATGCTTCTTCCCAGATCTGTAGGCGACATCGAAATCATACTCCTGCACGCAGGCGAGTGTTGTTGGGCGGAGCGGGTGGCGGTGGCTGCAGTAAGACGGCGACGTTGGATGGGCCAGGGTTTTCTTGGGCCGCCATGGCAGGGGGTTGTATGCGACGACCCGAGCGGAGCTCCAGCGAGAACGGGCGAGAGGACTTGAGGGAACGAAAAGCACAGTCCACCACTTCTGAGGAACCGGTTTATTCGGCCAGGCTCGAGCTAAATCACGCTGGTAATGATATTTTTAGATGAAGAAGATGTACAGGTGATGATTATTACAAAGAGAATAAAGAGTCATTCGCTTGTCGCGCTCACAGTATTTTTAACCGTGCACGTTAGCTACTAGAGCTGGAAACGCATATCGCATTTTTCGTGACAGGAGAACACCACGTGCGGTGAACGGCGCTATTGGTTACATGGCGTAAAAAAAAAAAGAAATATTCTTCTTCTAACGCTGGGTTCTCCCATGCGAAATGCCGTTACGGACGCTGCGCAATGCATTCGCATTTTCTCACGATCCGCTTTTGGGAGGTGTGGGCATTTTTTTTAAACTTATTCGCCAATTTTACAAATGGTGGCGTTGCCATGCGACATCCGTCGTAACTTTCGTTTGGGAGATGCCCACGCAGCCAGCCCATGCCATCTTTTAGTCCGCCTCACTTTGGCAGTTCGCTGGTGTTGTTTTGTCACTGGCAATTTCTACTACGATTATTTTGAATTTGGTAGTGAACTACCGAAGTTGGACAGGTACCGCGAGTTGTAGTAGCAATTGTTTACTCTTTATTGTTTGCTTGCTGAGCTAGAAGAATCACAAAATATGGTGGATGCCGCTGTGCAGACGCTGTGAACACAAAAGCGAGGTTTCCTGCTTTGCACGAGCACGGTCGCTCGATCTTTCCCGGCCATGGCATGAGCAGCGTTCACAAATTGTACGTGCATTCCTTCACACCGCAGCAGACGATGTGCCTAGCGTTCAAAACTTCTTTTTGTTCATTATACGCCACACACGCGTTTCTCAACACGCAGTGTGGGATATAATACATGATACAGTCACTGAACTTCTCAGCAAAGCCTTGACAACATGGTGGCTGCAGTCGAACATACTACGCAGTTCTAAGTGATGGGCACACTGGCGATGGCTACCGGCACGCCGACTGCACGATTCCCCAAACGACAGCCATGTTAGGCTTGGCCTAGCGCCCTCTCTAGGCGGTGAAAGTTGCGAATCCCGAACATGACGATGACTGTGATGGCAACAACCCATCAAGAGTTTGCAGTATATTTACCATCACATTATTATTGACAAATATTTATGGGTATAACATTATGGTGCAGTTGCGTGCAAAATTGTGCAATTGTGTTTTTTTTTCCTTGTGGCATTGATTAAATTCTGAACGTTGTCAGTTTTTCTCTCCAGCTCTACAGTTCAAGTAAAATCCAATGTCACGCATGCTTTTAACGATCCATGCTGCTTTATATAAAGTGTAAATATTATGTTCAATAATTAGGAACAGTGAAGCCATAAGTGAAAAATGAACGTAAGACAAACACGCTGAAGCGTGATTGAATACCGTAGCTGGATAGCATATACCAAAAATATTCCTGATGAACAAGTTGACTACGATTATCATTATCAGCTTTATTTGCAATGCCTTTCAAATGGGGTCTCGGAGACTTTTCCTAAATCATGCATTATCAGGACACGCATTCAATGTTTTCCACATATATACATCCACTTTACTAAACCAGCCAAATGCGATTGAGTTGTGAAGGATGTGAAGGCGCAGATAAGCTCGAAGTATACGTGCGCACACAGTGAAGTGCTCATTTATCAGTAAATCACAAGGGGGCACACCAAAAAAAATCCCAACAGGAATTTTGTGGATTTGCAATCAGCAGTACTGTGTGTTAAGCAAAAGTTGTTAACGATTTAGAGTACGAGGTACTATACTATGGGAGGGCTTAAAGCCGTCATGTGGGCCTTAAACCTGCGAGTCAGCAGTACTACACGCTTGAAGGATCTTACCTTCTAGGAAATGAATTTTATGTAATCATCCTGATGTTGCCAAGTAATAAACCCCAAACCAAGACTGCGTAAAAGCTATCTTGTTTTACTCTCACTTCGGTTGTCTATTTTCGGGCTGCTAACTATTTTGCCACGTCATACGACTTCGTGAATACCAAAACACTATTTACAGCAAGAAAATAAAAAAAAGCGCGTCAGGCGCATGACAGGCGCTTGCTTGCTCTCTTTTGGGGAATCCAGCACCACCTCTTCCTTTCCGACGTAATGCTCTATACATTATCACAGATACGGCTGGGCACGATCGAAGAAATCTTAAGTGAAGCTCCTTAAAGCAGCACCCGTTCGACCCTCGTCGTAGTCGTAGTGCGTAACCAGTCTTACGCTTTGACCTGCAAGGTGGTGCCGGTGGGAGATTTCTCCTGTGCGTTGTTGAACAACAAAACATTCGCAGCGTGCGCGTTAACTAAAAGCCGAACTCCCCCGTCTCTCATTCCCAATTCGCGGCCATTGGCATGTACATTGAGCACTATCGGACAAGAAAGGGTTGATAGGTTATACTCGCTGGGCGTAACCTCCTTGGTCACGGAAAGGTTTAGCGAGCGTTGGGCCGCAGTGCCATGGATGCAGTGAACTAGTATATACTATGAACTCGAGGTGGTTAAAGGTGGGAAGCATATACCAATTGCAAGCCGTAAGAAAGTGTGCGTGCGCCACCTCTCGTTTAGTCCTTGGAATGCCCGCTGGTTGGCAGTGCTTCTATATGCGGAACATATGATAAAAGATGCGAAATGGTAGTACTTGAAGTGTTGACCAGATGGACGAACGGACACACAAACAGACGCATGGACGGACGCACGAACGGCTTCACGGACGAATGGACGCTTGGACGGACGCAGGAGCGGATGCATGGACGAAAGCAGAGACGGACGGACAGATGAACGCGCGGACGCATGAACAGATGCATTGGTGGTCACACAGGCGCACGCTTGTATGGACGGAAGCAAGGACGAATGGACAGACGGATGCTTCGCCCCACTATCCATCATTCACTCCGTGGATATGCTGCCATTTTTTTTAATCTGTCTTCTCCGCATCCGCTTGCGAGCTGTTCTGCTTTGATAGTTTGCTCTTCTGAACAATGGAATGCCTCTGTGCGCTGCGCAACATGCGTATGGGATAGCGTCTCGAAAAGAAAGCGATCCGTAGGGGATGGACGAGGGGACATAGTTGAGAAATGATGGCCCGATTGTATTCAACGTATTCCCCAAATAATCGCACCAGCAATCATTGGTATTGCAGCTATAATTTCCTTCTTCCACCGCACCTCATTTCCTGATACCATTCAGTCTCCAGCAGTGACTGACCACGGTGAATCAGTTTCCAACAATCCTGTCACGATACTCTCAGAAGTTGATTTTTAAATTTACTGTTTCGTGAAGAATAGTGATTTCTGGACTTCATTGTCAAACGTGCTTCTAGAAAACTCCGAAGTGTGTTTTAAACAGAAAGACTATATGATGAGCGTCGACCCGAAAGGTGAGCCTAATACATCAATAGAGATTACTGAGGTAACTGTAATTCGATAATAATTTGCTAATTGCACAACACTGACAGAAAACTCAGTTCACGTTTGCAATAGAAAATCGCCTCCATGATGATTCTATATTCTGCCCATAAATGACCCATCATTCGCCATTCGCAGACGCGGCTTACTTGTTGAACCTATACATGACATCTCCAGTTATATTCATCACCAAAACATGACAGACCTTAATTTACTTGATTTTTAAAAACTCTTTGGTGGCGCACCACTTCAGATAATAATACTAAAATTTTAACACACAATAAGCAGGGCACCCATTAGTGGGTGGATAGAATACTATTGAACAGGACGTAGTTGTACAAAGTTTCACACCAGTTTTAATTACTTAACTTACACTGGTAGTTAGCCAGGGCTCCTGCATTATTTCTTGTCTTTATTGATTATTTACCTATTCACATTCGAAATAACATAAGAATGTTTGCTGATGACAGTATATTGCACAAAAGACTACTTCGTCATTAGACCATGTAACTGAATAGTGCACTGAAAACAGTTTCCGCATTATGTACTAACTGGCAAAGGCCCAGATTGTTTAAACAACGGTTCTTTTCAGAGTAACATGAGAACACCACAAACACGAGTTTCCTTATGCCATAAATGATGAACCGGTAACAGTAGTCTCCGAGAACAAGTACCTTGGACTAACGATAACAACTGGCCTTAGATAGGATTGTCATTTGAAATATATTATATACTGACACCCAAGTGGCCCTTCTTTCTCAAGACATGCCTTCGCGAAGCGCCGCGCGAGACTTAATTACCAGCACATTATGGAATGCGTATACATACGTGTTTTTTATATTTACCGCTGCCCCATAACAGTCCTCCTGGTAAGGTGAAGTAATACATGGTTGCCATTACATCCCTGAATGGTTGTTTCTACACGCCCATCCCACTCAGTGCGTTTCCATTAAACATGCAATTTTGTCGAAGCATTAACTCAAGGCCAGGCGGCGACTTTATCTCAAGCATTGACCTTGTTCATAGCATTCACCCATACCAAAAATAGCTCTGCGTCAGCCATGGCTGTAAGTCCACGTTGTTCACTTATGCTTTCCCAGCAAAAAATCACCGCCGACCAACAGCATAAACACGACACGCCTTGCATTTTTCTATAGTCGGGCAATGACCTTCAATATTCTTATACCTGTGTTACTCTGGCACCTATGATCGAAGAATCGTGGCTTCGACGTGGTGCAAACGAACCTCCATGAGCCAAATCTCATTCTGGGAGCCAGACCAGATTACGATGCGCAGATCGGTATCGTCATGATCCCGATCAGGCCTGTTAGCGGTTACAGGTTGCCACGTAGAAATTTGTAATCTGGATTAAGCCTTATGCGGATCGGCCCTGAACGAGATAGAAAGTTTTCATGTGAGAGCGATATAACATGTGGTTAGTAGGCCACCTTAACTTAAATTCAAGCCATAATAAACGCGACTGTATGCGACAATGTATTCCCACGTACTGTTTGTTAGTTCTCATCAGTATTGACTCTAACAAAAAAACGAGCCTTTAAAGTCTCCATTTCGTCCATTCAGACATTTAATTGAATACGCATGAACTTCTCGTCAATGTTCAATAAACTTGGATAAAAAGTCCTAAAAGGCAGACTCTAAAAGAAAAATAAATACTGTTCTTAAGATTTGCTCGAAACGAAAATAAAGTTAACCTTTCAGTAAACACAAACATCTCTGCCTTGTACACTTATTCCTCCATACAAAAAAAGAACCGTTTTTAAAGCTTGAAGCCGTGTGCGAACATGTCATGTTGTGTTCTTATATTTATTTTTGTAAGTATAGGTGCATATTGTAGGGAATTAATTAAAGTGCCTTGTCCAGACCCCAATTCTGCAATCTGCGTAATCACTTCTTCTATCGCCAAATATCGCACAACTCTCCAGCAAGAATAAGCGCAGAGTATGGAATGATAGCTCAAACATCTCGTCACCGTCAAAACCAATAGGCACATACGCCAGAAGAAAGCAGATTAACTTTAGCGAAAACACACAAAAAGCTGATTAGCAAATTCAGCAATAACTCTCCCAAGCAGACACCGAAAAAAAAAGAGGATATTCACCAGAGACGCACGGAAATACGATCCAACGTGATCATTCTACCATGCTTTATGCTTACTGAACTGGGACAGAACGTTACTAAACGGTTTTTATTTCTTGTGATTTATTATTGGTACAAGTAAAAGAAAGCAACTTATTATTTCTGGCTGTCGATGAAACTGCACTTGTCAGCTACTTGAAGTACGATCAATACAGACTAAAATTTTGACAGCGTCCCTGAAAATCCGAGGGCTGCAGCAGAATATAAAGTAAAATATGAAACTACATTAACGTTTCACTTGAGAAAACCCACGTTTTTTGTCTAGTATCATTTTGCTCTGGTTTCCTATCAGTTCACCTTTATATTGTTATATGTAGTATACTCTATGCCGATGCGTAACATGATTGTATTACCGTGCTTTTACAGCCCCGAGCGAAATTTCTTCAATATGTTAGTTTTGCCCGTTCACCTAGAAGAAAAAAAAACAACTTCTGCTTCGTGCACAAACATTAAAGAGAAAGCCGAAATTCACTTGATATTTTTAGTTCCTGGAGTCTAAGGACACGTTAGTGCGGAGAGAATGAAAAGCAGTCAAAGGCCATGCATCGAATTGGCAAATATTTATCTTTAGCCAACCTTGAGCTAAATTACATTGCTGACTGATGATGTACAGGTGATGATGATATGCAATGCGAGTGAAGAGTACTTCACCACTTCTCATGCTCACAATATATATATATGTGTGTGTGTGTGTGTGTGTGTGTGTGTGTGTGTGTGTGTGTGTGTGTGTGTGTGTGTGTGTGTGTGTGTGTGTGCGTGTGCGTGTGCGTGTGCGTGTGTGTGTGTGTGTGTGTGTGTGTGTGTGTGTGTGTGTGTGTGTGTGTGTGTGTGTGTGTGTGGTGTGAAGAGAGAAACAGCCAGCATCTTTTAAAACACTGAATGTTATACTATATACTCCAAGGGTATTAAACGCTGCCCGTCATCTTTTCACATAGCCCCGCTGTGGTGCAGTGGTCTAGTGGCTGAGGCACTCCGCTGCAGTGCTGGCCCAGCATTTTCGATGAAAGCAAAAATGTTGTAAGCCCATGCGCTCAGATTTGGGATCATGTTAAACAACCCCAGGTGGTCGAAATTTGGAGCTCTTGAATACGGCGTTTCTCATTATGATATCGTAGTTTTGGGACGTTAAACCGTACCAGAACTTCCCAGAACTTCCTAAATCGTACCAGAACTTCCCATAATGAGAAAGTGGAAAAAGTTTTAATCCCGACACGCGAAGGCAGGACTTTGTTAGTAAAAATGGCAAGTCGTCAGAAATAGTGAAATAGGCCACTTATCATTTACGCGCGATGTGCAGTAGTCGTCTGTCTCTTTGACAAACTTAAAAACGGGTGCCAGAAAATCTTTCACATATCTAGAAGAAGAAGCACCAGAGCATTCGCCACGAAACTTTGTTATGTACAGACTGAGATGAGATCAATATTACGATCTCATGATTGTAGGCATATCAAAGAACTTGGTAAGCCCTATTTCCCAGAAATATAAAGTTAGCGGTTGCGCTGAAGGAGGTGACATAAATCACAACATTCTGCAACGATATCTGCATATATGTATGACATAGTATCTGGCCAGCAGCGCAAGTCTTATAAAAGTTGCGTGTGTGTGTTCTAATAAGTAAAAATGTACACAAATTCGACCACAATTATGAAAATATTGAACTTCCGCCAGCTCTAAGCTGTGACTCTGCACTAAGCTACGCATGCCAGTAGACATCATGCACGAAGATATATAGGTTATAGAAACGTGGAACATAAAAAAACGGTGTAAATGAACGTGTTCTAAAACCATATCTTATTATGCAAAGCCCTCATTTCGATCTGGGAGAAGGTATGCCAGAAACAGAATCGCAGCATTAGCTGGCAACATTTAGGGGCTCCAGAGAAGGAATTCACCAAGTTCATGCACGCTTCAGAAGTTGCGCGCTTGTTCTTTCAGAATTTCACCTGGTCCAACTTGTAAGAATGGCTACGTGACTTCCGTGCCCATTAGGAAGGTGTGCCTAGTTTCTGTATCGCGTCCACCAGAAGCGGTGAAGGAGCTGAGAAGAATTAGGCCGAATCAGGCGCCGCTTCATTAAGAACAGGTGAAATCAATGTGGTTGTGCGCGAGAGGTGGCCTGCAGCTGAAGTGGTGTGAACTCTCTGTAAGAGGAGACGGCCGCATACAGACGAACTCCCGCTCACATACAAACACAAGCGTAACCACCATTAACTTTGAGGGAAACATTTTTCTTTGCTCACGTGCCAGATTTACTCAAGAAAAAGACAAGGGAACTTTGCCCGTTGTTTTATATGACCCCTAAACAACCTCCAAGAATATGAAGATCAAGCGCTTCATTTTCTCTCGATGTTTCTTACCAGCAGCGAAATTTGTGTGGCCGGCAGTTTGTACACGTGACGTCGGGATGTAATAGGCTCTCAATTGGTCTATACACGAGAAATATTTGTTGGGAATCGTCGCCTACTTAGCTTTTCCATGCCAACGTATGCTCATTCTGCTTTGCCTTGAATGACTATCGAGCGCGATAAACTAACCTCACTTCGTTTTCTATGTTTGCTAGTGCGCAAGGAGGGGGAGGGGAGGGAGTGGGTAACAGCGTGTAGTCGACAGCATCAAATCCCGGCTGGCTCAACACTTACTGCTGGCATTACATGTGTTTTACGAAGAAAGAAGTGGTGAGGAGGATGTCAAAAACTTCAGCTTGTCAAAAACTAATTGACAAGCTGAAGATTATCGGGATTGAAACCAATATAGTATACTGGATAGCCGCCTACCTCTCAAACCGCAGTCAGCACGTTAAAGTAAACGACGTTGAATCTGAAGAGTTAGACGTTTACTCGGGGGTCCCACAAGAGTCTGTGCTAGGCCCGATTCTTTTCCTAATTTTTGTTAATGACATTCATTGTCATGTTGAACCTGACGTCACAGTTAGACTGTTTGCTGACGACTGTGTCATTTATACCACAGTACGAACGATCGACGATCAGTTACGGCTTAATACCTCCCTAACTAACATTTCAAGATGGTGTCAAGAATGGGGAATGGAAATAAACGTAGGAAAAACCTCGTATATGCATATAACCCGAAAGAGAGCACCCTTAAAATTTGCGTATCATTTAAATGGACTACACGTAGCAGAGGCCGCTTCGGTGAAATATTTGGGCGTTACCATCACAAACACATTAAAATGGGATGTTCACATTAACCAGACGTGCACAAAAGCGTACAGACAGCTGGGATATCTTCGCAGGAAACTCGCTCTAGCCCCTTCCAAAGTTAGACTAACAAGTTATACATGCCTTGTACGACCAATCCTCGAATACGGCAGTGTAATCTGGAATCCGCACCAAACTTACCTTCTTAACCAGCTGGAGGGAATACAAAATAAAGCGCTCCGATTTGTGTATTCTCAGTATTCTCGAGATGTCAACATAACCGCGCTCCGCAATAGGGCAAGCATTCAAACACTGGCAATCCGGCGACGCATAGCTGCATTAAAATTTCTTTATCTGCTTTATCATGACAACATTAACATCAACAAACACGAGTACTTGAAACCACCTTATCAGCGCTCCGCCAGAACAAACCACGACAAAAGTATCAGGCCTTTCATCTCCCGTTGCAATTCATTTAAGTATTCCTACTTTCCGTCAGTAATAGAAATATGGAATAACCTGCCACGTGATATAGTTTCCTCAGAATCTCTCGAATCATTCACTACCAATCTTGAAAAGTTTTTGGATCAGTAAGTTGCAGCGTTGTAGAATAATGGCGCAACTTTTCATTGATTGTACGTTTTGATTTGTATGCCACTCGATGTTTCAATTCTCAGATCTGTGTCTAATATGCACTCTTCCCTGTTAGCCTGTGGTGTTTTTATTCTGTTTTATTTCTTGGTTCTTCGATTAGAAGTACAGTTGTAATTTGTAATTGCTTAGAGTAGTCTGTACTGTTCATTCTTAATTTTTCCCGTGTTTTTTTGTTTACTATTTTTTGTTCTGTGGTCTAATGTGAAGATGACAATCTGTATAATTTCTTCCCACTCCTGTATGAGCCTGTTAAGGCTTACAGTATCAATAAAATAATAAATAATAATAATAATCCTTGTCGTAAGGACCGAGAAGGTGAAAAGATACCACTATCCCTCCTTTCAACTCAATGTATAGTTTAGCTTTATTTAAGTGGTTTGGTAATCCTCATTCGTATTTTACAAAAAAAACTAAAATATGGATTCTATATACACGTTCACATTGCCAATACGTCATACGTGTGGCAACACAACAAAACAGTTCTAGGGCTTCATTTTGAATCCTTCAAGAAGCTTCACTGAATGAATTACCATGCATATATATCAGCCGTATATCATAGGAAAGTAGCGTAACATATCAAAATCTGAAGCAAAAATTGTAAAACCTAGCACCAGAATTACCAACAGCCTACATGAGAACAGCGTGTCTTTAACAAAGCACACGTCTATATATGTAAACGAAAAAGAAAATCTAGTTCCAAACGTCACCGAAAACACGTTCGTGGTGTCAGGTTATACATAAATAAGCGCGACTACGCTTTTTTGACGATGCTCGGTTTCCTGAAAACTTTTCTATTGTTCGCGTATCCTTGCATGCTTTTAATAAGACTTGCAGACAAGTGAGGAGGGATATAAAATGCTGTTCTTTTGAAGCAATGACATCATTTTGTGCAAGTTTATAATACACCAAATGCCACTATAGCTCAAACGCAAGTGGTTGGCGTCCCCAAGAAGGCAATAACAAGTTAAGATAGGCATTCACAAAAGCGGAAAAGCATGGTAGCGTTATTGTCCGTAAAACTTAGCTGTTCATTCCAACAAAGCCATAAATTTTAGAACCTAATAAATTACTCAAGATGCTCCTCTTGGCCGTGACAATAAGATTGGCAACAGCCCCCATAAGCAAGAGTAAAGACCGGTATCAAACGTATATTGAGAAATAATGTTTCTGTTGAGTATTAGTTTTAACTCGCCTGGCATGTTAAGACTCTAATTTCATCCCCCGGGTTTCCAATGAAGCTCTTCCCGTGAACTTGTTGCTTGGAAGTTTGACGGCTTATAAAACGTAGCTCGACGCCGAAATGCTGAATAAAATTACGTTACCTCATTACAACGAACAGTGGCAAGAAAACGAACCTAAATTGCATCTATGAGTTCACGAGAAAATAATTTCAGAGGACTCACTGAAAAACGTTGAGATTGCTCAACGCGAAGGCAAGATGGCGGTAATCTCTAGCAGACCGAACGTTCACGCCCTCTTCTCATAAGGCCACTAAGAACAGCATTTGATATTGAGAGTACAAGTGACTAGCTACTATGATTAAAGGTCGACGAATTTGCAAATTGTTGTTTTTTATAATTTTACTTTACTTTATCCTGTAGGTGTCATGAGTGACCTGAGCAAATAAAATGCAATCAATTGACCTCCTAGAAAAGGCGGAAGTCTTTCTGGTTGTGTAGTGTATCTAGTGGTGGTGCCACTGTGCATGGATAAACAAGGTGTTGTTTCCCGTGAATAAAATGCCTGAAGTTAGCGCATTGAGTTGTCCTCTTTTTTTACGCCCATGTTTGCTAGCACTCAATATGTTTTTAAGTGTCGCTTACCAACGCGCTTGAAAAATTGCCATGTAAAAAGTCGTTCTTCTACTTTATCAACCGTTAGGCAAAAACTACTGCAATGCAAACACATGGATTACTAAGGCTTCTTAGAATGGCTCATTGTCTTTACTAGGAGAGGTAAAACAGGTGTGAGCAAGATGAAGAACAGAAAACAGATAGAACAATATTCTGCATCAGTGGCAGATATCCACTGACGCAGAAAGGTGAGCCGTAACAATCGAATCATGTTGCCCAATTTTCGTTCGTAACTAACAACACTTTTGATTCGATCGCTTTTTAACTATGTCTTCGGTACATAACAATTACACAATATTTTTGCATGGTCAACTTCTAGTAAATCAGGATTCATAATAGGTTCTTGTGCAAGTCATTGGCTTGCCTAATTTTGCCTGATAAATAGCGCTAAGAGGTAAAAAATACAAAACAATAACAAAAGCTAAGTAACTTCACTGCAACGTAGAAGGACTGAAGCCTGGGTCAGTTAATGCAGTACTTAAACATATTTGAACACAGCACATGACTACAATTGTTTTTTTTTTTCACTATTAGTTTACGATTGTGCCACCCTAAACCCCTACTGACGGCTTGGCCGCCACGTTGAGTTTCTAGCCGGACGATCAAATGAGGTGATTTATAAACTAGGACAGCCATAGTACGGCTTCCCGTAAAGCGAAAAGACATTCCGCTCACGCGTGAAGGAAAAATCAGTCTTGGACCAATTTTTTCGCGTAGGGCTTACCGCGAGGCTTTCCGGCTTAATAGGCGACGAAGCTAACGGATTTGCGGTAAATTTTGCGGCTTTCACCTCCTTCGACGCCGCACCGCGGTTGACTAGTGGCTATGGTACTCGGGTGCTGAGCCGCAGGTCGCAGGATCGAATCCCGGCTGCGGCAGCTGCATTTCCGATAGAGGCGGAAATGTTGTAGGCCCGTGTGCTCAGATTTGCGTTCACGTTCAAGAACACCAGGTAGTCAAAATTCTCGAAGCCCTCCACTACGGCGTCTCTCATATTCATATCGTAGTTTTGGGGCGTTAAACCCCCCATATCAATCAATCACTCTTCTTCGAGGCCAAGTGTGAATGCACGTTAGAATATCCTCGATGATACGTATAATTGTTATAAACAGCAAACCTCAATACAAAAACATTGTTTCGTCATCTTGGTGATACGCAAGTAGTTGTCGAGTGAGGTTGTCAAAAGCCACCAGGGTAACGAATAATGAGCGTTTGTATAGCTTTGCTGCTTTGATTAATGCCAGCGACTATAGTGGTAGCTTTGATACAGCCCGTCATATATCCACGGCTCCTTTTGAAACATTCGTGGACAAGACCAAATCCATACGTGACCTGTATTATCTGGTTGATGGATTCACGTTGTTGTAGCATTTGAACTGAGTGTGGCCTGACATAAGGCACTTATCATTCCTTCTTCGCGTTTTTTTTTACTATTATTAATATTGCCTTCGCTGATTAGCAGTTCTATTTCCATGTACTTCTATGGAGATTGTTACATGTCTGATACGTGGCGTAAAATTTTCGTTCAAGCTGCCACAAGCACACAATCCTAGATTGAGACAGTCAGAGGAGTAATGCGTGATGAGCCTCTGTTTGCCCCGAAGACAGCTCGTTAAACAAACCCTGCAGTTAAACACACTCGAAGCCCTCCGTAATAAAAAGCTGCGTGCACTTTTTCTCGGGTGCATAAGGGTGATTGTAGTAACGCAAGCCGTAAAATGTTTACATAAAATCAAATTTAGGAAAAGCATTCTCGGATTGTCATGGATGAACGAGGCGGATGCCTTCGAATAAAATTAATTCAATTGGTAAAGGTAGGTGGCTGTACTGAAGTGCTTCATAAAATCTGTTTTTACACGAAAGTCCCACCAAGCGTCCATTTCATCAGATACGGCTGCTCCTCAAATCCTAGAAATAGGATGCGCAATAATGCTTTAATGTATTCATTGGGTGTAAAAATGCTTGGAGCAAAGCTTCCTGCTATTCAGCGCACTTATTGAAAATTATAGAAGGTATAGAACAAGAGCGTGCTCTGCGGAGCCCCGCTTTTTACGACTAAGCCTGGGCGACCCAGCACGGCCGTTAGGCAGCGTCGAGGCAAGCCCTTGACGTCCCCTCATGGGAGGCTTAGGACCGGCCACCTAAACCTGCTGGTTTCTTATAATAAAGTTTATTCTTCCTCCTCCTCCAAGAAAAACCATTGTAAGTTTTTTGCGAGTGAAATAGTTAACCATACGGCTTAGAAAACGCCTATTCCCAATGAAACATAATCAGAGCTACTACGACTAGAATGACTGTTTTTATTTATGTTTTCTTTTTCTTTTTTAAATGCGAAGCATTTCTTAGCCAACTTCAACGACTTTAAGCGTATCTATCTATCTATCTATCTATCTATCTATCTATCTATCTATCTATCTATCTATCTATCTAGCCGCCTACGACTTTTAGTTCTCCTGGCCGTTTCGATAATTTTATCACTACCAAACTTGGTATGGCACAACATGACTGTACGAAGAAGATATTTGACTAGTCGTAATATGAAAATTATGACATCTACGCTATGAATGTCATGATTTATAATTCATGGTTCTGCAGCTCTTGCGGTTATTCAGTTCACAGGGCTTGTTGCAAAACTGGCATGGTACGACATGATTGCATGGGCAACACAAGCGACAGACCCTAACAAGGAAATCATAACATGTGTGGAATGTAACAACATGACTACATGCCATGCGCATGATGCGCACGTGGTCGTTTCTCTGGCGTCACATATACTAAATTTGGTATTACGGTACGTGAATGGATGACGAAGGCATGTGACTGGTGCAAAAATTATAATCATGAGATGCGTGTCATGTAACAACCTGACTACATTGCACGCTCATGCTGCGCTGGCGGCTGTTTCACTAGCGTCAAATACACCAAATTTGGTATTAAGGGTCGTGAATGGATGACAAAGGTAAGTGACTGGTGCAAACATGGTAATCATGAGATGCGTGTCATGTGAGAACATGACAACATACCACGCTCATAGCGTGCTCGCGGCAGTATGGCTAGCTCCACATATACTAAATTTAGTATCACGTGACGTGAATAGAGGACGAAGGTAAACGACACATCAAACATCATAATCATGACACGGAAGTCATGTACGGCATCATTTACCTCAACCTCGTAATGTTCTGCTGACTTTAAAGTGACATATAAACCTTTCTCCTTCGTGCTTTACATATCATCGGTTCCCACTGTACGTTAGATCTGCCTTTTTTTTTACATTACCAAACAAATCTAAAAAACGACTACGTTATAGTTCGGTATTCTGGCCTTCTAGCACGCCTGATTTGAAGTCTAGCATTACAGCGGTGGTAGTGACTCGTAAAGGCTCTAAGATATAGTAGGGCGTTCGTTAAAAAGCATGCACTTGAGCACCTGTCGGTGACTCTAGGGTGCAGAATTGTTTTATGTTTAATCTCAAAATAATCTACTGCAACTTCACAACCACACCTTGTACGACTTTTACAGCTTTTTATACGACTAACGCAGAGCCTAATAACATCTCACGGCATCTCGACTTTTTATGCCAGGACAACTATTTGTTTGTCCTTGCTTGATAAAGCACATATATGTGTAGGCTCTTGATGTTGTTCCACCTGTAAAATTGTAGTCAGCACAAAATATGATTTCTTCATCACAAATCTGACACGCTGCATTTGACATGCGGCTGCTCGTCCAGCGTGCCCGTAACGTTTCCGGCACCATGATGAGAAAAATGATGAGGAAACAATTGAAGTGTAAACCACCTACGTACGGGATCTCTCGTGCATAGTGGGTTGTGTTCAGTCTAGCGTGATTGAACACCAAAAGAAATGGCAAGTCCCTTCCGAACGACGGGTCGAGGTCTCTAAAGAAAGTAGGGCGTAGAAAAGACTGTTTTATGTGTTCTGCTTCTGAAAGCGCGAAATACAGAGAACAAAAATACAAATTTCACCGCCTCAGACTTTCGTTTTACGTTCTTAAAAGAGTGCAGGTGACGTCTGAAGCATGCGCTACTCAATTTCGAAGGAACGAGGACGTCAGAGGATGAACGAAATTCCAACCTGATTCACCGAAAGCTAGATCAACAGGGAAAGCAAATAATTAGAACGGGAACCGATTTATTTATGCGTCTGATATCAAGGGTTAATGAATAGAAACGCTGAATTTATTGTACTGGGTGTGGGAGAAATATTAAAGGTTCACTGAAAAAATACGTTGAAAAGTGGAGAGCTAGCCTAAGCCATGTAGAAGAATGTAATTTAGCTTAAGCCTAATGATATTAGAGAAATTAGTCTACCGTAAACATTGAACTAATGGAATACCGACAAGAGGGGTTGGATGGAGGGTAGATGAAAATGTCAAAGAAGATGTTGCGTGAAGCGCTTAAAAAGAATATGCTTTAGCTTTGTGGTACTACAACTAGGCTCTACTGCAGAGCACACTTCACAGAAGTAGATGAGTACCGGAAGTAATGTGCCGATAACCCGGAACATACCAATTTGAAAAACTGTGGCAGCCGCGGGGACTCTCTCAGCTAAACAAGCGCTGAGCCATGTTCCGAAAATTTCCTCTCCTCCTTGTCCCACGCTAGAGCCCCATGTACTGTGCGATGCAAGTGCACGTTTTAGACAGCAAATGGTCAAAATTTCCTAATTAATTTTTACGACATCCCTCTTAATCATAATAATATCGTAGTAGCGGGACGTGAAATCCGACATAAAATTATACCAACCTTCTTCTAACTAATGAAGGAAAGGAAGCGAAATTTGAAGTCTTCCTCTTTTTTTTAGCAGGCACAAAAAGAAAAGGGCCACTAAAAAGAAAAAAGGACGTCATTAAGATTGACGAACTGCGCTTTGAGAGCCTTAATGCCATATGTTTCACTTTTATAGATTTATTATTAGCGTAGGGAATCAAGGTTGAAGCTTCATTTTTAAATTTCGCACCAAAATTTGCACCTGTGACGTCACAAATTTGAAAATAAATTTTTCGCATTTAAGTGACATTGGCTTGATGAAATTTGTGAAACTTCCTGTGCTAAATCTATGGCATCCAGAAATGACAATGCACTTCATTGTTACGAATAAGAAACTGCGTATGACTCAGTAGACGCCTTCAAGGTCTTCTACGTCGTGGTGTTTGTTGTGAGAATCCTAGGTGACATCTCCACTCACATTTTTTTTCGCACGTTTCCTCACTTTCCAAGCGTCGTGTCATGTAAGAAAGGTGTTTTTGGAGTTTGACATGGTGCTTTACTATTACGACAAAACTTGTTTCTTCCTTAGTGTCCCTTCATTAGCAACTAAGAGATAATAATGCCAAGGAAAGTATGCTAGATGTTATTTGGAGTAAATATGATATCCATGTGATCAAAGTAAAGTTGTTATAAACACAACTTCCCTCCCATAGAAACCAAACCTGTTACAGTTAAATTGTGTGTCCTATGCTCTACCAATTTAGCTACAGTGGCACCTATTACCCTAATCACTTCAATGGGTATATTTGTTCATTCAAACGAGAGTGTGTTTTAGACCTCCCAAATAATGTTGTGTGGTTGACCACTCCTATCTGATAAGCTTCATCGCTGTAGCACAGAATCTAGGCTTTACTGCAAGGCAATCTTGACAAAAATAGTGGAATACTGGGAGTAAGGTCTGATAACCGGGAATAAAAAGGTAAAAAATGCTGCCGTGTCTGAGGTGGAGGATGAAACCTTATTGTAAGAATTTGGTGTTCTTGGTGGTGCGGATCCAACGCCTAGGTGCCAGCCCAGAACCTTTGAGCTGTGGTGGTATTCTTAGCCCATCGGATAGTCCAATGTAAATCTTTTGAATCTGTGCTCAGTACCATGGTTTCCCATTGTTCATCCTTATTATTTGTGTAACCCTGTCAGACCACCATTGGACAGGCCTAGCAGATGTGAAGTAAGTCCGTCCTTTTCTGGCATTATTTGCACCCCCCGGTGTACCGAACTGCATAATAGTGGCGGTAGGGCACCGGGTTCGGTTAGTTGTTTGTTCGAATCAGATGTCAGGCCAGCACTTGCTGTTTGACTAGTGTATGTTCCGCTGTAGGACACCGGGCTATTTACAATAGACAGTGGTTAGCAATTTTTTTAAGTAACCTTGCGATCTCCTCTCACATTTATAAAAGGTGTCTCAGTGGATCGGCATGTGAGCCCACGAGCCGTGGTTTGAGTGACCACGTTGCCAGAAAGAGATAAGCGTGCAGCCACCTGAATAATTTAGATATTTGTTGAGCCAATCCTGCACACTTGTGTACTCTTTGACTTTGTGGCAATACATTAATGTAAAAAGGCAAAGCATGCTTTACAGGACTAGTAAAGAACAGGCAAAAGTGTTCGTCAACGAGGAACAGAGAAGTTAGGAGGAATTTCTATGACACCTGTGCAAGCCTGTTACGATTCGGCTCTGGGGCACTGGGTACGAACCATTACAAAAATATTGATGAAATTATCTATTGTTCATATTTGTTTTCTTTGTCTCAAGGATGAGGGCAGGATAATGAAACCCTAACAAGCTCTACAATGGATCCCGCACTAGGAAGCATTAATGATAAGGTGTATCTTAACGCTCAATATCTAAGCAGCATCAGCCGGAAGATACGTGCAAAGTACCTGATGCATAACGAAAAGACATAGGTACCAAAATATTGCTAATTTCATACGTTTTCAGCCTGTGGCACGCTTAATGATAACCGTAAAAGAAAACAATTTCAACAAACACACAGCGCCCAACCTTGTTGAGTTTTTATACTGGATGAGTAAAATAAATATATTCCAGAAAACATTCGGAAAAGTGAACCAAACCTAAAGGCCATTCGTCTAGACGTGGCTTGGCTATGAAAAGGTAACAATATTAAACATCCATCAAGCAGCGCTACTTGACAGGCCTACCGTCGAAATGCAAAGAGCAACAAATATTTCAGAGCACGCATACTTGAATATTTGCAACATAACTAGCTTAAAATATTTGCAGCGTAAGCGTTATTGTATTCGCCAAGCGGTAGTTTGTCTCATTTTCAAGTGACAGCTCGAAAACCCACTCATCTGGCAGTACTATAGGAGAATGTGTATGGTACTACCTTGAGGTTTCATTTCTTTAAGTACATGGTCCTAACAACGTGGCAAGGGGCGACCATAACGACCCACTTGGTGATTAGGGTAGTGGCTAGCGATAACTGCCTGAGCACGGAGCCGCGTACTGTAGTATGCGTTCGCGGGATGCCTGGGTGGCTTTTCGAGGCCTCATAGCCCAAGAAATTATGCCCGCAGGAACAATTTTCGGGCAGCAGCGTAAAAGCGGTGCATGTAGGTTGACAAATTATAGGGTAGAACGTGCATTTTTCCTGCGATTGCACTGTGTTTATCCTAATGAACTGACTGCAGCCTTGAAAAACTGGAAAGGGAAAACGAGGATCACTTTAGGCTGGAGCAGCTGTAATACAGAAAAAAGGTTTTGCTTTTTATTGAAATATTCTAACTCAATGGAATGTTTTTTATAACTACTGTTCTGTCTGTCTTTCAAAGTAGAACTGTTTTAGTGCTGCAGGAGAACTACTCACATGTAACGTGCCTGACTACCTGGAGGATATATAGGCCCGTTCTGGTTCTCACATAAATGATCGCCTTTACATCCCTTCCAGCAGCGGAGTCGAGACGACCATCAAAAGTGTATGTCGTAAGGGCCCGATCTCCTCTTTGATGTTCTTATGGTTATTGTTGTAATATTCATAGCCCAATCTACGCTGGACTAACGTTATGGAGGTCCATCGCTTCTACATACAAAAAGCCATGAAACTGTCAGCGTCGACATCGTTAGAAAAAACTTACATGTCGCATAGACATTACACCGCATCAAATAACGTTTTTTATGCTATACTCTCAACACTTATTATATGACATGTATAGACATCTCCTTAATTTGTCTTAGGAGCGGTCATGCAAGAAGTGAAAAAAGGAAACCACGTCGTGGAAGCACCCATAGCGATGCCGTAG
This sequence comes from Rhipicephalus annulatus, assembly GCA_013436015.1. NCBI lineage: Eukaryota > Metazoa > Arthropoda > Arachnida > Ixodida > Ixodidae > Rhipicephalus > Rhipicephalus annulatus. The sequence goes on from WOVY01011572.1 coordinate 278,506, forward strand.
AATGCCGTTGCTACAATATTATGCCCAGCAGGAATAAATTACAGAGTTCCGTGGCTTTATTTACCAGCCATTTTTTCTCTAAGCCAGATGACCTAAGGCGACGTTTGCAGTGCTGTCAGCTCGCACCGCGATACACGATCTGCGGATATGCACATGTGACGTAAGGTTTGAGGTTTCAACTAGTGTGATATAGCTTGGCAAATATGCTACTGTAAGAGCACATAATCACATCAGTTAATAGTATTGCTGGTGTCGCTCTGATGTTCACTCAAGCAACAACCGTTAAGGTGGTCATGCAGGCCAGAAAACTCTTGCAGTGTGTGTTAGCTAAAGCAAATTGCCTCACATGTATTTTACTTTTTGTCGTCTCTGTTGCGATCTCTCGCACTACCGAACCACTTTCGATTAGCCACCTTCGAGATTCATAAACTTTATATATAGTATTACTTATATATGAATGAAAATTTTAAGAATTCGCTCATTGAAGGAGTTGATATCATGCCACCCAGTGACCGCAAGCCAATGAGCTGTAGTGCCATGGTCAGTGGTAAAAATTAGACGACTTGACGTAGGTTCACTCGCAATTTCCGTCATGAGTGACTGTCTCCAGCATTTTCTGAAAAGTTATAAGGCGGGCAGCCCCCACTTGTATTGTATTCATTTAAAAGTATTTAATTGAGTAAATACTAATCCACAATATCAAGCTACACTGTCTTCTATACAGAATAACCAGACGCATCTTTACCGTCGCAGTGATGATCAAGTTCCTCATGAAGTCCAAATAGATGGCGTCGCTTAATGGGTAGTATGTTCTATGGGCGACTGAAAGTATGTGAGAGCTACGGATGATCGCGGCTGAAGAGCCATCACCTATCCAGCTATCATCTGTGGCCACGAAACACACCAAAGTGTTATTTCGGCACATGAAGTTTCGCCGCACTTTCACCAGTTATAGTTAGTCTGAATGCCCCAGTGCCGAGAACTCGTGTTAAGCGTGCTGACGGCTGTATTTCTTGATAATACACAGCTTATTTCTTGATAATACACAGCTAATATAATAGGAAATGAGAAATCAGAAATGGTTTTATTTTCTAAGAAAATTGTTTTGTGTCGTTAGGGGAAAATCGAGCACTTTCTCGGTGAATATACCTGCTTCAACCTTCAGTGCCGTAAACCGTACCACGTTATGTGGATGAGCCCCTATTTTAATAAAGCTGAAAACATTTTCTTGTTTGAACTTTCTGCCTGCTCCTTCATACGGCTTTTTGTGGCCGTCTAATTGAAGCATGGTCCGAACTAAAGCATTGCGGTGCTCTCGCTTAAGAATGTCTTCACAGAAAGAGTCAGCACTTCTTGAATTATAATAGCGTAAAACTAACACATTGAAACTGAAAATTGTTGAAGGATACAGTTCTTGATATAAATATTTCCCCCAACTAATGCCTTTTGGTGCGGCTAGCTTCCATTAAAATACGAAAAGTAGCTGCACCAAAAGACAGCATATAGAATCAGGGCTGATTCAAGCGGCACCTGGAAATATTAACCACTCAAATTGGACCGTGCTGAGTGTCTATACGTGGTCTTCGGAACCGTCAGAGAAAGCAACGTAGTAACGATAACGACGGGAAGACCAATCATTGAGAGGAAAGCAGCCCCCAAGAAAGAGCACGAGTTTGGGAGCCGGCCAGTTCATCACCCCTTGCAGGAGAGGCCAAATGGATTTCAAAATGTAGGGCCGGTTTTAAATACTAAAAGTGAAAAACAGAACTTGACTGAAGGGTATGTTTATTCTTACCTAAATGTAAATACACAAGCCCCCAGCGCTTCCCCTCCATTGTAATTCGACTGATGTTTCCGGGATTAGTTCACGCGACATTCGATTCAATTCATATATACGCAGAAGTTCTGAATCAGGGTGATACCAATGGCTATCACAAATTATTAGCTGCTGTTTAAACTATAAATCTTAATCTTTATGAAGCTAACACGCATTTAGCACCATCTGCACGTCTCACAATGGCAGTGGTGGTGATCCACGGACAGTGTCCTTGGCACTTGCAACAAGCACATATCTAAAGGCAACTCCTTAAGGCTGCTATTACAACAATCAAATTGAAGAAGTGGCCACATCATTGCAAACTAAATGTTTTTGGGCCACCAAAACAATATCGGCAGTAAAAAAGAAAACTGCCGATAGCCAGCTAACAAGAAGCTGTTAACGGCTGGACTGAAAGTTAACTGGACAGAATGCCGATCCCGTGAAAAGACAACGCAACTCTTCCATACAAACCACTCAATGGTTGGCTGATGAAGCCCCCATGACACGTCACATTCTGCCCCTAAATCATACAAATCAGAGCAAAGTTGCTGCTATCACTAGTGACATGGGAGCGTCGCACGTCAACAAAAGCTGGGTGAAGCCAAGAACACAAGGAGCGGAAAGCACGGTTATGAGTTTCTAGAGGGCGGCGTTATTGCCCTGATGTGGCTTGCTGCACAATGCGATCGTCTACAGAGACTAGCACGAGCGAAAATATAATGAAGTGATGATTAACGTAAAACTTTGATCTTGTGAGCACAAAGAGAACAAAAGCAGGCCTCCCATCAGCTGCTGCACTTCGCGATAACGACAAAGAACGGCGAGTACCAAAGGAGTGGCAGGAAACTAATAGAACACGTCGCTACGAAGACCAAGCGTAAAGACAGCTATGAACGCTGCGCAAGAACTGACACGCGGAACGAATAAGCGACTAAAAAGGAGATGCAATGGAATCTCTTGCTTGAACAAAATAACGGGTCTTTCTGTGTGACCTTGCGGTGACCTCGAAGAGCGCCAAAAGAGCGCTTGATAATGAATGGCTCTTTCATGACCACAACGTGAGAAACCTCAGCACCTAAAGCCTGTCTGCGTTGCGTAGAGACCACTTGTATATACTTGATATTTTGGTTAGTAACGACCGCATCTAAGTTAAAGGGTCTGAAGGCTGTGTAGGCATGTATGTTTATGAATCTGTTGTAAGTTCTCCCTTTAGATTATACCGTATTACGCACTGTAAAATAGGCAGTCCTGAAGAGCTTCTGGCAATGATGAATGTTTTTGTTGTTTTTTCTATCCTTCAAGGAAGGCAAATACGCTCCGTGGACACAAGCTCACCATCCTTAAGGGCATGTTTCTGACTCCTCGAACATATTGAGCCCCCCAAGAAGACTGAAAGGCTCCAACGGCGAAAAGTGTGATGTTTGCGTGTGTCAGTGTCTGCTACACCAGTTTTTGATCTTCCACCTACATTCACCTGCTTGCACAAGCAGGCATTCAGCTTTTTGTTTACATGACTGCGTCACACTTGCTGCATCCATCCTTTTTCTTTCGTGTACTTTTTTTTTGCTTTACAAGCGTCAACACTTCTCTGTTTACCGCTACTTATGTTATTATGCCTAAACAATTCACAACTATAATTTTCCCATCACACGTATTCAATGCGAATGAAGTTCTTAGAACTGAAGCGGAGGACTGTTTAGGACAGTCACTCACGCAATGTTTATGCTATTGCATTTTGGATTTTGTGCCCCTTGCAATTTTGCTTTCTTTTCAGGCGAGCATGCGCTTGGGCTTAAGAGTATTGCGTGAACACGCCGAAGCAACCAGCTTGAGGCGTTACATTGCCCATTTTAACAAATAGACATAACGTTATCCTGAGGAGCTTCAGAAAACAATGTACGTTTAGAAAGCCGAAGAATATACATTTCTGGGACACAAGTTCGAACTGGTGTAAAACAGAACAGTATCAGGGAAAGTTTATTCATTAACTAAACTGTTTCGAGGATTCCGTGACGCAATTTTTAATAACCGTTATTCTCGGAGTCGAAAATTGTTCTATCGCGCTGCACTGGCTTATTCATTGTGTGATTTTAAATATACGTTGTTATTGCATGACCTCTCAGGATCACGCCGACATTTCCAAAGCATAAGATGATCCAACCTAAGTGGCACATTTGACCAAGACCTTGCGAGGCTCATAAAACATAGACGAGTTTTGTGCTTTTATGCGTATTTAAATACCTACTTACTTATTCCTCGCCAGTCTAACTTTGAGTTCTACATTGCGATGCTCGTCAGCTGCTTTGAAGCAACTTTCCCAGCTACACTCGTTTGTGCCACATTCATACAAGTCCAGAATTCCCGCAATTACCGGTCCCCATTTCTAAGCGCCATTAAAGTCCTGCAACGCATGTTACGTGTACCAAAAAACTACTCCTCTACAACCATCGCTACGCAATTTCAAGATGCACTGCAAAATAATATTTAATAGAGATTTCCTCCACAACAAGCTTAGTCACTTTTCCTACGTGTGTACTATAATCCATCGGCTTCGCTCAATACTCCGAAGGCAAAAATCCTACTTTTATTTGTTGGTCATCTCCAAAAGAGCAAGCGTACAGATCTTCAAAATAATGTGGCTGATCCCTTTTGAAATCGGTAAAAGACGCCCAATCAGAACATGCAACTGCCCAAGTAAAACATGGAAGATCAAAAGTAAGGTACTATTAGTATGCCTTCTGAATTGAATGTATTGTCAGCATTGGAACGATACTGAAGTTTAGCATGACAGGTTTGACAAGTGCACCCTGATCAAATAACACTAAGTGCGTGCCTGTAGACAGGTAGCTACTTGTGTAGAGCTTCACTTGTTATAAGCAGTTTTTAACAGTAAAAAATACCATCGTTGGAAACATGTAAATGATGCTTCACATACGTTTTCCCAAGGAAGAGTAAAAATTGTTTTATAGGGCAGTCATGGGAAAACATGGAGAAATGCCACGACGCGTAGACGTAGATGGATTGCAGTATGTCGCTGTCGAAACGTTTGTTCTCCTTTTAATGCGGTAATCTTGAACTGAAAAATAAACAAAAATAACAAGAGCCAGATGTCATAGTAGTAACGTATGACTCACTTGTTAAGCTATTCTACAATAGGGTAGTGCCAAATAATTTTCATTCTCAGTGCTACACATTAGCATCGACGCAATAAGTGCACGTTGGTTGAATCCGTAACAGATCGGAGCACAAATATGATTGTGCTAATGAACATGGTGCTTGTAAATAATTCATGATTCTTGCTATATTTATTCGGAAATGCGACACATTGGTTGAAAATAAGTAGATGTGATGTCCGTAAAATATTCGAACTGCTACGAGAGGGTCGTCCCTTTGTACTACGCTGTATCCGCAGATGCTGGCGGAAAACAAAGAACATATGTATCGTATGATAATAGAAACATTACTGCACTTTTTCTAATAAGTATTAGACCTCCCTGTATTTGCATAGAAGACTCGTTCACGTCTAAGTGACATGCGTAATACTTAATCAAGCGAAGTCGTAAAGTTATGAAGTTGGCTGGAGCAGCAGAAAGGTAGTCATAAATGAATAAGTAAAGAAACAACGCCAGAGTAACTAAGGTGGCAAGTACAGAAAAATTAAACAACTGATGCATCGTTTCTCTTATGATTGTTTCTCCAGTGGCTGCGATGGAAGATAGCCTTTTGATGAGTTTAGGAGAGCGGCCACTTGTAGTTTATTTATTCTGACAACTGTGTGCCCATATCTGAGCTTCTTCCTTAGCCCATACTTCTCATCACTTACTTCTTGCAGTGATTTCTTGCTGCGGTGCGCGTTTGTGAAAGGATACGCTTCTTGTTTCCCGTACACTATAACCATCTTGTCCACCGTTTTTCATAGGTGAATAGGAGTTTCATAATTCATCAACTCCAATGGCAGCAGCCTAAGGGCTGTCATGAAAAATCTGCAACTTAAGAACTTTACACCACTTTAGGAAAATTCATCTTTGGGGTGGTAAATGAAACGGATAAAGTCTAACTTATCGTACAAAAAAGCAGTGATAGGGTGATGATATTCGCAGATATGTTAGCCTCATTTCTGACATGGCTTTCTACTCCTGTGTCGGGTATATGCTATGATCGCATATATACACCAATATTGCGTACATTCACAAACGCGCATATATACACAAAAGAGTCAATCATAAAGTTTCGTTGATTCAAGTGGTTTTTAAGAACATCAATAAAGAATTTATGTTGCGTATCGTACAACCGCTCCCTTTCAATGGGTTGACAAGGTGCCACAGCTCAAATCGCCTAGCAAATGCAACTCTGCCTTCAGAATCTGTCAACCTGCGTCGTGAAGAGAACAGCTACACATGCGTCGCAACAAATCTGCACCCATTTTCGGATATACTGTGCGCAGAGAAACTTCTTGAAACTGCGCAGTATAGGGACGCATATGTCGTGCTAAGTATAATTTACAGCTATCACTCCCTCTTGTAGTGCATGATTAAACAACTTTCGTTACAATGAGCTTCGTATTCAACCATTTGTCTTCTGAGATTGATGTGCACTATGTTCCTACGCAAGAATTATGTCATTATTTCGTTAGCTTCCGCCGACAGAAGCGAATGTATTCAAGTTTGACTTCACCCTGTAAAGCCTGAGCTCATACGGACTTTTTAACATTGATTAATCGCTTGAAGATGACTCGCCCCATGAGACTCACTTCTATGGCAGAAAACAAAGAAAGATAAATCCCTGAATTATTGAAGGCATCTTTCTCGGTGCGGCACTATCCTTTCGAAGAAATTTAGATGGTTAGGGTGTCCGTGGCGATGCGGCCTTGGACAGCTTTTGCCTGGCAAGCCAGGTCAGCAGTACATTCATTGTGTATTTGCTGTTTTGTGGCACACAGAGGATTGACAGAAAATTTAATGTATATAAATAAAAATAACAACAACTGGTTCTGTTTTACTTCTGATCAGATGTTGTACCTAGAAAAGACAGCCCCCGGGGAATCTTGATGTCGGCTGAACCAGGTCACGCATAGCGGATGTCACAGATAATTATACCAGTTAATCGCATAAAGCAGCTTTGAATCTTTCTAGCTCGATTACACTGTTTTTTGTCGACCTGAAAAACAACCACTGGGCAATACGACAAGCTGAGCATTTCTAGCTGCGGCACTCGCAACAGCCTACTATATCAATTCTGATTCGGTTGGCTAGGAAAATTTATATTGCTACGCGTACTGAATAGTAGCACTGTGACTAACGGCAAAGCGTATCCTGTAATACTGATTGCAATGTTTTCTGCAATGCACACAATGTAAAGGGTGACGTGCTGAGTAAATATTTACATGGGTCAGCGATTGGCCTGAAAGGACAAGCATTCCGTGTAGACCATTTTGTCTTTTTGGGGGAGTGTACAGTAAGACTTCTCCAATTGGGAGTAGACGGTAAGGTGCAGATCCTCCTCAGTGGTATCGCCTGATTGGTTGCGTCACCTGCCGAACAAGAACCTCTTTGGGGGTACACTCACAAATTGTAAGGCGACTGCAAATACCACATCCACTTACGATCTCCTGCTTTATGTTTGGAAGCATGTTGTCGTTGTAAATACGGGGGGGGGGGGGGCATACACATCCCTCCCACAGCGCTATGTACCGAGCAAATCGTCTATAATGCCTATAAGCGCAATATGACTCCAAATGTGCCTATAAGCGCAAATAAGCTGAACTTTTGCGGGTGGCGTCACACAGGCAAAAGACAAAATACCGCATACGAAAGCGAATGTAGGGCAAGAATATTGTGCAGCTCGGGTTCGCAATGAGAGAATCTGTGTTCCTACGCGAGGACACAGAAATATATGCTATAGGCGTGTCCGCCTTCTATTACGTTTCCTCGTATCAGAGGTCCCATAACTTTGTCGGGTTGCCGTCTTCCTTCGTTTACCTTGTAAGCCCGCCTCGCGGTTAGCATTTACCTAATGGGGACCAATGCGAAGCGTTTTCTGCACACAGTGTGATTTTCATCTTACTGTGTTTGATTTAGTAATGCCTACACTAGGCTCCATCGTATCGCTGTTGTGCTTATACCGCACCATAATACTTTGCCTTCTTGGGGAAGTTCATATTTTGCTGTGGAAAAAGGTAAACTTTGCCATAATCACTACATGGTAGTTTACAGCCTCAGATTGCACGCTCAAGAAACAGTGCAGGCTCAAAGCGAAGGAAGCGCTAAAGGCTAGTTGCAGCTTATTGTGGAACGCGTAACGACGTTTTTTTTGGGGGGGGGGCGTAGATATGGGTTATAAGATCATACTACAAAGTATTTTACTGAAGGTAGCATAAAACCTTCGAGCAGTTGATGTATGTTGATTCCCCAACTTCCAACGGTTTATTTGCTGAATTCACCACAATGTATTAGAGGACTCCAGACTAGTTTTGCTCCCGTTATTATTTCTGCCGGTCAGCGCGAACAACTTTTTTATTTGTATTATTCCTCTTCCATTTAAATTCAGATGTATCAGCCGGCAGTAAACCAGAACTTCGAATTCCAGCACACTCGCCAGGCTACCAAATTTTCAAATAGGAAGAACCATTGTATATAGTGCATCTTTTTGCCGACGAAAAAATCTGAAAAAGTATTTGGGCCCCCAAAAAGCTCCAAATAGCAACATTACTGCTATAACATATTGTACAGAATTAGCGATCCCCAGAATGCATCGTTTGAATGCAGTATTGCGCACCAACAATCCCCATTATACCATATTCTTCAAATACGACAAGTTGGCATGCGGAAGTGCCCGAAATATAGGAGGACTGCCGAACAACAGCAGCTCCTATGAGAATCAGCATTGAAGATGTGAGTTGCGTCTTCCACATTGATACATTTTTCCTGTAACACGTTTTACTTTGCGAGAAAGGCAGATCTTATTGTTTTCCTAGAAACGTCAAGTCGGAATGCATTACGCCGAGGCCTCCATTTTTCTTCCCAGGTTCGAACGATCGCTTTCTTTTGAGAAACTTGAGAGAGCGTGGAAAGAGCACTTGCACCAAGAAGTAGAGCGACAATGTTAAAACAGTTCAATAAAGAAATGCAGTGTTCAATGCAAGACGCGAACGTGGAAACCATGATGCTTCCTTTGAGTGGTATACGAGCGAGCGGAAATTTGACATTGAGAGCTTCTAGAATCGAAAGCAAGACACGTCCTATACTTGTTGGAATGGAAGAGTGGCACATTGAAGTACCATCGCATGTGAATGCATCAAGGACAAAATAGTTCACATCAGTCTTCTTTACGCGTCAACGGCATTCTTTTTTCTTCCCCTGGCATAACTGCAAGGCCAACGCTTTGTCATTTTTAGAAGTAGCTATGCTCGTGCTGAACTTTTGCATAGCGTGTGTCATTTACTTCTCTTGCACGAGAGAGAAAAGGTCTACTTATTAGGAAAAAAATTCGGCAGGTCCAACGTACCTTGGAAATTGACGTTATTGCGAAGCATGCTGAGGGAAGATCGCCGTGTTGTAATTTTTGTGATTGAGCGACACGTTACGAAATGGTGCTAAATTTGTGTGGAAATTTTGTACGCACAGGCCTATTTTGAACAGCCGCACATAGCTTATATAACCAGTTGTTTACACTTGCGCAACAGTGCCAACAGCAACATGAGTATTAGCAACTGCAGAAGCAGGTAAGGTGATGTGTTACTAATCTGCTCGCGAGGATGGTAGCCCTGGACACGGCTACATTAGTCAACTTCAGTAGATGACACTTAAAAACTACTAACGTTAACCCGAAGAGCCATCTGTATTATATAGCAGTACATGTGTAATGTTTATAAAATTTTATAGCTAGTATTTCAACCACAATGGACGTTTCACCAACAGTGCACCTGAACAGCGTATTTTTCCAAAGCAGTACCGAGACGTGGCGTGGCTCTGTGGTAGAATACTTGACTGCCAGCATAATGCTTAGATTGGATTCCTGGTGAGACCATCATGTTCATTTGGTCAACGTTGCCCTTGTGAATTTCCTCGCATTTAAACTACCAGTGTCTGTTGTCACCCGAAACAAATAAATTCAGGTGCCGTAACTTTGCAAGTATATATTGAAGGTGGCGAAACATGTGCTTTCGCACTAGTTATAGTGTCCTAGCAGGTATTTACCAAGTGGGGAGCGGTATGACCTAGGCTACAATGTTCTGAACGTAAGAAACGAAACGGAAACAGTCCGTTTATAGTCAATTTAGCGATAAAGTAACATGGCAAGGTACTTCTTTTGAAGAAGCTTCTCCCGAATTGTATGATCAATTGGCGTTTTGCGTGATCTTGTCAGGAAGCAGTCTGAACAGTTTACATAAAAAATGACTAGGTCTTTTTTTCCACGAAACACTAACTGAATTTTGATCTAGCACAGATCAACCGTTGCAATTTGAATTCAAACGCAGATCTGGGAAAGCTTTACACCTCAAATCACGTAGCAACAAGAAATCAAATAATTTTCGTCCAGTAAAAGCAAGAAGACATCACCATATGCATCTCCTACGACATTCTACCAGTCAACAAATGATTTCAAATACCTAGCATTGTTTTTGGACGTGTTCATTGTTAAACTAAACCTTCCAATTTGTTATTTCGTAATGCCTTAAAGTGATTAGGCCTCCACTTGATTCAGAGGTGTCATGAACAATCGCACAATTATAAAGTGAGATTGGTGGCTTTTAGCAAATTCCCGCCTCTGAAAAACACTAATAGTACATATTCATGAGTGGTTGAAATTTGCCAGGGCTTTTATATATATTGAAGGTATGATACTTCATTTGTTGTTGTTTTTTTTTCATATTAACATGATGCTATGAAAGAAATGCAGACGGTATTTTTTTTTTCGCACGGCGAAAAACACAAGAAGTAGAGTGTTTTCATGCGCAAGGAACATGGATGACATTAACAAACTTGCCGCTGTTCTGTTCATATTAACAATATTTCTTCCGCTGAGAAGCACTGAATCACGCTGCTCCAACTAAACCAAAGCTCTGTTCAGAATACACAGAGCCTTATCTACCTCTTCTACATTTTTTTTCTTTCATCTTCCAAGACAACTGAAACATTTTGCTTTCATTACACATTCTCAGAAATCTCATCTTTTTGCATCTTGGATGAACCGATTTACCCAATCGGGCATTTTTATGCTTCAAGACTTCAGGTAATTTCATATTGATCTGTGATCGACTTGCTCAGCTGAACTGAACGAGACCCCGGAGAGATGATTGATTTGTGGGGTTTAACATCCCAAAACCACCACATGATTATGAGAGACGCCGTAGTGGAGGGCTCCGGAAAGACCCCGGAGAGGATAGTCGTTAGACTCTCGTACATTGCACGCACCGGGCTGCAATTTTAACTTGAAACCTGCAACTTTGGTGAAGCCGTTCAAGTTTCCATTACGCGTCTTTGAAATGTTTTTCTGTCTAGGACATTCCTCCACGTTTTTTTATTATTATTTCTTGTGGAACTGGTTTGCCACGGCAACTGGTTGTTCTCGCTTGTAAACAGCTGTCTACCTATACAGAGATCCGTGTACGTGAGCAGATGTATTGGCCGTTTCAAACTTACAAATACAAAAATTTAGCTTCAAGTTTCTACTTTTCTTTGTTTCTTTTTTATCTGTGAATCAGCGGCTGTTTCCTCATGAGACGCTACCCAACGCTCTAAACCAAGGGTGTTGTCACTGTAGCGACGCCTGTCACAACAAAATATTCCGTGCTATGAAGAAAGTATAAAAAGTGAAGTATTGTTCCTGCTCCTTCTTATAATGAAAACTAGTAAAAATAACTGATTTCAAGCACGCTACCTAAAAATAAAATTGTAGCGCTCTCAAGATGATTATATTGAAGACATCGTATGTTGAAGACATCGTATGTCAACATACGAAGCTCAGCATGGTTTATATTTCGGGAACAATAGAGATTCCACCTTTGCGCGAAAATTTTGAGAAATGTCTAATAATGACGAGAACAAAGAGGGAAGTCATTGGCTAACCTATTTTCATTTTAAAGCGAAATTATTTTTATGAGGGAAGAATATGCTCAAGCTTTTCATAAGTAGTTAAGAAGTATGCAATGGTGACCTTTTGAGATCGTACAAATCAATACATCTTGGAGACCCCACACGTACTTAGGCCATAGAACAGTATTTCCAGTGCAATTTGCCTAGGCTCAGGAGCTTTTACCTTCGCTAAAAACACCATATTACACACGGTGCCCAAGTTTTTTCTGTTGTACTACGGTGTACAGGTATATATGTGCAAGGTGGTATGCTTCTCGCGTGTTTGATTTCATTAAAGTCAATTTATAATAACATTCGCATCTAGTAGCATGCTAGGAATACTCCACTGAAGTTCATACAAGTTCTACTTTCAAAAGTGTTTCTCCTTGGATGCCCAGATTCACAAGACGTCAGACAGTATCACCACATGCAGTCTTCTCTTTAGTAGTTTAACTGCTATTACTCATGAGCATAGACGAGTCGCACTTGTATGTATATTTTATGAGCAGACTAAATGTAAATTAAGTTTCGCCAATATCTGACTACCAGCCATAAATTAAGCAGCACTACTTAACTCCAACACCCGTTTGGGGTTCGCGTCACATGACACAAATGTCCAATTTATTTTCGTGTAAACGACGTCAACCCACAACAAAATAACCAAATCTGAATTGCTTACATCCATAAAAGCGTCACTAATTTTACTCTGTCACGTGCGTCACCATTCGGACAAATACACTCATGCATAAAAATGTCGTAAGTAATTACACATTAACCTAATTATTTGTAGCATACACAATACAGCTTCTCCAATAAACTGAAAATATTTTTAGAAGTTAAGCCTGCAGGCTGCGGCCACTAGTAAAAACAAGTCATTCCAAGCTTAATTCGAAAGAGCAATACGTTAATTTGGCACTAAAAGAGAAGCTAATGCTAGGCGAAGGCATAGGGTAGCGCCTATAACAGACGTTTCGTGATAGTTTCTGCAATAGACAGTTTCAGAGAATCACCAACCGCTCTGCAATCACTGTGAAGTGCAGACTGGTAGTTACCGATTGTTTTGCAGCATGGCGACCATCCCAACTTAGACACAAATCTAACAATATAAGTAGGGTGAGTTAGTGAGACAAATATGTAACAAAATAAGGCTATATACGTTAATGTGGGGCCGTGCATAGTGCGAAAACATGAAGCTTCTATGCTCTTTTTTTTATTTTTCGATTTCTACTCCAAGTAAAAGTAAGAAGTACCTACAGTATTTGCAAGAATCACGTTGATATTGATATCGTATCTCCCGGGTGGGCATAGTTAGTCAAAAAGAAATAAACTGTGCCAAATTAGTCGTTCATAAAATAATTACGTATATTATTTTTATCTGTAAATTCACGCTGAAAATGTTCTGGCGTAAAGCGAAAAAACGCCAGGCCTGCGCGGAACGCGCCGCACAATCGCACAGTCACGGCGAAAGCTAAAAAAGTGGCCTTTTAGAGCCTTTTCTAAACACTCTTTCGTCCTTCGTCGTTCCTTCCCTTCTTCACCCTAGGGAGAAGCGTGGTATCCGCTACACACTTGTTAGGAGATTTCTTCAATTTTTTTTATGCAGTGGCTGACGACGATGAAGAATTATGCTTCAAATGAGTTTGCGCGACAGTTAATAAGTGATCAAGAACAATTGTTTAATGGGTTGGGGCATAGGACGACCCACTCGTTACGCAATTCGAATCGTGGTCGCCTGGCTGTTCCTTGGATGTTTTAAAACGCTTAATTAATTCTATTAACGCTATTTCTTTCCCGACATCAAACCTTCCTAAGGCAAGTTTCCGAATACGTCTCAAGCAACGGCGCGGCGCAGTGGTAGAATACTGAACTGGCACGTAGCGAACCCTGATTCGAATCCCATTCTGTGAAATTGGTGTTTTCACTCGCTGGGTTTTTTTTTCGTTCGGTACTGGTTACAGACACGGTGGACAACTACGGCACCGCACAGGACCCATGTTTTCATCTCATAACAGCTTTTGTTTAAAAGGTTTCTTTTGATCAAGTGTGCAACAAAGTGCACCATGCAACACAATAGACAAGCTGCCTTTCCTAATCATCAGTGCATCTTGTGATCTTCGGTGTCTGGTTTTTTCTGTGATTTTTCAGGAAGCGTTTGCTACTCTTACAGTATAATTGTCTGAAAAGATCATTCTTATCAACCCTACAACACACTGTACACGACTACCGCCAATGTCGTCAACCACTCAGAAGGATAAGACACACACAAAAACATTAACCCTGTATCTGCATGTTACACTGCAAATGTCGTCGAAACACGATAGTCTTGCGTCTCGAGAGAGTGCACAAAACGTTTATTTGACGTTCTGCGCAAGAAAATGAGTTAATGGTATTCTGGAGCCGCTGCGTTAGAGTGCCTCAAGTATGCAGCAGAGGCGAACGAGCGCATCAAGTCACGCCAGACGTGAAACATGAGCGCTATCTGGCAGTTATCTTGGAAAACGAAGCGCGCGCCCGCCCTGCGCGCCCGTCTAGGAGGTGATTAGATGTACAACGCAAGGCGACGGGTAGGTGCCACCACCGTCTCGTCTTAGCAAAGCGATTGAAACGCTTGCCTTTTGGTGCAAGCGTTGCCTGGTCAGCGCAACATAATAAACGCTATGGTCCTTATATTTACTTATGTATGCTTTTTAAATGCGAAGCATTTCTTAGCGAACTTCAGCGACTTTGAGCGTATCTATCTATCCATCTGTCTATCTGTCTATCTAGCCACTTACGTTTGGGTGCTGTCGTGGGCACCCCCTTAACTTGGCGTGAACCAAAATTAGCATGGGAGGGTAAGATGGTTTGATGAGCATGACGCGCTAGTCAACACATGCATAATGTCGCAATCCCGCCAGGTACGTCGTCAAACACTTCCCGCCAGACAGTGGCACATACTCAAAGGCGGGTATGTGCCGCTGTATGCGGGTAAGTCCCACAGGTGATTGACACTTAGTATCTACCCAGGAACGACGAGAACACACATGGGCAATTTTAACGCGCGAGCGTTAAGAAATACCCGACATCGGTTGTGTCGTCCCGTCGAATGCAAAGAATAAATGCCCGGGTCCCAGCTGGAATCGAACTCAAGCATTCTGCGTGGCAGTGAGGCATCTTACCACTGGGCTACGCCATGTCTCGGAACTTCGCTTCAAAGATACGCTAATCTTCGTGAAGCGTCAACAGTGGTTAGTCTGCTGCCTACCCAATTTTATACACATTACATATGTCCTCTTTGTGATACAGCCGTCACGTCGGGTTAACGTCAATTGTGGTTAGTTGCCATGCGCTCAAGTCGATTTATGTAGCAGTGTCCAGGACCAGCATCCTCGTGAGCATCAACGCTTCACATCAGCTTCTGGTGTTGCTAATGCGCACGTTCCAGTTGGCATCGTTGCGTAAGTGCAAACAACTCGTACTGATTGATTGATTTGTGGGGTTTACCGTCTGAAGACCACCATGTGTATATGAGAGACGCCGTAGTGAAGGGCTCCGGAAATTTAGACCACCTGGGGTTCTTTAACGCGCACCGAAATCTGAGCACACGGGCCTACAACATTTCCGCCTCCATCAGAAATGCAGCCGCCGCCGCCGGGATTCAATCCCGCGACCTGCGGGTCAGCAGCCGAGTACCTTAGCCACTAGACCACCGTGGTGGAACCAACAACTCGCAATATAAACATCTGCAACTCTTCAAAATATATCTGTGCGTGCAACATTTGTACATATATTAAAAGTCATTTCATGACGCGTCGCTCAATAAAAAAATTGCAACATGGTCACCTTCCCTCCGCATGCACTCCCAGTTACGTGGGATCTGCCGAATTTTTGCGTAAGAGACACACATACAGAATATTGACGGGTTGTTATGGTGCATCAGAAATGCGCAATAATTGTTTCTAAATGCGAAGCATTTCTTAGCAAACTTCGGCGACTTTGAGTGTATCTATCTATCTATCTATCTATCTATCTATCTATCTATCTATCTATCTATCTATCTATCTATCTATCTATCTATCCTCCTACGACATTTAGCTCTCCTGGCCGTTTGGGTAATGTATCGATACCAAACTTGGTATGGCATAACATGACTGTATGACGAGCGTGTTTTACTAGTCATAACATGAAAATCATGAGATATATGTCATGAATGTCATGATTTACATTTCGTAGTCTTGCTGCTCTTGTGGTGGTCTCGTTCAGATGACATTTTGCAAAACTGGTATGGGTATGACATGATTGCATGGCGAACACAAGCGACAGACTCTAACAATAAAATAAAGATATGAATGTCATGTAAATCATGAGTCATGACTACGCGCCACGCTAATAATGCGCTCCCAGCCGTCTCGCTAGCTTCACATATACCAAAGTCGGCGTTACGTGATGCGAATGGATGACGAAGGTATGTGACTGGTGCAAAAATAATAATCATGAGATGCGTGTCATGTGACATTATGACTACAAACCACACTCATAATGCCCCCGCAGCCGTATCGCTAGCTTCGCATACACCAAATGTGGTATTAAGGGACGTGAATGGACGACGAAGGGATGTGACTGGTGCAAGCATGATAATCATGTGATGCGGGTCATCTAACAACATGACTACATGCTACACTCATAATGCGCTCACTGTCGCCTCGCTAGCTTCACATGTACCAAATTTAGTATTATGTGACGCGAACGGACGACATATGTAAATGGCATGTCCAAACATGACAATCATGACATGTGTGTCCTGTAACAACATGACTACATGCCGCACTCATGATGCGCTCGGGGCCATTTCGCTAGCTTCACATGTACCAAACTCGGTACTACGTGACGCGAACGGACGACATAGGTAAATGGCTCATCCAAACATGATAATCACGAAATGCGTGTTATGTAACAACATGACCACATGCCACGCCAATAATGCGCTTGCGGCTGTTTCGCTAGCTTCAAATATGAAAAATTTGGTATTACGTGACGCCAAAGAATAACGAAGGTATGTGACTGGTGCAAACTTGATACTCATGAGATGCCTATCTTGTGAGATAATGACTACATGCCACAGTGAAGGCGCCAATACATTTCGACGTGACGCGGGGCGCGTGCTCGCCGGCGTTCGCTTTGTCGCGTCACGCCGGCGTTGCCACGCCAGGCGCCGGTCCTGCCATATACTCGCAGGCGCGCGCATGCGCGTTCTAGCGCGTCCGGCGTCCCTCCGTCATGAAAAGAGGGAGACGCAGTGTTGTCTGGGTAACGCAACGGCGCGAAATGCAGGATGTCGCAGTTCGCGCCGGTTTCCGTCGGGCCGCGCTGACGGACGCTGGTCGCGCCTGGCGTCATACGATAGAGTGCTCGCGTTTTGCTACTGTTGCGTCGCTGTGTCCAGCGTGCGCGCGCGTCAATGCTACATTGGAATACAATGGGCCCTTCAATATGCGCTGGCGGCCGGTTTACTAGCTCCAAATATACCAAATTTTATGTTACGTGATGTCAATGGTTGACGAAATATATGACTGGTGCAAACATGATAATACCGACACACGTGTGTCAGAGGTCCCGTTAATTCGGGAGGCGATCGCCGGGCTAATTCCAAGGGCCGAAGTATCGGCCCCCCGAACCGCACCACGAAAGCGTGGACAATTTAGAAGTGGTATTTTTTGGCGTGCCAGCGGACGCCGGCTGTGGCCCAAAGAGCAAGTCAGAGCCGAGAGTTGATAAACAAAACAAAATTATATTTTCAATAATGGCAGATCAAAACAATACACAATTATGCACACTCAACAATAGTTGAATACAATACGTCACCAATCAAACAACGTACTACACAGTACAATCAGCCACGCTCGAAACAACGGACACAGACAACAATACGCGCTACAATGCAGTCGCATGCATCGAACAACCAAGACACTTAAATACTAAGGAGTTAGAAAACTTATTCAGTCCAAAGTTTTTGGAACAAAACTGTGAATGATACTCTTCCGAGAATCACTCACTCAAAGTCCAGCGTTGTTGTCGTTCCGCTGCCCCCGAAGTTTCTCTTCCAGGAAACCTCACGTCTTCAATTGGCCACTCTCCAAGTTTCAAACTTCTTCGCCAGAAACACGTCGGCTTCCCACACGCAGCTGTTGCCACGCGTCTTCGCTCGATAGCGGTAGACACACACTCTTGCCTGTAGCTCGAGTCGTCACCCCTCAGAAGGAAATCCTCTTCTTCTCCACTTCCTTCTTCTCCTCCTTTGTCACGAAAGACCAAAGGCTTCGCCCACAAGGCGGTACACCCTACACACTCTGGCGCATACTTTCTTCTTCTCCTGCTTTGTCACTAAGGACAAAACCTTCACCGATAGACGCGGCGGGATACTCTACGCACTCTGGCGTTAACTTCCTTCTTCTGCTGATCTCTCATCGCGGCTGCTCGATTAAATACCTTCCGCGCGAGATTCCAGAAAGTTCTCATCATTTCGTCGGATCGATGCGCAGCGAAGGTTGGGGGAAAGGGCGAGACGATATGGGGGCCATCCGCGACGGATGACTCAATTCGGCATCACAACGCCCCTTTCCATCGAGAATTCTCTAGGGCTTGCTCGGCCGCCGATGCGAGGAGGTTTCGTTGGCGAACCTACGCTTCCGAGGGAGAGAGACGCGCGCCCGGGGAGTCTTTGGATGCTTGTTTTCTTTTTTTATCGTTGACCTCTCGGCGCTTCGTCGCGAGAATTTGGCGGCGCGCCCTTTTTCGAGCGCTCGTTTTGTGACAACGTGTCATGTAAGAACATGACAACATACCACGCTAATAACGTGCTCGCTGCCAGTTCCCTAGCTTCACATATACTAAATTTGGTATCACGTGACGTGAGTAGATGATGGAGGTAAACAACCCATCTTTACATGATAACCATGACACTGAAGTCATGTACGGCATCATTTACTTCAACCTCGTAACGTTGTACTGATTTTAAATTGACATATCAACATTTTTCATTCGTGCTTCGCATATCATCGATTTCCACTGTCCGTGGCATCTGCCAATTTTTTTCTTAATGGACAGTCACACAAGTAGGAACGCTGAATCTTGAGCAATATTGGTGGGCGATGTGGGTGGGGGCGGCCGTTTGGAGTATCGTTTGGCCACTTTGGTGCCGTTTAGGGTACCGTTAGACAGACAGACAGACAGACAGACAGACAGACAGACAGACAGACAGACAGACAGACAGACAGACAGACAGATAGATAGATAGATAGATAGATAGATAGATAGATAGATAGATAGATAGATAGATAGATAGATAGATAGATAGATAGATAGATAGATAGATAGATAGATAGATAGATAGATAGATAGATAGATAGATAGATAGACAGCCAGACAGACAGACAGACAGACAGACAGACAGACAGACAGACAGACAGACAGACAGACAGACAGACAGATAGATAGATAGATAGATAGATAGATAGATAGATAGATAGATAGATAGATAGATAGATAGATAGATAGATAGATAGATAGATAGATAGATAGATAGATAGATAGATAGATAGATAAGATAGATAGATAGATAGATAGATAGATAGATAGATAGATAGATAGATAGATAGATAGATAGATAGATAGATAGATAGATAGATAGATAGATAGATACGCTTAAAGTCGTCGAAGTTCACTAAGAAATGCTTCGCATTTAGAATGCTTATACAACGTTCACAACATATCAACTCCTAAACAACCAAAATCCTGGAGCTCTATGCTCAGTTGTCTCTGAACTTGAGCCAATTAGGTCCGTAAAAAAGTGAGACATTTTGTAAAATCTAAAATGTGTTCAGTAAAATACTGCTGTCATTCGACTGGTTATGCCAGGTCTGATGATTGATATGTGGGATTTAACGTCCCAAAACCACCATATGATTATGAGAGACGCTGGTTATGGCATGTCTTTCGTAGCTGAAGCTAGACTGGCCGAGCTTGAGCAGTTTCGCGTAGTTTATTGAGAGATATACTGAGCATGCTCGACAAACAGTGACGTCACATTGCACACAGCTAGTGCACCGGACAAGGCCTCGAAGCTCCTGCAGTGACGGGTCACTAGTCGGCTCGTTCTTGGTTCTTTTTAACTCGCTTGCTAGTCATTCACCTGTTCATTCATCCGTCCGTCCATGTGTCCATTCATATCTCCATTTGTCCGCCCACCCTTCCATTCATACGTAGCTCACGCTGAGTATATCCTGACATAGCTGAACTAAGCCACTGTTAAGTTTTTTTATTATGTCAATGTTTGTGTAACTTTAATTTTCCTTTATATATTTTTGCATTCTCTCAAGAATCACGTCACTGCTTAGAAACAATGTGGGGTAGAATCTACATCTGCCACCATTCCCGGCCACGGATGGATGGAATGACGCGACTATGAGCCATTAAAGGCATTCGCCTTAATAGGCATTCATTTTCATCCGGGGCGAGCTCACGAATCCAACATCTGTCAATACTGTCAGAACACAAGTGCTATCCTTTCCGTGCCTAATACCCTGCATCGGTAGTTCTTCCCTATCAAGAGCACTATATGACGACTCTACTTTCGGTGGTTTCCGACACCGTTAGAACTCTGTTTCTGGCAAAAAGGAGCAAATATTCATGAAATTATTTCATGGTTTAATAAATGGCTTAAAGAGCCTTATGAGGACACTGTAGTACATGTTTGCTTTCCGATGAGTGGAAATCGAACACGAGGGGAAATCTGAAAGCAAATGGAAGGGAAATTCTACTGGGGAAAAAAACATTTCAGCAATTACAAAACCGGATAAATGACTCACGATGCATATATGGTTGTGCTTGACTTCCCAGCCCATGGTCCTCGTCTGCTGCCCTGCGAAAGGAAAGCAATGAAAATGACGGAAAGCGAGCATCTTAAGTAAATGTTGTGAGAGAAAACTTCTCGACAGGATTGTGTGTAGATCCCGATGGTGACCTGGCTGACCAGTATTTCTCCATCGGCTAAAGAAAGCATACTACGCTTTTGCAAAGATTCTTCTCGTAGTCTGCGTAAATATACTCAAGAGAAATATTTGCCTAACACGTAGGCGTCACGAATACACGTATTTTACTTCCGTGTTTATTCTCCACGTATTCCCGCTGTAAACAGGAAAATGTGTGCATGAATTTAAGTTTTATGACTAGTGATTTGACTTGGACTAACGTTTGTAACAACACCCAGCTTGTCGAAGTGGGAATGAAAGTGGCGTGACACAACGAGAGTTCAATTAAGGCACAATTTACATCACAAAACTTGCTGTGCATTAGCATACACGCAGCTATATAGATGGAGCCGTCTAAAAAAGTGCAGCATTCGAAAATAGTCTGTCAGCGCCACACCGGAATTCTTGAATGTGGCCCCTTGCGCAAGTACAAGCTCATGAAAACTTTCAAAAAAGAAATTAGATATAAATATTAGAATACCATGCATAAGCTCCAAATAAATCAAACATTGCTGCACTGATTTTTCTCATCCTAGTCAATATAGGTGAAATCAGAATAAGCTTATCAATGAAGGACATCACAAAGGAAACTTATTGCTCGTGCCTTTGCTGAACTGTAGTCCCATGTCGTTCATGCTGTCCTTCGTATCATCATTTATTGTCTTCATTGTATTGTGTCTAGCAAATGAACGAAACCCTCGAACCACAGCCTCATTTGCGCCTCTTCTAGTATTAACGCTGCTCCTAAAATAGGCAAAAGGGCGAAATATCGAGTTTGATATTGTATCACTAATTAGTGATGCCAGGCATTATACGGGCCAACCCTCCCCAAAGCTCATTTTTTTGTTTTGAAAGTGGTTATGAAGAAACATAAGCAGACGCGTGAATATAAATAAATGAATGATAAATGAGACAAAATTCGCAGCTAATTATGATGTGAATTCGGTTGATGGAGCGAAGCTAAGTACTAAGGTCCATAATGTCAACGTCGAAGTCACTGATTGTATAAAGGATGCACGGACAGATGCACGACCAGCCGGATTGATGAATGCAGGAATGAATAGATGAATAGATGCACGGATGAATGGATAGATGCGTGGACGGTTGGATGGAAAGGTGCACGGATGGTCAGACGCACAGATGCACAGACAGAGTACGGTCTATATTTAAATCATACGTACACTATCAACCCATGTGCGGTATATGTAACACCTGTGGTTGAGTTCTACAACATCGGCGACAACGGACATCGTGCAAGCTTAAGGAGCTTCCCTTCGGAAAAATCTATCTGCGACTGGTCATTCGGTGACTCAATATAATTTCCTTCATTTTCATCAAGCCGCTCATGTTCACGTTTCGTTCAAGGTAACGTTCGTCTGTATAAGGAGACGTTCGCCTGTATTATACATACGGACCATTTTACCCCTGTCCTACTTATTTCAACCCTCCATAGACTATACCACTGTTCTCCGTGGAGAAATTCAACGCTCTATCTCATTTTTGACGTAAACCTGTAAGCCTTAACATGGCTGCGTAATGCGTACTGCCTTTCCGTGTGGCGCATCAGGTGTGCGCCACAAAACTTTAGTAAGTTCCAGTACTCATCCTTCATCATCATCATCATCATCAGCCTGTCTACGTCCACTGCAGGACAAAGGCCTCTCCCATGTTCCGCCAGTTAACCCGGTCCTGTGCTTGCTGTTGCCAATTTATACCCGCAAACTTCTTAATCTCATCTGCCCACCTAACCTTCTGTCTCCCCCTACCCCGCTTCCCTTCTCTGGGAATCCAGTTGGTGACCCTTAATGACCAGCGGTTATCCTGTCTACGTGCTACATGCCCGGCCCATGTCCATTTCCTCTTCTTTATTGCAGCTATGATATCCTTAACTCCCGTTTGTCCCCTAATCCACTCTGCTCTCTTCTTGTCTCTTAAGGTTACACCTACCATTTTTCTTTCCATTGCTCGCTGCGTCGTCCTCAATTTAAGTTGAACCCTCTTTGTGAGTCTCCAGGTTTCTGCTCCGTAGCTAAGTACCGGCAAGATACAGCTGTTATATACCTTCCTCTTGAGGGACAGTGGCAATCTACTTGTCATAATTTGAGAGTGCCTGCCGAATGTGCTCCACCCCATTCTTATTCTTCTAGTTACTTCAATCTCGTGGTTAGGCTCTGCGGTTATTACCTGCCCTAAGTAGACATAGTCTTTTACAACTTCAAGTGCACTATTACCTATCGCAAAGCGCTGCTCCTTTCCGAGGTTGTTGTACATTACTTTCGTTTTCTGCAGATTAATTTTAAGACCCACCTTTCTGCTCTCCTTGTCTAACTCCGTAATCATGAGTTGCAATTCGTCCCCTGAGTTACTCAGCAATGCAATGTCATCGGCGAAGCGCAGGTTACTGAGGTACTCTCCATTAACTCTTATCCCTAACTGTTCCCATTCTAGGCTTCTGAAAACGTCCTGTAAGCACGCAGTGAATAGCGTTGGGGAGATTGTATCCCCCTGCCTTACACCCTTCTTTATTGGTATTCTGTTGCTTTTTTTATGAAGCACTATGGTAGCAGTTGATCCCCTGTAGATTTCTTCCAGAATGTTTATACATATTTCATCTACGCCCTGATTCCGCAGTGTCTGCATGATGGCTGATATTTCTACTGAATCAAACGCCTTCTCGTAATCTATGAAGGCTATGTATAGTGGTTGGTTATACTCTGAGCATTTCTCTATTACCTGATTGATAGTATGAATGTGGTCAATTGTTGAGTAGCCTGTTGTAAATCCTGCTTGTTCCTTTGGTTGATTGAATTCTAATGTTTTCTTTACTCTGCTAGCAATTACCTTTGTAAATAGCTTGTATACTACAGAGAGCAAGCTGATCGGCCTGTAATTCTTCAAGTCCTTGTCATCTCCTTTCTTATGTATTAAGATGATGTTAGCGTTCTTTCAAGACTCTGGTACTTTTCCCGTCAGGAGACACCTCGTAAATAGAGTGGCTAGTTTTTCTAACACAATCTGTCCTCCATCTTTCAGCAGATCTGATGTTACTTGATCCTCACCAGCAGCTTTGCCTCTGTGCATGCTCTCCAAAGCTTTTCTGACTTCTTCTATCATTACCGGTGGGGTGTCGTCTGGGTTACTGCTAGTTCTTATAGTATTAAGGTCGTGGTTGTCTCGGCTACTGTACAGATCTCTGTAAAACTCCTCCGCTATTTTAACTATCCTATCCATATTGGTAGTTAATTTGCCTTCTTTGTCCCTTAGTGCATACATCCGCCTTTTGCCTATCCCAAGTTTCCTCTTCACTGCTTTGACGCTTCCTCCGTTTTTCAGAGCGTGCTCAATTCTCTCCGTGTTATACCTTCTTACATCGCATACTTTACGTCTATTAATCAGCTTCGAAAGCTCTGCCAGTTCTATTTTGTCTGTTGTACTTGTCACTTTCATGATTTGACGCTTCTTAATTAGGTTCTTCGTTTCCTGGGAAATCTTCCCGGTGTCCTGTCTAGCTACCCTGCCTCCAACTTCCACTGCACACTCCGTGATGATACTCGTCAGATTGTCATTCATTGTATCTACGCTAAGGTTGGTTTCCTCGCTAAGCGCAGAGTACCTGTTCTGCAGTGACACTCTGAATTCCTGTACTTTCCCTCTCAGTGCTAGCTCATTGATTTGCTTCTTGCGTATCAGTTTCTGTCGTTCCTTCTTCAAGTCTAGGCGGATTCGAGCCCGTACCATTCTATGGTCACTGCATCTTACCTTGCCAACCACTTCCACATCCTGCACGACTCCTGGGTGTGCAGTCATTATAAAGTCTATTTCGTTCTTATTTACGCCAATAGGGCTCCTCCATGTCCACTTGCGGTTTTCTCGTTTTCCGTAGAAGGTATTCAAAATACGCAGATTATTGCGTTCTGCGAATTCTACTAGTAGCTCTCCTCTGGCGTTTCTAGTGCCGATGCCATAATCTCCTACTGCCTGGTCTCCAGCCTGCTTCTTCCCTACCTTTGCATTAAAGTCGCCCATTACTATAGTATACTGTGTTTTCACCTTACTCATTGCCGATTCCACGTCTTCATAGAAGCTTTCAACTGAAACGTCATCATGGCTGGATGTAGGCGCGTAAGCCTGTACTACCTTCATTTTGTATCTTTTATTCAGTTTAATTACAAAGCCTACCACCCTTTCATTAATGCTATAGTAATCCTCTATGTTGCCAGCTACGTTTCTGTGAATTAGGAACCCCACTCCCAGTTCTCTTCTGTCTGCCAAGCCCCGATAGCAAATGACGTGCCCATTCTGTAGCACAGTATAGGCCTCATCTGTCCTCCTAACCTCACTCAGCCCTATTATATCCCATTTAATGCCTTCTAGCTCATCGAATAATACAGCTAGACTTCCCTCACTAGATAACGTTCTAACGTTAAACGTTGCTAAGTTCAAGTTCCAATGGTGGCCTGTCCGTATCCAGAGATTCCTAGCACCCTCTGCTGCTTTGCAGATCTGACCGCCGCCGTGGTCAGTTGCTCCGCAGCTGGTGGGGACTGAGGGCCGTGAGTTAATTGACGAATGCCTACGGGAGGGGGTGGCCAGATACTGCACCAGGGTGGCCAATCCTTCTCTGGTGAGATCATCGGTGCATACCGGCTTTAAACCGGTACGATCAGACAGTAGGTACGATCAGACTCATCCTTGGTTTACTAAAAATGAACAAGGCAAAAGTTACCCCAAGACTAGGGAACTTCAAAGGCAATAACAGATGCTAGAAGACTCCGAAGCGATGAAACACCTATTCTGACGATGACCTGCCCATAGATCTATGCAAGAGGTGAACGCTTGGTTTCTGCACGGGCAGGGACATCAACAGTCATCATCATCGTCGTCATCGTCGTCATCATCATCATCAGCCTGTCTACTTCCACTGCAGGACAAAGGCCTCTCCCATGTTTCATCAGTTAACCCAGTCCTGTGCTTGCTGCTGCCAATTTATACCCGCAAACTTCTTAATCTCATCTGCCTAACTAACCTTCTGTCTCCCCCTAACTCGCTTGCCTTCTCTGGGAATCCAGTCAGTTACCCTTAATGACCAGCGGTTATCCTGTTTACGTGCTACATGCCCGGCCCATGTCCATTCTCTCTTCTTAATTTCAACTATGATATCCTTAAACCCCGTTTGTTCCCTAATCCACTCTGCTCTCTTCTTGTCTGTTAAGGTTACATCTATCATTGTTTTCCATTTCTCGCTGCGCCATCCTCAATTTAAGCTGAACCTTCTTTGTAAGTCTCCAGGTTTCTGCTCCGTAGATAAATACCGGCAAGATACAACTGTTATATACCTTCCTCTTAAGGAATAGTGGCAATCTACCTGTCATAATTTGAGAGTGCTTGCCAAATGTGGTCCACCCCATTCTTGTTCTTCTAGTTACTTCAATCTCGTGGTTTAGCTCCGCGGTTAGTACCTGCCTTAAGTAGACATAGTCTTTTACAACTTGAAGTGCACCATTACCTATCTCGAAGCGCTGCTCTTTTCCGGGGTTGTTGTACATTACTTTCGTTTTCTGCAGATTAATTTTAAGACCCACCTTTCTGCTCTCCTTTTTTAACTCCGTAATCATGAGTTGCAATTCGTCCCCTGAGTTACTCAGCAATGCAATGTCATCGGCAAAGCGCAGGTTAGTAAGGTACTCTTCATTTACTCTTATCCCTAACTGTTCACATTCTAGGCTTCTGAAAACCTCCTGTAAGCATGCGGTAAATAGCATTGGGGAGATTGTGTCCCCCTGCCTTACACCCCTCTTGATTGGTATTCTATTGCTTTCTTTATGAAGCACTATAGTAGCAGTTGATCCCCTGTAGATTTCTTCCAGGTTATTTATATATACTTCATCGACGCCCTGATTCCACCGTGTCTGCATGACGGCTGATATTTCTACTGAATGAAACGCCTTCTCGTAGTCTATGAAGGCTACGTATAGTGGTTGGTTGTATTCTGAGCATTTCTCTATTATTTGATTGATAGTATGAAAGTGGTCGATTGTTGAGTAGCCTGATCGAAATCCTGCTTGTTCCTTTGCTTGATTTAATTCTAATGTTTTCTTCATCAACAGTCACAGGAGGAGGAGGAGGAGGAGGAAGAAAAGAAATGAAAGGCAGGGTGGTCGACCAGACGCACGTCCGGTTTGCTACCCTGCACTGGGGGAAGGGGTGAGGGGATTAAAGGAGAAGAGAGAGAGGAGTGAAGGGCAACGTGTGTGTAGATGTGACCTTGTCCATTGCACGCTTATAAGCGGTCGCGTAGTCCGGTCGTCTTTAGAAAACTTAGCAATGCCCGCGTCGCTTTGCTGGCCAGCGACGCGTAGAGCCATGAGCCAAGTATCTTCTTTTCGGAAAAAGGTCTACTGTCTAGTGTCTCTAACGTTTCGCGTAGCAAGTTGCGTTCACTCGCAAACCGTTCACATGAACACAGTAGATGTTCTATTGTCTCGTCAGTGTCGCACGATTCACATCGGGAGCTATCCGCCATTCCTATGCGAAAGGAGTACGCCTTTGTAAAAGCTACTTATAACCACAGGCGGCACAGTAAAGTTGCATCCTGGCGGGAGAGGTCCGATAGAACTTTAAGCTTTCTCGATGGGTCCAATTTGTGTAGGCGGCGGTTCCTGACACTGGGGTCACTGAGCCAAGTTTCTGTCATGGTGTTAGCGAACGAGTGAAGGCTCCTTGCAGCGTCGGTTCTCGACAATGGAATCGGGGTTGTCTGGGCGTGCGCGTGGGCGGATCGGGCAGCATTATCAGCAAGGTCATTACCGACAATACCACAATGTCCCGGTAAGCACTGGAGCACCAAGTCATGTCCTTTCGATAAAACTTTGTGCATCACTTCTCTTATTTCATTCACTAGTTGTTGATGCTCCCTCTGTCGTAAAGCTGATTGCAAGCTCTGAAGGGATGCCTTGGAGTCGCAGAACACAGCCCATTTTTGAGGTCGGGCTTACGCGATATAAAGTATATCAGCACGTAAGGCGGCAAGCTCCGCTGCTGTGGATGTTGTCCGATGCGACAGTTTGAGCTTTATAGTGACCTGGTACGGCGGTATGAACACACACACCTGTGGAGCTGTCAGCCGAGACCGATCCATCGGTGTAAATGTGGGTCCTCTGGCCGTATTTTTCGTTGAGTAGCGACAATGTCACCTGTCGTAGGACCACTGTTGAATGATGGCTCTTGTTCGTTATTCCCGGAATAGTGAGGCACACCTGTGGTTGTTGTAGGCACCACGGGGGTGACGCTGGTCTTGTTGCTGCAGTGAAGCCAAAAGGAAGGCATTCTCTATGGGCAGAAATAATCTTTGAAAACATCGCGTGTGGTCTTTGAAGTGGCAACACTGCAACATGGTGACCAGGAACTCGGCAGAGGTGTTTTATGAGGGCTCTCAAATTGTCAGTGGTGATGTATGTTCGAATTGGATGCTCTCTTGCGATCATAATTGCCCCGTAGGTTGAGGTGCATCGTGGCAATCCTGAGCACACGCGTAGTGCTTGTCCTTGCAGACTTTCGAGAGTCACAACTGATAAATCCACTGGTAACCTCTAGGGAGAGAGCACTGCACTCTCATGCATTAAAGCTCGTTCATCGACATCAACCAAGATTCCACCAGGTCTTTCAGCATAAGGACAGTGACACACAAAAAAACAAGAATTTGCAACGTATAGTACAGCTCCGCAGTAAAAATTTAATGAGGTGGTATCACTTAAACTCTACAGAAAGTTGCACTTATCCAATTTTTTTTTACGTTCCACCTAAAGTAGTGCTTACTCTGTCCTTATTAAAAGACTTATTACTATGCTGGCGAATTCCACAGAGTCACAAAGAAAGAAATTGTATACATTCCTAGATCGAGTTTCTAACGTATACGTTTTCTTTGGACATTGAGGTAATTGGCATGGAGAATTCTCCCGTTTCGTGATGTAAAGAATCGTGAGCTGGGGTGTTTTAGGAAAGTACTTTGCCTAGCTCACGTTGTCTTCTTCCACGCCAA
This sequence comes from Rhipicephalus annulatus, assembly GCA_013436015.1. NCBI lineage: Eukaryota > Metazoa > Arthropoda > Arachnida > Ixodida > Ixodidae > Rhipicephalus > Rhipicephalus annulatus. The sequence continues at coordinate 307,441 of WOVY01011572.1, forward strand.
GTTCAATGAGATTTCTACTAATGGAATCTTTATTACTATATTGAGGCTTTTAACGTTATTAAGAAAAGCTTCTGTAAAGGATCCGCAATAGACACTTTCAAGAGCTCTCAATGAACTCACTTACATGCACAGGTGCATCAGTGATGAAACTCGTTGTTTTTTCACATGCATGTGAATTTTCTAAAGACTATCCTACAAATGAAGTCCTCAAGCCGTCGTCGAAGTGAAAGCTCGGTGGCTAATAGACTGTTTGCGTTGGCTCAACTTGCAACTTTGTTCCATCTGCCGTGAGGGGAGATTTCCCGCGGGCTTCTATTTGGTCCCCGCAAAGAATGATTCATTGGAAACTCAAACATTCTGCAACGCGATGGCCTACACATGCGTTAAGCCGGGCGCGAAAGTCGCAGGGTAAACGAGGCGTACTTCCACTTTTACAAACAGTGGCACAAGCATCGTCTTGACACAATGTCAAGTTCTCCCTTTGCATTGTGGCCTAACTAAAGAGCACCCTAGCGAGAACTCTACGTAGGCCACACTGAAGATAAGCTAAAGAAATTCCTAATGAATTCTCTCTCAATGCAACTGCCGTTTGAGAGTTCTACGTCAGCCTTTTGAGAGCAAAATTAGCTTCTTCTTTTTTAGTACCTACATAGCTTCTTGTCTTTGTGCCTGTGGGGAATACAAGTAAAAAGTCCTTCTGGTTTGAATTATTTCAGCAAAGAAAAAAAAACGGATCTTTGCCACGACATTGTAGCAACATTGTTGCGAGTGCTTCGCCTTCACAGTTTCCTTAGACCACGTTGGGATTGTTACGCAACCTGGAGATCATTCAAACAGAGCGTGTGAATATTTCAGTCACATTCCGTGTCGGCTGCTAATTTTGTGCTAGATCCCAACCTGCGGAGGCTCTGCTAGAAGCAACGAAGTTCGGAAAACTACCAATACACCGTAGTACTTTTCGCCTCGGAAGACCTGAGAAGGTCATACTCAGGTACCACATGAATTACGAGCACGGCAATCTCAATTATTACCAGTATTACAGCGCTAGCACTTTTGGGCATGTTCTTTGACAAACATAAGTACGTGTGCGTGCGCACGTGCAAAAACTACCCATAGATCTGAGCTCGGCATCAATTTTATTCATAATACAATGACTACCCTGAGCCACACCTTGTAATAAGTATTTCGTATAGCTTCATTCTGGCCTCTAAACGTAACGTGTGATTGAATTAAAGTGTCCGAGTGCATTTTACGCGTACATAACGTCACTTGTAGATTCCTGAAGTGAAAGTACGCGCATAACGTATCAGGTTCTTAAATTGTCTTATTTTACTACTAAGTAATTACCACCTTCAGGGTTTTGCGTCTAAAAACCATGATGTGATTATGAAGGACGCCACAGAGAAGCGAAGTGCTCCGAAAGTTTTGGCCAGCTGGTGTTCTTAACTGTGCACTGACATCGAAGAATAGATGGCCCTCTACCATTTCTAATCCATCGAAATGCAACCGCCGCGGCTGGGATTAAAGTGGCGACCTTCGGGGTGGGCAGCCGAGAACCGTAATCACCGATCTGCCATGGCGGTTTCCGTTTTATTCCGTGTGTACATGAAGTGGTTATAACGTCTTCGTGTTCTTTCCGGGTGGTATCTTCACATTTTCCCATAATGTGGCCTGACTAAATAACAATAGTAATAATAATAATGACGATATGTTATATTATATTATATTTGGTTAACCAAAACAACATTTTTGGTTTGCTACACTCCACTCGGGAAAGCAAAATATAATAGAAAGGTACGGATCAAAAAAGAAAATAGGATTCAATTAAAAGAAGAAGAATAAAAAAACAAACTGTAAAAAACGCACACACACTATCAGCGCAGTGTCGCACACATTTTGCGAGTCCGGTTGACCGCAGGAACTTCCGCAGTGCCTTTGGGTCCCAACGGAGACCGCATGTATACACGCATGTACACTTAATCCTCACAGCACGCGTATAGCACTTAAATTCCAAATATTTGTCGCGAGAAAATCATTCCGCCTGGAATTAGGGTCCGGTAAGCAAAACAAAAAATGGTGGAGATTTTACAAAAGATCATTTGGGCTAAATTCAAACAAACAGCCAAAATGGCTGGAAATATTGCTACTTTGCTTCTTTACATGCCCTGGAAAGAATGGCGGCGTTGTCTCAGTACGTTGGTGGCCTTCACAAACCAGAATTCTTGTTATTGACTACAAAGGTCTGGTGACCCATCGGAGAAACCACGTAAGCTGTTACAAAGCACTTAGTATAGACAAATTGGCGCTTCCCGCATCTTACACATTTCCTCGCAAAGAGTATCGGCCATACTTTGCGTGGAAATGTACTTATTGGCGAAGCTTGCCTCCTGAAATCTTCATTGCCCAAGCTTCAGAAACGTTTGCACAGTAGCGACGCCAGGCCACCTCACTCGTAGGCTTAGTTGTGTGCGGAGGTGAATAAACAGAATGTATTCGAAGCGAAGGTAGGCTATACAAGTTTTATGGGCACGCATGCATGGCCACGAGCTACAGGTGTCTTTTTTTTTTTGCGGTGGCTACGTTACGTGTTCGTTACTCACTTTCTCGTGCACAGTACAGGTAAAAACAACCTACGCCCGGGTGATTGAAATGTGCATCGTTACCAGATATTTTATTTATATTAAAAGCGTGACCAAGTGCGTACTTATAGTAAAGTTTTATTGTTGAGGATGGAGTGGCTTGTCTACCTAAGAAGTATTACAAATAACGCTTGGTTATTTAGAACTTATTGCAGAAACAATTACTAATATAGTGGTCGTAACTAATTCCTCTCCTCCCCGCCGCGGTGGTCTAGTGGCTAAGGTGATCGGCTGCTGACCGCGGGATCGAATCTCGGCTGCGGCAGCTGCATTTTCGATGGAGGGGAAAATGATGTCGGCCCGTGCGCTCAGATTTGGGCGTGCGTTAAAAAACCTCAGGTGGTCGCAATTTCCGGAGCCCTTCACTACGTTGTCTGTCATAATCATGTCGTGGTTTTGAGACGTTAAACCCCACGAATCAATCGTCAACTAATTCTTCCTCAATAAATATATATAACAAAAATATAGAAAGCCATGAAAACCAATGCAATTAGTGGTTACCTGGAAGGTAAAGACCAATGAATCTTGTTTCATGAGCAACATGAGTCTCCCAAGAAGTGTCGTCATTACATTTGCCTTAAACTGGGTATCTCTGTGCAACAGTAAGGAATTGCCAGCCAATGAAGAGTATATTTGGCATGATCTAATGTTCCTGACCTGCCACTTTTGATATCGAGTGCCGTTTACAGTCCAGCTTCGAATACTTCAAGACATAGATGACCTTTCTCAGTTATGGGAAAGGAAACAAGTTTTAATGATAGTCGCGAAAAAAGAAAAAAAAGACACGTGAAAGTACGTTAACAGCGCAGTGGTTTCGTCGCAACGGTATAGTTCAGAAACGGCCCCATATTGGCTTCGTTGAACAAAAACAGCAAGCGCATACATTGAAAGCTATGACGCGCCTCTACTGCTTGAAACTAATTTTGAATGCGTACAATTTGGCAGCGTCAGGGGTAATTATCCTTGTCAGGAGCTGCAAAAAGCAATAACTTGTCCGCAAGTGCGGTTGCAACGGTCTATAATAACACAGAAGTCAACTAGAAAAGCCAGAACACCTGTGAGAGAATGAAGGACTCAAAATTCTAATCGATCCATGAGAACATTTAACATAGAACATCCATTTTTTAAGTAAAATTGCGCTTGTATAATTCTGAAGTTTGTCTTTGACTTAATATCCAGAATGTATAAATTTAACGAATAACTTCAGCGTATTAATGATTAACGATACATCTACTCTAATGATGTAATAAACACATCTAGCGACATTGGTTAGAGTTTACTAGAACAGTGTTCCAGTACACTCTGTCCTGGTCTACTCACGGAGCAGCAGCAGCTGGCAGAGTGTAATGCTTGCCGCGCTGTTGTGAGTTCACATAAGCACGCACGTGTGATTCTGTCGTGTCACCAAATCTCTAAGATCGTTCGGCGTGCTTCATCGAAATCAGTGAGGCCTAAAAAAATCCTTCGTCAGGACACAAGGACACACATCGGAATGCTGACGTTGGCCGAAATAATCGATGCATTAGAGCAGGGGAGAATAGCCAACATCCTCAGAGCGCGTATTGCAGCGTCAGCGTCAAGCCATCAGAGATCGCAAATTGGCGTTTTCCTTCTTACAACGAGCATGCCCTGTTGTATACATAAATTATAGAACGTCTGAGAGTGGACGCCACTTACCACTTTCAATACTTCTCTCATCAGCAGTTCATGCTTATTGTTCGAGGCCATTCATATTACAATAGGCTTTGTTATACTAAGATGTTTATACGTGGCAGTCGCTTGTACTATTCAAGTTGATGTGGTGCGTTGCTTTCAGACGCTTTATAATTAGGACAGGCACGTCTCTTGTACACTTAATAGTCGCAAAGAAAGTACGAAATATCTTTTTCTGCACCTATAGCTTGCTTATTCACATGCACGTTCGAGTCATCAACCCGCAATATTGACAAGCTTAAAAAGCAAAGAAGATAGCTCGCAGGTATACCCTTTATCGCCGAGCATGTGATCGTATTACGGGCTGCCAGCTGACCCCTAATTCTTCAATGTGAGGGATTAGTGGTCTTCTGCCGGCTCGTAATGAAATCCCGGGCCACGGGATGCCAACAGTCAGAAGGGTGTTTCACACTAGCCGTATGCCAATAGTGTGGCTGTCTGAGGCTACCTTGTTCAAGTACACATATATATTCCATAAAGTGGCCCCGCCGCGGTGGTCTAGTGGCTAAGGTACTCGGCTGCTGACCCGCAGGTCGCGGGATTTATACCCGTGACACACGGGCAAAAGTAAAGTACTTTGAAGTAAACCCCTTTTGTCGCCTAACGGGACCATTTGCAGAAAGGAGTGCCGCTGATGACACACGATACCGGACTACTGCTTTAGGCGGTGCCTCAGAAAAACGCTGCAGAAAAAATGGCGCTGTTTGTGGAAGCAGCAAGATTGGAAATATTAAAAACAATCTGCGCGTGTACATCACATTCAGCGACGCCGCAGCATAAAACCGTTTTTTTTTATTGTCTGCTGGTTTATAATGCGCATACCTGTCATTTTCTTTCGCTTTTTTGCGTTTTTAGCAGCAACTTAAGTTCGTCTGGCAACTATGAACAGTCGGTGTTTTGCTCTTTTTGTTTTTGTCGTGCTTTTTACATGGCTGCGTCCAGCTGGGTCAGTGACGGCGTGCCGTGTTTAATCGTGGTCCTGTGATGTCTCAGCGCAGAGACAGAGATGAAGCAACAGTTGAGGTGGGCCTGACTCTTGTCGACCTCGGCTCCATCGAAGATGAGCTAAACGCTGCGAAGGCAAGAGTGATGAGCCTCAAACAAAGACTCGTCATGAACCGCTTCATTTTGACTGCTTCCGCACTGTCCCCCCGGGCCATCAACCGCGAAATGTGGGCCTATGTGTGCAACGAACGCTGGTTCGAAGGCACATTGCCGTTATTAGGTGACGGCCACTTTAAGCAGTGTTTTCGACTGAGCCCAGCCACCTTCCGTTTCATTGCGGACAGCCTACGCCCTTCGCTAGAGAGGGTCACAAGATACTACGTCGCCGACACAGCAACTGTCGCTGCCAACCCTAACATGATTGCGCTAGTGACGTAATACAGGCGTTTGAGAGTATGGACAGACTATAGGCCTTCACTTTTCAACAAATCGCACTGCTGCTGAAAATGAAAACATTTTCTCAGCGCAAAAAAATACTGACAGGGCACCGCAGTGTTGTGACACGTTTTCTTCTATTGATAAATTATGCACACTGTATGCGTGAGTACTCCCTTCCTGCCAGAAAAGTAGATGCGGGATCTGCTTTTGTGAAAAGGATCTTTGCCGGAAAGGAGTTACTCCTTTGTCGTGTGTCACTGCGCCCGAACGCCTTTCCGAAAGATGTCCCCTTGTCTAAAGGACTCAAGGGTGCCCTTGTGTCAGGGGCATTAACTGCGGCTGCGGCGGCTACTTTTCCGATGGAGGCGGAAATGTTGTAGGCCCGTTAGCTCAGATTTGGGTGCACGTTAAAGAACCCCAGGTGGTCTAAATTTCCGGAGCCCTCCACTACGGCGTCTCTGCTGTGTAAAATACAGAGTGCTGTGTAAAATACTTGAGCGTTTGAGCTGAAATGCTCGGTGGGATCTGCTAAAGCACCTGAGCCACCAGCACTAAAGATATGCGTGAAGTACCTCGTGAACATATTAGGGAAAATGCTTGGCTCACTCTCTCAAATATTTACGGTGCCTTTGTTGAACTGTCCGAATGACTGCTTTATGCAACCTTTGCACCAGTGTGCTTCAGCACCCTGCCCAATGCAGTGAGGTGTGCTTATGCCGACTCCCATTCACAGAACGTGAAGCATTAAACAAAAGCGACTGGGCCTTGTTTTCTTTCTTGCCCTATTTCGCATTCTCGAGTCAGTCAATGGCACGAAGACTCTCGCCCTGGGCCAGCGTGTTACGCAGAAAAATAGGCTTCCGTGATTAAGCGTGCACTCGCATAATAGCGTAAAAGTGGATGCTTCAGTTGTAAAAAGACGGCGATCGAATTTGTGAGCGCGGGCACACTCTCTAAACGAGAACGGCTGGTCGGCCAAGCTTAATGAAGCGGCGGCTCGTCGATGCATTCTGCCCGCTCGCTCGAAAGCCGCAGCTCGCAATGGCAGAGCCATGTGTCCCACTCTATGCGCCGCATGGTGCCAATGTCCTTGTGTATTGTTGAAAGGGAGTGCCCCGCTACGGAGTGGCAGGGCACCGCCAGTCGTTTCGTGGAACCTATTACTTAAAGAGGACTGCCAACTCCCCACTGGCGTTACATTTTAGGGGCGAAGCTTCTTATAGCGGCACCCGTTCGTCCCCCGTAGTATGTAACAAGTATAACATTTTTACCTCCAAAGTGGTGCCGGTGAGAGACTTCTGTGCGTTGTTGAACAATAAAAAATAGTGCTCAATGTAGATGTCAAGGGCTGCTAATGGGGAATGAGAGACAGGAGCATTCGGCTTTTAGTTAACGAGCAGGCTGCGATCACCATTAGCAGCCATTGGCATGTACATTGAGCACTATCTGACTGAAAAAGTTTTCTACGTCATAGTCGCTGGGCGTCACCTCCTTGGTTTTCCAAAGGTTTAGCGAGCGTTCGGCCGCAGTGCCATGAATACAGTGAACTAGTATATACCATGAACTCGAGGTGGTTAAAGGTGGGAAGTGGACCCGAAGCGCAAGCCGTAAGAAAGTGTGCGTGTGCCACCTATCGTTTAGTCCTTGGAATGTCCACTGGATGGCGGTGCTTCTATATGGGGAATATATCATGAAAAGATGCGAGATGGTGGTACTTGGAGTGTTGAACAGATGGACGAACGGACACATAGACAGATGCATGGATGGACGCATGAACGGTCGCAGGGTGGCTGCATGGACGAACGCAGGGACGCACGCACGAACAGACGCACGCACGGACGGGCTGATGGACGCATGGACGGTCACACTGACGGACGCATGGACGGACGGAAGCAAGAACGAATGGACGGACGAATTCTTCGCCCCACTCTCCATCATTCACTCCGTGGATATGCTGCCATTTTCTTGTTATAGTTTCACCCCAGGTGGTCAAAATTTCCGGAGCCCTCCACTACGGCGTCTCTCATAATCAAATGGTGGTTTTGGGACGTAAACCCCACAAATCAATCAATCAATTCTTGTTATAGTTTCACTGGATGACATTCTAGCAAAGGTAAAGGGAAAAGCATGGAGGGCCTCTTCGTATGCTGCGTTTGAGAAACATTTCGATATCAAAGTCAGAGGCACTGCAAGGGCTGAGTGCCGTTTTCTTCAGTATGCCACTTCTGTTGCACGCACTAACCAAGCATAATTAAATCATGTGTTATATGCTGAAATATCATGATGAAAATGTGTGAAACGTCCAAATGAAGCTGTTCAGTTGCGAAAGCCGCAATTGATCACAAATTTACATCTGGTCTGGAATGGAGAGCAGGGAAACATTACCCTTCGAACTTAGGTCCTTTGAGCCACGTGCACCTATTTCCTTATGTACTATGTCAGCCATCCTCTAAGCTGACATCGTGCAGCTTAGAGGGTGGCCTTTGGTCGTTAAGGCGGGAACACTCGCAGAGAAGGCACATGATGACAACTTTGCTGCACCCGAACAATTCACACAATAACCTATTAGATATTTCACTAACGAAAGAATATACTTTGAAGAATAACCAGAACTTGAAGAGTATTATAACATCCTCAAGCGGATCCTCTAAGTTGCACTCATTGACTAAAGTTCCAGGAAGTACCTCTTAGCCCAGAATAATAATTGTCCCCAGAATGAAATTGGCCTGCGGCATAAGTGCGACCGGTAACGAGTGAAAAATGCAGTCTATTTCGTTGACTCAAACTCGACGAACACTTCAAGGCACGTGCCGGACTTTCGGTGGGCTCGCGTTTCAATCTGAAAAGGTCCCTAATGAAGCAATCCACCTTACACGGCAGACGAAGGACAAGCAGACTCTTATTCTCAGATAATACTTCAGGCAAATGTTCAAAGGCCTTAATGAGGTAGAGACATTCACATTACGCTTGCCACGCTTGCAAAAATCGCGTTCTGCTTACGTAAGAAATCCAGTGTCCACTAATAAACCATACAAGCCACCCTCTATGGTACACCGAAATTAAACAAGCGACTCTGTTGAAAGCAAAATTGCACATTTGGCCTGCACGGCAAAACCCTCGTTACACAACGCGACAGGCGAATGAGTGCTGCAGAAATTACAAATAATTGTGACAGCACGGAAATTTCAAACCCTTGCAGACTTTTACCTTCCAATGAATTGAGCCCAGAAAAAACTGGAGCAGCGGTTTTCTGATTGGCAATACGATGGTACGATCGCTAGAGTAGAAAGGTAAAAAGTGATCGAATACAAGATGGAATGAGGTACGTATACTGTAAGACGGCGTCATTAAGACCGCAAAGAGACACCTGCTTCATCTGCTAAATTTGAATGGAATGACATTGGCGATAACAATTACTACATAAAGCTTAAATGCAAGAAACATGAGGTTGCACTGGCACTTGGGGTGGCTTTTGGGCTACTCCTACAATATATATTCCCGCAGGTCCTTTCAAAATGTTTGGTTTCCTTCCTAACCAGCTTAAAGATCTAAGCTACTAAGTAATATTTACTCAACGACACACGGTAAATTTCTTTTCAGGAGCTACCTACATAGCAGACGACGGTACGTCCAAACAGTGTACTAAAAGAAATGTACAAATGAATAAATAAATGAAGACAGAAACAAAGAAAGAATAAAATAAAAAGGCAGCAACCATTCATGAAAATTGTACAAACTGAAATGTGGGGACCTGTCTTTTGTTTTTTCTTGCGAGACATTGCAGTAACGAGCCAATGAACGTTAAGTAATTATTAGTTCTTTTTATTCAAAGGTAGTAATTGTGTGATCAAGAATAAATTCATAACAGTGCTCGAAAAGAGCGATCCTCACCAGTGGGATCCCAGCACGCAAACTTCGCATTACTGAGATATATAATGGCGGCCTTCCCGGTCTTTTTCCCGATCCTTTTCTTTATATAGAAATCTGAGACTGTTACACAGCGTCATGTGTTGGCAAGGTGATAAATGTGCAACATTATTCTTGAAAATTAGGGCCACGTGGACCACAGCCTTTTCCGCAATTAGGCATTCAAAATTACGAATTCTCACGTAAATAAGCTGCTGTTTTTATCTCGCTAAAATAGATTTTCAGCGGATGTTCTATGCAATAATCATGTCATGGGCTCCCGCAAGCCTTGCTATTGTTTACGCAGTTGAAGTTTCATAAATTATGATGGTTATGGCAGGGTAGACACTCGCCAACTGAAATATCGCCAACTTCATTCCATTGCGGGATACAAAAAAAAATTACGGCATATCCACAGAGTGAATGAGGATAAGTGGGACGAAGCGTCCATCCGTCCACCCATCCGTCCATCTATCCATTCACCTATCCATTCATCCACCCTATCGCCCGTCTATCCACTGCCTACCTGCCTGCCTGCCTGCCTGCCTTCCTGCCTGCCTGCCTGCCTGCCTGCCTGCCCGCCCGTCCGCCTGCCAGCCTGCCTGCCAGCCTGCCTGCCTGCCTGCCTGCCTGCTGCCTGCCGTGCTGGCTAGCCAGAGGAATGTACTGCCTTGGACCATAAGTAGAAAGAGAGAGAGGTTGAAGAAAGGAAAAGACGCAATTTCTGCAGCCCTAATTGCTAGCATGGCTCAGCGCCCGAAAGGGTGATGTGAGGGTAATAAAAATGTGGAGAAGAGAGAAGAAGAAGAGAAATGGTGTCCATGACCAAGGACTTGGCGAGCGGCTTCTATAGCCGGTTGTCCAACCATAACGAGCTTCGCCCCTTTAACGAACGCAAATTTTGCGAAGAGAGAGTATAGGACAGGACAACAGTGGAAACTGCATATGCTCTGAAGAGATATAAAGCATACATGTTACATTTTAGGCGTGTCCTAATTTAAATATCTATGAGTTTCGGTAAAGAGACCCGTTAACTTATTTACCACGGAGGTCTAGTGGTGAAAGTGCTCTACTGCTGACCCGAATTTAGCGAGATCGAATCTCGGCCGTAGCGGCCACATTTTCGATTGACGCGAAAATGCTTGAGGTCCGTGTACTTAAATTCAGATGCACGTTGAAGTACTCCAGGGGGGTCAAGGTTTCCGGATCCCTCACTACGCCGTTTTTGGTTATCATATGATGGTTTTGGGACCTGTAACCACCAAAGTTATCATTAAACGCTTCAACTCTCTTGTGGGTCCCACGGCATTCCGACATGGGTATACCAGTCTTCAAAGAGAATACACAATGACAAAAAAAATCAAAGGGCTGTTTTTGTTGTTGTTGTTGTTGTTGTTGTTGTTGTTTCCTTCGTATAGTGCCCACCGTCTTAAGATAAAGTACCGTACAACCACTCACAACACTATTTGCGTTTTTGGTTGACCTACCTGCCATTCTCTCAATTTATACTCTCTTTCTCTTCGCACTTTATTCACTAGGGCTGGACGCTATAAAATATTTCAATGTGTTTTTTTATCATCGTTCTCCTCCTATTATACAGCAATATATAAGAGCTCTTTTTCAGGCCGCAGTCAGACGTAGTGAGGGATACAAGTAATTATCTATATAGAGAACAGCCTTCGTTTGTCGAGTCTACATTTAACAATATCTAAATTAAAATATAGTCACTCATTTTTACTCTGTATAGCACTCAGTTATCCGTACATTTTATAAGAGTTACGGTAGTGGCCTCAGATTATTTTTTTTAGCCATAGAGACCTTGCGACGCGTTCAGGAGCCGCCAGAATGATCCCATTCATCCTACTTTCAATAGGTTCAGATAAATTTGCGAGTGCTCTTAGAGCGTAGTTGCACGCCGTCCACTAGAGTGCTGAAAATGGGCTTCGATGCGAGGCTATTAATGTTTGCTCTGAGCTAATAGATGGTGGAACTGATGCTTTGCTTGTCGTGCTAGGTGCCTGCTTGTTAAACGCCACAGCTCCCTTCTAGGTCGTGGCACATCTTTTATTAAATCACACAACATTTCACACGGGAACATATAAGAAAGCATATATGGAGATCTACAGGTACCCCAGCCGTTAATGTGCAGCAGAAGTTCATTTTTTCATCGGCATTTCTAACTGAAAATGTGAAAAAATCTCGGGTCATGCTGCTAAACAAGAGATAGTCTGTTAGGTAGTGAACCATGAACCAAATCAAATAAAAAAGTTAAAAGCTTCAGGCCTGCATGCAACACAGCAGCAGGGATAGCGTCCACTGTAGGAGCACATTGCTTGTTTTATTAACGTAATATTTGTTGGAAGTTGACTGAGCGCTTGCATAGATAGCTTAAAGCATTGTTGGAGCTGCGAATCATGACTACGATGATTACTGAAAATGGCTAAGGCCTTCGAAAAGACTACGGTATTTTAATATACGCACGTAGTATGCGAATCACATGGTGTGATGCACAATGCAATTTTCACGCAACGTTTACCTTAATACGTGCACACGTGATTCCGCCTGATGATTGCTTCTATATATATATATATATATATATATATATATATATATATATATATATATATATATATATATATATATATATATCACCAGCTACTTCGGCCTATAAACTCAAGTATACTCGTATATTCATTTTCGTTGGTCATAGAAATGAAGGTTGACTATTTATAAATAATAGTTCAATCTGTCTTTCATAAATAATTTATTAGGTATTTCTGATCAATCAACTATTTATTTATTTATTTATTTATTTATTTATTTATTTATTTATTTATTTATTTATTTATTTATTTATTTATTTGCTCAATCGCTGTGAGCCAAACCTGTCGTGGCGGTCTACATCACCACCAATATCGGCAACAGGAAACAGCTTGCACTATAGAGGAACCAAGTGAACAATATGCAATTTACTCTCTCAAAATGTGTCGTGAAATCTAAATGCTTTTACGCATATGTGTAACTGTGTATCCATTGAAAACGGCGATGCTCTCACCACATCATTTACTCATCAGTCCTGTTTGGCTGCTTCCCAGCCCACTGCCCTTGATTTGCTGACTGGGTAATTGAACGTAAATTTGGCGGACTGGACAGCGGCCGAGTCAAAGAACCCAGCGATTATGGTACTTTGCCTAGTAGGCCGCTACAGCTGGGGAGACAGTGCCCGGTGACTTCTACAAATGTGCGCACCTAACTTTCTTCTCAGCACCACACCGTCGAACCAATGTCTGAAATTACTTACCTGTGTTTAGATGGGTAGTGGGGCTTATTTTACAAAGAGGTAACGCTGCGAGTTGAAATAGTTTGCTTTAGTCATGAGAGCCATTCGTGCGTTTGTTTCTTCAAGGTTGTGTAGAAGATATCGAATGACTTACGATGAGTGGCAAGAATTGTAAAGGGAGGTTAATCAACCACTATAAACTAAATATAAGAAACTAACACCTTAAAATATGTAAGTGTGCCTAAGCTAAGACACAACCATTTTAATAAGGTATTCACACTTTGCACAGATTGAAGTGTTCTTATCAGAACTGGTATTTTCTTGGATTCCTGCAACAGGCTCTGCGCCCTACAAACGCAGTTGTGAAAGGTTACAGATGCAGCTCGACTGAATCACTGAGTTCAACAGGCAGATGCATGTTCACGTTCGAATAGACGGGTGCTTTGTCATGCCCTCTTACTATATCTAGCAATATTGCCTATATATGTTTTAGAAACCCGATTCTGCACTTGTCACTAAATTAGCGCTGTTCTTTTTACAGTATGCGAGCTGTTTCATGGTAAGTCAATAAATCTATCACTTTTTATAGCTCTCGGTACTCTAATTGGCATTCAGGCTTTTTATGAACTTCTGTCTACTAAAGCCTTGAAAAAAATACGCTTGATAAACCTCTCTATAGTGTTTTGATTTTGTCCTGCAGTCAAATGAATTGAATTTTATCAAATAGATGTGATGTTAAACATATTTTCTCTGGTGTACAGATACCACTCTAGTAAGGCTAATGAGAGAGCCTTAGCTCACCTGTCTGGTATCCTTTTTGTCCTCCTCCTTAGCTATCTTGCTCGCAAATTTATGCTGGGAATATTTCCACATGTTAAGCTTGCAATCTTTTTGAGCGATACGTTTACACTAATAAAATGTACCAGCAAGTCTTAGCGAGCAACAAAACAGCATACGATTTTTTTTGTATAGTCTGACGCTATGCACAAGCAAGAAGTTGTATCAAGATATATCACATCAAACGCGCATATCATAGCCTATTCAGGTTCTTTCGCCCCACAAGCCCTCTTACATTATCGACGTGAATCGTCATTCTTTTCACCGAAATTTCTGATCAGACTGTCTCATCGAAGCAGCCGCTTCAGTTTACAAAAGCTGCCTGCTCCTACCACCCGCAATTGTCGCCCATGGCGATATACAAATCTGTTACTTTCGTCCACTTGTCTTGTTTGCTAAAAAGGTAATTTAACCTTCAAAGATCTGCAAAAACTGCTTATAAAAATTCGAGGTCTTTTAAACGTGACCATATATTTAGCAGCCCGGGCTCATCTCCGCAATCTCGCATCACTACAGAGGGCTAAGAAACTGAATCAATAGAGGAGAACCGAACCAACAACGTAAATTGAAACAAATGATGAGCTGCTCTCAGGAACTAACGAGAAAGCTCGAGAGGCTAGGCCATTTACTTCAACACTTCCCGATATGTCCTCCCAGCGAAAGCTCGTACGTTGAGGCTTGCATAGAGCAAAGAATTCATTCATGTTTACGTATTTTGCCCAGTTCCCAACACACGTAACGTTACCGCTTTGTCAAATCTCTTATTCATCAACGTATAGCATCCGGGCCGTTCCCCGAACCTTGTAATTAGAAGTACGGCCTGGATTTCCGATGTGTATCCCGCTCCCGGATACAACTAATCCGACTTAGCATTTACCGAGAGAACTTTGTTGGGGGGCCAACAGCAACAATAAATGAAGGGCTACACAACCTTAACAAGAAGCTCAGCTTGACCACATGCAAAAAAGACGAGCAAAGACTTTCCCGTATTGACGGAAGTTGCGTTATGTGAGCTTAGTGGTAATTAACTCTTGGTCGCTATAAAAGTTCATGAAGCGCGCTAACTTACAACATTTTGAGTTAGCCTGATAAGCTGCCAGAACTACCGACCACGGTGGATTAGTGTTAGTGTGGCCTTGTCTTAAAAGAGTACGAGTTCACTTAGCCAAACACTGCCATAGTGGTCCGATTGTACAGGTATCTTTTTTATTACATTACATATTTTAAACGTGCACCCACATGAAGTGTAGAAAAAATCAAAGCCACCACGGTATTTCTTATAGTAACACCGTATGGGCGGAAAGCGAAAACCCAGAATTTAGTAGCTTAAAAAAACTATAGCTGCTTTTAAAATAGCTCGTCCTGTGTATGCCTACTTGGTTCATCTTACGTGCGTGTCTTTAGCGCTCACGAAAGTTATGAATCAGCACCACCTAGTCCAATGTCAGTGCCTTCTACGTTATAAAAACCCGCCAGGTCTGCACGGAGAGCGTAGCAGACAATCGCTAAAGAGTGCAGAGCGCCATTTCTATGACGATTTGCAAACTCTCTTGGAGTTCATACGAGTATGCTTGCAAGGCGCCCACAACTGCAATAATTGATTTGGTGCCTGATGAAAATTCAAGATTGTGGCTGACCTTTTTGTAATGCGTCCCAAGAAACCAACCATCCTCTTGTAATGAAGTTCGTATTGTGTGAAGCCTGGTTACACAACTCGTATTCTGTGCGATGTCTCGTTGTCATTTTACTTTTTCACTGCGTTGTTGCGCATTTTACCGCGGTTCCTTGGAGCCATAACGCTTGTATAATGTTTTTATGCGCCAGAATTTTTTAACACCTGCAGAGTTCTATAAGGTGTTCCAGGGGAACGGTAATATGGTAGGTTGTGAGGAGTTCCCGACAAAATTGCAGCTTTATATTCAGAATACCTTTAAGCCGATTATTAATAATGCTGGTGCTGGACATTGCTGCCTTTTTTTTTCACTAAAGGCCTCAAAAAATAAGTAAAGTTCTTATCGTATAACGGAAATAAATCGAGTGTCTCCAAGCAGCACTCTTTTTTTCTTATTGCGGAAGGTGGGGGGGAGGTTTGACGTCCCAAAATTACGATGTGATTATGAGAGATGCCGTACTGGAAGGCTCACGAAATTTTAGCCGCCTTGTGTTCTTTATGCGCATCAAAGTCTCAACTCAAGCTTTTTCGCCTCTATCAGAAATGCGGCCGCCACAGCTGGGATTTCATCCCGCGACCTGTCCTAGCAATACTCCGTCATGTTCAAAACTTCTTTTTGCTCTCATTGTCACAGGCAACAATGAGTGCAGCACGTGCACTTGTACTCTGTCACTCGTTTTACCGCGAAAGCTGTTATCAGATCACAAATCGGGCCTCGCGCAGCACCGTATAGTTGTCCGCCGTCACTACCGCCGGTGTCCGTAACCACATCGCACGTAATTTAAAAAAAAAAGCAGCATATCCACGGGGTGAATGATGGAGAGTGGGGCGAAGCATTCGTCCGTCCATTCGTTCTTGCTTCCATCCATCCATGCGCGCATCTGTGTGGCCGCCCGTGCATCCATCCGCCCGTCCGTGCGTGCGTCTGTTCAAGCGTACGCATGTCCATCCATGAGTCCGTCCCTGCGTACGTCCATGAATCCGCTTCTTCGTCCGTCCACGCATCCATCCGTCCGTGCAGCCATCCGTACGTCCATCCATACATCTGTCTGTGTGTCCGCTCGTCCATCTAGTCCACACTACAAGTACCATCATCTCGCATCTTTTAATCATATATTTCACATATAGAAGCACCGCCATCCAGCGGACATTCCAAGGACTAAACGAGAGGCGGCACACGCACGCTTTTTTACGGCTTGCGCTTCGTGTCTACTTCTCACCTTTAACCACGTCGAGTTTATGGTATATACTAGTTCACTCTATTCATGGCACTGCGGCCCAACGCTCGCTAAACCTTTCCAAAACCAAGGAGGTTACGCTCAGCGAGTATAACGTAGCAACCCTTTCTTGTCAGATAGTGCTCAAAGTACATGACAATGGCTGCTAATGGGGAATGAGAAACAGGAAAATTCGGCATATAGTTAACGCACACGCGGCGAATTTTTTAATGTTCAACAACGCACAGGAGAAATCTCCCACCAGCACCACCTTGCAGGTCAAATCATAAGACATGTTACGTACTATGACGAGGGCCGAACGGGTGCCGCTTTAAGCAGCTTCGTCCCTAAACTAACCTCGCACCAATGACACACTGGGGCTCAAACCCCGGTCCGCTAGGGACCAGCCCAGTATTCTAACACTTAGCCATGCCAGTGCTTGTGACTTGTTGGCAAACTTCCCTTGGGCAGGCCTGATGTCGAGAAAGCGAAGCGAAAAAAAAAATGGCAGCATATCCACGGAGTGAATGATATAGAGTGGGGCGAAGAATTCGTCCGTCCATTCGTTCTTGCTTCCGTCCGTCCATGCGTCCGTCAGTGTGACCGTCCATGCGTCCATCTGCCCGTCCGTGCGTGCGTCTGTTCGTGCGTGCGTCCCTGCGTTCGTCCATGCAGCCACCCCTGCGTCCGTTCATGCGTCCATCCATGCATCTGTCTATGTGTCCGTTCGTCCATCTATTCAACACTCCAAGTACCACCATCTCGCATCTTTTCATCATATATTCCCCATATAGAAGCACCGCCATCCAGCGGTCATTCCAAGAACTAAATGAGAGGTGGCACACGCACACTTTTTTACGGCTTGCGCTTCGGGTCCACTTCCCACCTTTAACCACCTCGAATTCATGGTATATACTAGTTCACTGTATTCATGGCACTGCGGCCGAACGCTCGCTAAATCTTTCGAAAACCAAGGAGGTTACGCCCAGCGAGTATGACGTAGCAAACTTTTTCAGTCAGATCGTGCTCAATGTACATGCCAATGGCTGCTAAAGGTAATTGAGAGGTGGAGAATTCGCCTTTTACTTTCTTACGGCTTGCGCTTCGTATCTACTTTCCATTTTTAACCACTTCGAGTTCATTCATGGTATATACAAGTTCATTGTATTCATGGCACTGCGGCTCAATGCTCGCTAAACGTTTCTAAAGCTAAGGAGGTTACACCAAGCGAGTATAACGTCTTTCTTGTCAGATAGTGCTCAATCTACATGCCAATGGCTGCTAATGGTGATCGCAGCCTGCGCGTTAACTAAAAGCCGAATGGTCCTGTCTCTCATTCCCCATTAGCAGCCATTGACATGTACAATAAGCACTATTTTTTATTGTTCAACAACGCACAGAAGAAGTCTCTCACCGGCACCACCTTGGAGGTCAAAATGTTATACATGTTACATACTACTCAGAAGGATAACACACACAAAAACATTAACCCTGTATCTGCATGTTGCACAGGCCCAACCCTCTTTGTACTCGCGATAGAGCCGCTACTTACATCCCTGGCAAGCGACGCGCACATCCGGGGCCTTCCTCTCACAGGAACTGCGGACCTGAAAGTCCTCGCATACGCTGACGACATCTCCCTTTTTGTGCGAGATCCAAGCAGTCTCGAGCGCTTTCACCAGGTAGTCGCGCCATACGCCCTAGCATCAGGTGCACAGCTATATGAGAGGAAGTGTAAAGCCTTCCTATTCGGCCATTTCCCGGCGCACGTGATCGGCAACTTCGAGGTAGTCACCGCTGTTAAGGTCCTCGGTATATACTTTTCCTGCTAGGGAGTTACGGCCTCTACGTTGTCCCGAGTCGTGGACAGGGCTGCACAAGTGTCAGAGAGCGCTAGCCTACAAGGCCTGACGCTATGCGAGAAAGCAGTAGCCGTCATAACAAGCATTTGCGCCCTAGCCTCCCATGCGAGCCGAGTAGCGGTGATGCCCACAAGAACAGCAAGCCAGTTGACCAAACTCATTAACGCATACCTCTGGGATGGGAAACCGCCACCATTGAAACAAAACTTGCTACAACTGGCAGTGTCAGAAGGGGGTCTCGGCCTACCACATGTGTTGACCACGAGCAGAGTCCTGGCCCTAAAAACCGCCCGCATGTTCGCGCACGCGAGCGATTACCTAGGGCGCAACCTACTCCTCTACTGGAGTGGAGTGAAGCACGACTGGCTGGATGCAGGCCGCCACACCGGGCCCTTTGCTGAGGCACCCGCGCCCTTCTATAAAACGGCGTCGGCTACCTGGCGCATGTTGAGGCAAGAAGTGCCCGAAGGCGATGTGGTTGAGGACCCGCCAGCGCGCATCGTTGAAGCCATCACGCGGAAGCAGCTGAGCGACACTGAACAAAAACGAGCTGAGCGCGCGAGGCGCGAATTACTCTCGCTCCGTTGCGGCACCCCCCGTGATGCACAGTATTTCCTCCTGAAAAAGGCCTGGGCCGTCCTCCCCACCAGACAACGCCTGCATAAATTCGGAATAGTCCCGGATGCACGTTGCCCGAACTGTCCCACAGTTGAATCGCAGGATCACGCGTTGTTCCAATGCGTGGCGGTGAAACCCGTGTGGCGGATGGTAGCCCACTCCTTTGGTATCCGCCCACCTCCCCACCACAAGCGCAACAAAGGTGCCTTCTGCCAACTTGTGCTGATCTTCACGATGCTAGCTATTTGGCAAAGGAGATTGCTAGCGGAGGCGCGTAGAAAGCCTGTGCGGAGCGCGTTTCCGGTAGTCTTGCGTATCCGGCGGTTGCTATGGGCCCACCTATCCGGTGAACTCGAGGCCAGTGGCGAGGAAAACTTCCTTCGTCGCTGGCATACCAAATGCTTTTTTCTGAGGAATGGCGAGCTAGCCGCCCCAATCACTATCTGGTGACCCCCCTCCCGCTGTCTAGCCCATGCAGAAGGCGACTTGTGTGTGTATATATATATATATATATATATATATATATATATATATATATATATATATATATATATATATATATATATATAAATGTATATCTGTATCACCTTTTTCATTTCGTCACCCTATTGTCGTTGTTATTTGTAATCGATTCGGGCAAAGTGTGCTGGTCGACACTTGAGTTAAATTTTGTATAGCTCCTTCTTCATTGATTGGCACCTTCAGTCAGTTTTTTACGCGCAGATTGTTGCTGATGCCTTATTTGGGGGGAGACAAGAGCCCCCCCCCCACTCCCTTGTACCCCCCCCCCCTCGGCGCCCCCCAGCCTCAAGGCCTCTTTTATACCTCCGGGCATGCACTTACTGTGTACGAAAGCAGCATTGTTTCAGGCGACAAAAAAGAAATAATACCTACAGTTGTACAGCGCTAAGTCGCTACTTGTTCCCACCGCGTGTTGAGAAGACCTACCGCCGCGCATGATTAAGCCTGCTGGAGCACCACGCGCTGTACAGTAAATAGAGGGATACATTCCCCCACATACATTGTACCTCGGTAGTGGTGCTTTCCTGATTGTACATGCACCCTTTGTAGTCGTGAAGCTCGATGTTTTTGTCATGTACTTTATCCTTGGTTGGAAGTCAATAAACTTCTCTTTGTTGCAAATGTCGTCGAAACACGATAGTCTTGCGTCTAAAGAGAGCACACAAAACGTTTATTTGAAGTTCTGCGCAAGAAAAACTCTCAAGCATTTCCCCGAGGGTGAACATGGTTAAGTGCGAATGCACGGGGTGATCCTATGAGGGGTATTTATTAATTCGCACTATTATATTTATTAATCACACTGTGGTGCCTTTATGGTGTAATGGTTCCTGGGAATCGCAATTTGATCACACGGGAGAGTTTACGTTAACTCACTGGCGAATGCCAACGGATTTTAACTTTACTCCCCCTCATAGCATCACCCCGTGCATTCGCACTTAACCATGTTCACCCTCTGGGAAATGCTTGCGAGCGCGCAGTTCACCATCCGCTGCACGCTTCACCCGCTTGTCCTCGGCCTCGCGAGCGCGAAGTTCGGCATCCTCTGCACGCTTCGCCCACTGGTCCTCGGCCTCGCGAGCGCGCAGTTCGGCATCCGCTGCACGCTTCGCCCGCTTGCACTCGGCCTCGCGAGCACGCAGTTCGGCATCCGCTGCACGCTTCACCCGCTTACGTTCGGTCTCACGAGCCCTTCGCTGCGCCGCCTTGTCTTCCAACGTCGGCGAAACCACCGCGGTACCGTCACCTCCAACGACGGGTGCAGTGCTGGCATTCGGTTGTACTGCATTCGTTGTTGATGGTAGCGTTGCCTCCGGGACATCCATCGCACGACCCGCTCTCGATGGGAGACTGAGAGAGAAGGCGGGCGCGCGAGAGATAGGGGTGCACGCGCAGCTTCAGCGAGCGAGGAGAGCGGAGGAGCGAGCGAAGGGGCAGGGGGACGCGCGCAGCGGCGTTAAAGATACAAGGCGCGTTACTGACACCGATATCAGCGTCGCGTCCATGGCTTATTCGGTAGAGCGTCGCGCTGCGGCCCGCCAAGTCCTCTTTCTTTTAAAGATAGAAAGAAGACTGGGTCGCCGCCGACGGCGGTGGATGGTTTGGGGTCGCTTATAAAGTGTATTCACACTTAAAATGAGTGAATGGTATTCTGGAGCCGCTGCGTTAGAGTGCCTCGAGCGTGTAGCCGAGGCGAACAAGCGCATCAAGTCACGTCACACGTGAGACATAAGTGGTGTAGCAGTTATCTTAAACAAAGCACGCGCGCTCCCTGCGTGTCCATCTAGGAGGTGATAAGGTGTAGAACGCAAGGCGACGGGCAGGTTCCACCACCGTGTCGTCTCAGCAAGTCGTTGGAAACGCCTTTCTTTTAGTGCAAGCGTTGCCTGGTCAGCGCAACATGATAAACGCTATGGTCCTTATATTTAATAATGCATGCTTTTCTTTAGTAAGAGACATACAGAATATTGACGTTTTCTTCTGGTTCCTCTGAAATGCGCAATAATTGCTTTTTACTGGACAATCACACAAGTATGAACGCTGAATCTTGAGCAATATTCGTGGGTGATGTGGGTGGGGTCGGCCGTTTGGATCGTTTGGTTACTTTGGTGCCGTTTAGGGCACCGTTAAGGGCGGACAAATAGGCAAATGTACAGACAGACAGACAGACAGACAGACAGACAGACAGACAGACAGACAGACAGACAGACAGACGTGTTTGTGTCCAAGGTCACCAGGAAAGACTATCGTCTTTAATACGGTCCTTTTTAGATGCGGAGCATCTTATACTCGCGCCTTGTAGTGCGCCGTCCACACCGCTTCTCGAACATTCGACAGCTGACGCGCGCGCATGCGCCGTCGCGCCGTCGCCCACTCTTCCACCATCTGTGCATCCCTTCCTCCTCTACACACCGCGCGCGCTTCACTCCTCCACCATCTGTGCACCCTTCCTCCTCTACACACCGCGTTCGACATCTACAATTCTCCTGATTCTCCAGTGGACGCGCATGTGGCGTCGCGCTTCGAGAACATTCAACAGCTGACAGTGCATGCGCCGTCGTGCTGTATATATACTCAAGGTCGGCGCTCGCTCGCTCAGTTGCCGCTCGTCGGTTGGTTTGTACGGCGCATCGACGTCCAAGGTCGCGGTGAAATGAATTCCAACGAATCCACAAACACAATGATCGACGTCCCTTCGACCAGCGCCACCCTTTCGCATACGTGTGTACGTGTTCACTCATTTAACACCCCCTCCTACAACCACGTTAACCAATCTAGCCATCGACCCAAGTAAGTCGCAATTTAACACCCCATTTCACAACCACCTTAACCAATTTAGCCATCGACCCAAGTAAGTCGCACTTTAACACCCCGTTAACCAATTATATGGTCCGCATCCTCCTCAGTGTTCCCCCGAGGGAAGCTGCGGGCAATTTTTTTTATTGGTCCTATATATAGGCTTAGCGCGCCATGGGTGACTTGTTTTAAGACTATACTTACATGAGGAAAAATTGAAGCTACCTGTGTAGCACGGGTTGAGGTAATCTCACTTGAAGTTATACTTACATATATACTCCTATGGCAGATGTTACACGTCAGGTTAATGTCAAGTGTGGGGATATATATAGGCCCCATGCAGTGAAGTTGATCTACGTAGGAACGTCCAGAACCACCATGACCACAAGCACAAGTGCTATGTCAATTCCCAAGTTATGGTGTTGCTACTTGCGGCAACACTGAGACGTCTTAATAGAGTCAGGGTAACATCACATAATATGGTGATCTTTACGTCATGTCGTGGTGTAGAGTTTTGTCGCCACCTTTTCCTATTCCGCGGGACGCGAGATGCCACCGACACGGAACACCGATGGACAAGTTTCGCGTTCGATGAAGTATATAAGGCTTTCGCCCTAAAACAACTGGGTTGTAGGTATGGAGTGTTTAAAGTTTTCGAGTACTTCGTACTCAACTATGGGAGAGCAGTGAGCCGTCCTGAAGTGGAATCTCGCGAATATCGTTGATATTTGTACCCGTCCAGAGGATGGCGAGATCTAAAATTTTGTGGCCCTGACAAACGGCTCCACTCAAAGTTACACTTCAGAAAACCTTCAACAACCTTCTTTAGAACATATCAATCTCATACATTACGTTTAAGCGGTACTATAACACAAAAAACGCTACTTTAAATTGCATATATTCAGTATGTGCATACATAACATAAAAAAAATTCGGCAGATCCCACATACCTGGGAATCAAGTTTATGCGATCACGTGGAAGAAAGGTGACCGTGTAGCACTTCTTTTTTTGAGCGACACGTCATTAAATGACGAGAAGTATATGTACAAATGTTGCACGCAGATACATATGTTGAAGAGTTGTAGATGTTTATATCAACAGTTTTCCACTTCGACAACGAGGTCAGCTAAAAATGTGTTTTAGCAACACCAGAAGCTCATATGAAACGCTGATGCTCTCAAAGATACTGGCCCTTGACACTGCTACTTAAATCCATTTCAGCACATGGCACCTCACCACAATTGACGTTAACCCGACGTGACGGCTGTATGAAAGTAGTGCATATGTAATGTTTCTAAAATTGGGTAGGCAGCACAGCAACCACTGTTGACATTTCACAAAGATTAGCGTCTATTTGAAAAGTAGTTCGGAGACATGGCGTAGCTCTGCGGTAGCATGCTTGACCGCCACGCAGAATACTTGCGTTCGATTCTTGCTGGGACCATGAAAATTATATTTGCATCCGCCGGGGAGTCAATACTGCCTGTGTCTGGTTTTCTTAATACTGACATTTATTCTATGCCTTCGTTGGGTCGACGCTACCGATGTCGGGTACTGCTTAACGCTCACGCGTTAAAATTGCCCGTGTGTGTTCTCCTCATTCTTAAGTAGATACTAAGTGACGATCACCTGTGGCGCATACCCGTTAACCAATGGCACATACCCGCCCGTGAGTATGTGCCACTGTCTTGCGGGAAGTGTTTGACGACGTACGTGACGGGATCGTAACATTATTCATGTCATGAATAGCGCGTCATATTCGTCAAAACATCTTACCCTCCCATGCTGATTTTGGTTGACACCAAGTAATGGTGGCGACCACGCGAGCACCCCAACGTAAGCGGCTATACAGACAGACAGATAGATAGATAGATAGATAGATAGATAGATAGATAGATAGATAGATAGATAGATAGATAGATAGATAGATAGATAGATAGATAGATAGATAGATAGATAGATAGATAGATAGATAGATAGATAGATAGATAGATAGATAGATAGATAGATAGATAGATAGATAGATAGATAGATAGATAGATAGATAGATAGATAGATAGATAGATAGATAGATAGATAGATAAATAGATAGATAGATAGGTCAAAGTCTACTAATTTCGCTAAAAAATGCTTCGCATCTAAAAACTAATATTGCACAAAGACAATCTGACGCGACCGTTTTGTTCAGTAACACGTCACTCAGAAAATTATCCGTACAAATCCATGGGGCAATTGTGAATTTTTGGCTTTGTCTATTCTCAGAGCACATCGTAACTTTGGCTGCCGTGCATATGCGTTCATTTCCACTCTTTCACTGAGAAAACGAGGCTGCGCTCTGAATGCACGGATCGGATGCAAGTGCAAATTGCGAGATGGTGCAGGATCGATCCTCCGGCATGCGCATAATGCGTGCCCCCGGTGGTGGTCGGTACTGCGTACTCCCATATCGTTCTCTATATGTGAAGAATGGTATGCAAATAAGGGAGAGGCGTAGAGGCTGCCACCACGCAAAGTAGAAGGCGTGAAAGGCCACTCAAAGAATGGCACTCTGCGCGAGTTCTTAATGAAGGGGCCACCAGTGAAATAGAACATCGGCATTAACGTCGGCGTTAAATTGGAGATTTGAGGGTGTGAGCGGGGCCCGCTGCGTTCTAGCACGTAACTGTACAGTCAAGTACCGAGGTTGTAAAGCGGCGTATTTTCTTGGCTTTTAGGCTTTTGTAGGCCGAAGTCAGTTGTACAGTCGTCGTAGTGAATGTGTTCATAAGAACGAAGCATGGAAAATGAGCATATCAATGAAAGAGTAATGAGAACTAACAGACAAACGCCGAAAAAGTATAGTGGGTGTTATTAGGTACTTGCAATGGGAATGTCAAGAAAGAAAAGTTGATAAATAGATAAGTTGCTGCTGGCAGGGACTCAACCTGTGATCTGAGCGACGGCGGTAGTCATCTATCCGTGCACATTATGAGGTATATAGGTGCATCTGAAGGGATATGGTAGGGTAAACGAAACACGTTATATTTATTGTAATTTAGAAACTGCTGGAACTATCCATATAAAATTTCACGCGTTCACAAAAATTCCAGTGATTGTCGCGTGATACCCCTTTTTTTATGGCTAGATTGCCTGTTCTTCCTATGGCCTACTCCTAAATTTTAAAGTGCGTTCACTTGTTGAATGTACTTTTTTTCTGCAACCACCAAAAGGATTGTAATAGTATTCAGCCGTGTGATGTTAAAAACTCACAAGTTATATCCGAACTAAAGAATGGGACAAGTATTATGCAATTTTTTTTTCAAAAAATATAAATGAAATTACTGCATGCTTAAAGCCATGCAGGGTGCGTATTGATGAATTAGTTTTTTACAGCTTCACTATTTATGAAATCAGCAATTCTTTTATTTCATATGTTTCCCTATTTGTTGTTGCTCATGCATGCAAAATTTCAGTGAGATCAATTCAATATTTTCTTAAGTACACTGAGGTTGAAAAATTTTTGAAAAACACACTTAAAAAAAGAACAACAAACATTTATGTGCGCATGCTGCTTACACCACAGGGCGCACTGCGCAATTTGGCGTGGGATTTAAACCACTTGGAGCAGCTGCTCGACGTCGGGCTTCCACAGGTTTGTTCCTCAGAATGCAGTGGACTTTTAAGTGTCACAACAGCAAATTCCATTTTCGGGGGGTCTGCCCTACAACCTTCTTAAACGTGGTAACGTCGGTTGGCGCCGCCAGTAGCCTTTTATGGTGGGCATAGGACGGCAAAACTGGTGGACGTCACTCTAACTCACTTATGAAATACATTGTGAGCTTTGGGATCAATCGGACTCAGACTCGCGAAATTTTCTTGGGCTCGGCTCTCTTGGACGCAAACTTCTCAAAACATTACTCACCCGCACTCCCTCAGCCTCAGACTCGTGGCTTCATCTGGGTCTGAGTTAGTCGACCCATGAGGCCGTTAGCCTAGAAATAGCTTCTTCAACGATGGTGTCTGCGCTCCTTAACACCAATATCGCGTGTAATCGGTGCTCTTCTTGGCGCCGTCTGACATGGTATCCTCGAAAACAAGTTTTCAGTACTTGCAAATGGGTGAGGTCGTTTTCTTGCCATAAATGACACAATAAATAGTATTTATCAAGACCTCCTCTCAAAACTTTGGTGGGCGGGATGTCAGGGCAACCCCCTACGTAACCGCACCTCATATCAAAACATTTTGAAATGGTGTACGAATGACACTGCTTTGGAATACCTGTGTGTAGACGTGAGCATAAACGTGAATCCTGGTAAGACTGATAGTAATGCTAAAGACGACTAGATAGGACCTTAGGTCGGCAAAAAAAAAGTGGAACTCAGTCAGACTCACTCAAGAAATATAGATGGCGGTTGAGACTCACTCGGACTCAGACTCACCCAAACCTTTTTTGAGGCAAACCTACTCGAACTCACACTCATGAAACTTGTCTTCAAGCTCATACTGGGACTCTGAAACACTACCCACATGGATACACTCAGACTCCGACTCATGGCTCTATCTGAGTCTAAGTGAGACCGAGTGAGTCGGCTCATCAGTGAGTTCGCCGATCTATCATACTACCTGAAAGCATCAACTCTTCCAGCGTGGGCGAGAGCACGAGAACGGCATAAGGTGGGGGGGGGGGGGGTAGCCGCCCCTCTTATGTTCCCCTGTAAGGGGGGCGCAGAGTCAGCACCACGCATTGACACAATAAGGAGGGGGGCGCTGAGACAAATCTTCGCCCACCCCTGAAGGGGAACCTTGCACTCGCCTATGTGCGTCAGGACGACATTCTCGCTATTAATGAAAGAAAGAAGGGTCAATTCAAGGGCTCTTTTGTTTTCTTTTTAGACGCCATATTATTTAAAGCTAAAAAATAATGATGATTAGGAAAGTACGAGGGATGGTACTACTAGTAATTTCAATGTAAATGTGAAGGAGGAAAAGCGGACGAATAGATAATTTGTCGGCGGCAAGAACAGAACTTGCAGAACGTGGGAGTGTCGAATACTTTCATGTTTAAATGCACATATATACCCTCTAATGTGGACGCAGGGATGACCGCCACCCTAGCTTAGTTGTCAGAGCATTGGACGCGTTACTTGAAGGTCTCCGGTTCGGTTTCTATTCACGGAAAGTTACTTTTTTGTTCACGTTTCCTTATTTTCAATTAGATCACACTGACTTCACATAACATCCCCTTTATAGTTTTCGTAGCATTATATCGTGTTAGCTCTCATTATTATTGTGTGTAACAAAGAGAACGAACCATTAAATTTGCACTTCTTTCTTTCAATAAAAAAGTACGTAATTTAAGATATGAACGAACGTTTGGTCAACATACTCGAGTTGAGACGCCAAAGAAACTCACGACAAGAGAGTGGCAGTTTTATAACACTTAACATGCAAATAATCATTACAAACAGACATCATTACATTGTGTCTAACGAAATAAAAAAACGAATTTCCAAGATTTCCACTTCTTTTGTTTAAACAAGTAATTATCTATTTAATATATTATGCTGAGGTGGTTGCCATACACAAGAGAAGGTATAGACAGATTAGAGATCAAGGTGATGATGATTGCAATACAAACACGTAGCTGGTGGTATCGTTCAATCGTACCGAAAACAAGTGCTAAGGGTATTTTCCATTATTCGTTTCATGTGAGGAGAGAGAAGACAGCCTTCGTACTATTCACTTCAAAACATGGTGGACTTCGGAAGTCTTGGGGCGGATACGCAACGTTTCTATATTGACGATTCTATCTGTGAAGGCGCGCGTGCGTGCTTCAGCTTGGGCACCTTCGCTCTTGAGATACCAACCCTGTTCTGCACGTACTTCATTTCAAAGTCAATTTGGCTTTATGCTATATTTGTGCTGGAAAAAAGTGTTAAACGCATGTATATTAGCGTCAAGTGTGTGTGTGTGTGTGTGTGTGTGTGTGTGTGTGTGTGTGTTTATTATACTGGTTAAAATTATTGGGGCGCAGTTTCAAAGCACTCGAGTTCAGTTCTGTATGGAAACACTCTCTATAAACAGTAACTGATGCCTATCTTCGATGCTATGTATATTCACATAAAGGTCCTAAATATATGTAATTCCACAGAACTGGCATTACAGTTCTTCTAGAACACTTGGCCATCTTAAAGAACCAGAAATTAATTCTTTCCTTAACGTAGTGAGCTTTACGAAATGAGAGCTCTATCATCACAAATACAATTAAATTAACATACTAATAAAAATAAGCGACTGTGAATTCAAGAAAAGCAACCTGCGTCAGTGCTGTTGTCATTGATGTGAGCATTGTTGGACTCAGTTTATACTATGCATATCTAAGCCACTGAGTCGTTCCATGTAAGTTCATCCCCTTCACACTGCTTTCACAGGTTTGTGGGAGCGCGCTGTTTTTATCCCCTTGCTTCTGCTTTTTTATGCTGCGACTATGATTATATTTTGTTTCATGGTGTGCCGTTTTAACACGAAGCATTGGCTTGTAGGTCTCCTAACATCGACGTGCATTCAGGCATGCATTGGTGTTAGCGGTGATTGAGCGTACGTACGAAAAGTGTCCCTCGAGAAACATGATTGACGGCGTCCGTGTAACGTGCCCGCACACTAGCAACGTTAAAGAGAAATTTAAAAAGTGGTAATTCAATTTATGTTTATCAGCTTTTTTGTTTTGGACGCTCAAACCGTGCCAGCCAGATTAATGAAGCGTTCCATCACTTTAATGTGCTCCTTTTGGTTGAGGGTCATTAGTTCGTTCGATTATTCAGACAGACTCAAGCAACAAACGGGAAATATGTGCTGAAGTTGAGTTTGTTCGCGAAACACCACTTTTTGACTAGAGGAAAGCAGATTTTTTGTTAATACTGCCTGTCATTCTCTTCCGCATCACAACACCCGGCAGACCTGCCTTTTAGGGACCTACCCATGTCGACTGTCTCAAGAAAAAAGTCACAAGCGAGGCAATTTTTTTGCGGTGATCATCCTTGCATATGACTTGATCGTGGTAACTGCTGCTTATTCGCGTAGGCACCTGGCTAGTAAACATACAATTTTATCGAAATAAGGTGCAATTTAATGATTCAAATGGAATTAAAGTGATGAAGGATCGAATAACGTTTTTTCGATTTGAGGGTAGTGGTGCTGCTTACACTATGAGCACATTCAAGTCAAGCAGCAATTCATTGCGATAGCCTAAATGTGAAATATTTTCGAAAATAAGAAAAAAGCATATAAAAAACAAGTGCGATGGCAAAGCTGCTTTTAAAAAGTAAAGCACCGCTTTTATAAGGAAGGAGATTAAGCAACTGGGCACACGGGAAGTGTGATTCGTGCGGCCGCACCATAAGCTGGAACATGCACCCCTCCGGAATCCTTTGTGTAACTGAATAGTAACTCTTTCTACTTATATTGTTCAAGCTCCACGAAACAGAACAGCACATTTAAAAAAAAAAAGCCTACATTAGCCCAGACTTCTAGGCAATGTTCGAGTAGAGAATAAATGATTACTTTCGGCGAATCGGTCCCCAGCACGTGGCCAAACATAGCTCAAGGGATGAAAAAGTAAATGCCCAAGCAAAAATTGTTGGACCTTTGAATAAAATAAACGGTGGACATTTTCTTCTTTACGCTTCACTTTCACTTTATCAACACACTACTGTTGTTTTATTACTGCATACAAAGTACGAACTGAAAATGTAAACATATAACTAAATACATAAGTCGCCATCCCATCTTGACACCCGGCTTCCGATTGAAAGAGGCATACACAAGACGAGAGTCGACTACTCCACACCACGGGCAGTATATATATATATATATATATATATATATATATATATATATATATATATATATATATATATTCTTTTTTTTTCACTGAAACAGTATAAAGCGGGCGGGACCAGAATGTCCGTGTGTCCGTTGCACTTAAACTCACCGCAAACGTAAGAAAAAAATTACCGGAAGATGAACCTGAGTGGCATGACGATTGTGCGCGAGAAGGTATCAAGATGTGACAAACAAGTTCAATTCAGTTTCGCCAAACAAACAAGGATTACAGTGAAACTATTTTTTGAGAAAAGACGACAAGCCGTGGCCAGAAGGCCATCGGAAACTCTGTTGTTCTCCGAGTGCTTCAGTGCCTTTTTCTGCCAAACAATACACTGTCAATAGCACGGCGCAGGGCAAGCAAGATGCCGTTTATAGTGCAAATCACTGCTTGAGTGCCGTAAAAAAGGACGTATGCGAGTTCTTTTTCCGTATTTTGCCCGGGTAATGATATTCTGGTCTCCATCTTCTCTATCGGGTAGAGAGAATCGCATACACTACAGCAGTCTGTTGTGCTGAACCACTGCGAAGGCTTCCAGCGCAAACTGTGACAGAGATGACACTTTCGATTTCATCATGATCCCCATCCCTGATCTACGCTAGTGTCCCGATGAAAAGCCGTTCGCAAAAAAGACGGCGACCAGGCACCGACAGTGTTCCAAACGGCGGGATGGCGCACACCTAACGTCAGGCCCGATACGCGTGACCCGATATGTGATCGAGACTCAGTCGACCACGAGCGGACATTGATTGATATGTGGGGTTTAACGTCCCGAAACCACCATATGATTATGAGAGACGCCGTAGTGGAGGGCTCCGGAAATTTCGACCACCTGGGGTTCTTTAACGTGCACCCAAACCTGAGCACACGGGCCTACAACATTTCCGCCTCCATCGGAAATGCAGCCGCCGCAGCCGGGATTCGAACCCGCGCCCTGCGGGTCAGCAGCCGAGTACCTTAGCCACTAGACCACCGCGGCGGGGCCACGAGCGGACATAGTCGACGTATACTTTCAAGACCGTTGTATCGGCAGCAAGCGCACTAGCGACAGGAGTTACAAGGCATCAACTCGGCATCCTGTGACGCGGGTGTATACCGTGATTAAAGAAAGATGTGGGAAACGTCAATAAGATAGAAGTAGACAGGTGTGAGGTTTAGGAGAAGGAAAACAAGAAGAAAGTGAGCAAAAGATACCAGAAAAAGAAAAAAAGAACAAAAACCAGAAAGATATTCAGAGGAAAAGACAGCATCAGAGGAAAAGAGAGTAAGACATAAAGATTGAGAAAAAAATGATGAGAAAAGGAAGCGAAAAATAAAGGGATAGAGAGAAAGAAATGCAAAATAGAGAAGGAAAGATGCGAAGACGAGGGAAGCGAAAGAAATTTAACAAAGAAAATTGGCCCCGTATCTGCATATTACACTGCAAAAGTTGTCAAAAGACGACAGTCTTGCGTCTGGAGAGAGTGAACTAAACGTGTATTTGATGTTCTGCGCAAGGAAATCGGTGAATGATACTCTGGGGGCACTGTGTTAGAGTGTCTCGACCGTGCACTGGAGACGAACGAGCGCATCAAGTCACGCCACACGTGAGACATGTGCGCTATCTGGCAGTTTTCTTGAAAAAACGAAGCGCTCTCGCAGGTGATAAGGTGTAGAACGCAAGGCGATGGGTAGGTGCCACTACCGTGTCGTCCTATCAAAACGTTGGAGACACTTGCCTTTTCATTCAAGCGTTGCATGGTCAGCGCAACGTGATAAACGCTATGGTCCTTATAATTATTTAGGTATGGCTTTTCTAGTAAGAGACACACATACAGAATATAGACGTGTTGTTGATTGATTGATTGATATGTGGGGTTTAACGTCCCAAAACCACCATATGATTATGAGAGACGCCGTAGTGGAGGGCTCCGGAAATTTCGACCACCTGGGGTTCTTTAACGTGCGCCCAAATCCGAGCACACGGGCCTACAACATTTCCGCCTCCATCGGAAATGCAGCCGCCGCAGCCGGGATTCGAACCCGCGTCCTGCGGGTCAGCAGCCGAGTACCTTAGCCAGTAGACCACCGCGGCGGGGCATAGACGTGTTGTTATTGTGCCTCAGATAAGCGCAACGATTGCTTTTCAATTGACAATTACCCTTGTATGAACGCTAAATCTTGAGCAATATTGGAGGGTGCTTTCGATGGCGTCGGCCGTTCGGAGTATTGTTTGGCCACTTTGCCGTTTAAAGTGCCGTTAAGGGCGGAGGAACAGACAAAAGTACAGACAAATAAACAGATAGACAGACCAAACTTTTTGCGTCGAAGGTCTTTAAGAAAGATTATCGTCTTTAATAAATAAAGAAATATGGAGGTGATGCCGAGGAGAAGGGTAACGCCAACAGCTTCGTTGAAACCACGGTCTTGGCAGCAATATTGAGCAGAGCGGCCCCTACATTTTTTTCCTCCAGGGTTCCACTTTTGGTGTGGGCGGCGAGAGACTTCTATCCCTGCTGCCTAAAGCTGGCATAGGGGTCAGTGTTCTTAGAAGCAGGGACTTACATCCTTAATGTCGTTCTTTTACTTCACATTATCGGATCAAGAGATGGCTTTTCTTTCTCTCTTTCTGCCATGACGAAACGAAGACATGCATCAGGCGAAAACCGTTCGTAAAACATTCGCCGGCTTCTTCAAAGCACAGTCTCTACGTTCATCTATATATGAGCACTAAGTGTACACTTTCGTATCCAAACAAGCGACTTGTGCAAACGCCAATGGCACTGCTGCACTTCTTCGCGAACAGCGAAGAGGCGGTGAATTTGAAAGGCAGCGGCGTTCTCAAAGAGACATGAAACCACTTTGGCAAAGGTCGTCGATACGAGCAGTCGGTGAACGAAATGCTTACGCACTGGGCGGGTGTATCTGTAGGCGGAATACGGTCTCAATCCTTTTGCACGCGACACCGCTGTCGAAACAGCTAGCGTCAGCTTGCATGGGTCCGTGCGTTGAATAAGTGCCTAACCGGTGAGCGGTTTCGCAAGGCAAACGTTCAAGCAACGGAGAGAATGCTGTGGGATATCAAAGAATCATGCGAGGGAAACGGCACACTACCGAATCTTCACAAACTCGAAAAGCTCACGTGGGTTTCTCGTGCATTCGCCTAAAACGATTCGAAGACGAAACCTATGTGTTTTTAAAGGGGACCTTCGGTGCAAAAATTTTGGTGTCTGTCTATCTGTCTGTCTGTCTGTCTGTCTGTCTGTCTGTCTGTCTGTCTGTCTGTCTGTCTGTCTGTCTGTCTGTACATTTGTCTGTTTGTGCGCCCTTAACGGTACACTAAACGGCACCAAAGTGGCCAAACGATACTCCAAGCGGTTGACCCCATCAGCAGCGCCCACCAATATTGCTCAAGATTCAGCGTTCATACTTGTGCGATTGTCAATTAAAAAAATGGCAGCATATCTCCGGCGTGAATGATGGATCGTGGGGTGAAGCATCCGTCCGTCTCTTCGTTCTTGCTTCCGTCCGCCCAGGCGTCCATCTGTTTGACCGTCCATGCGTCCATCCGCCCGTCCGTGTGTGCGTCTGTTCGTCTGTCCGCACGTTCATCAGCGAGTCCGTCCCTGCGTTCGTCCACGCATCCGCCCCTGCGTCCGTCCATGCGTCCATTCGTCCGTGCAGCCATCATTGTGTCCATCCATGCATCTGTCTGTGTGTCCGTTCGTCCATCTATTCAACACTCCGAGTACCACCATCTCGCATCTTTTCATCATATATTCGTCATATAGAAGCACCGTCATCAAGAGGACACTCCAAGGACTGAACGAGAGGAGGCACACGCACACTTTCTTACGACTTGCGCTTCGTGTCTACTTCCCACCTTAAACCACCTCGAGTTCATGGTATATACTAGTTCACTGTATTCCTGGCACTGCGTCCCAACGCTCGCTAAACCTTTCTAAAATCAATGAGGTTACGCCCAGAGAGTATAACGTAGCAACTCTTTCTTGTCAGATAGTTGTCGCGAGAGCAGGGTTTCGCGGAAAACCCTGTTCTTTTACGGCTCACAAGCGGAGCAGTCAAGGTCGCCCCCGTTCGGGATTAGAAGGGAAAGCTTACTCGGAAAAGCGTCTAGCAAGAGGCAGGTCCGGCGCCACCGTTCGAGTTTAAGCCATTGTTAGCAGGCACGCGTGTCTTTGAGAATGACATGGGGACGAGACCACTTAGCCTGACCGAGACATAGTGGCGGCAGGTAAACGACCATATTCTCCCGCGCTGTTGTTAGGATGTCGGGGCGCCTCGCTGTCGCATGTACACCTGGTAAGCGCACGGATCCCAATGGTGTATTCATCGCTCTTAAGGATGCTTCTAGGAAGCAACAGTTAATGAAAGAACTGACGGTGCCCGAGTGTGGGAACGGCCGCCGACGGTAGTCGGCCGAAGGAGGCAGCACGAGTAATGTTGGGCAGCACGGCCTGGCATGGGAGAGAGGGTCACGTGCGGAGGACCTATCCCTTTGCGTGTTTCATTTTGGGGACGAGGTTTTTACAAATGTAGTGCCTTTTATGAAAGTGTTTCTGTGATTGGTTGTGATGCTGCGAGTCCCAACATGTGATTGGTTTTTGTGAAGACTCTTTGTTCGACCAAGGGTTAAAAAGAGGTTGTTTGAATTTGAAAAGTGAGCGGAGTCGGGGGTAAACGGCGGATCTCACCACCGGAGACCAGGCCATGCCGGCCGAGGGGTATGCCACCATTTTCTATGTTTTGTCTTTGTGACCTAGTGCATTTTGTAAATTGAAGTTGTGTTAGCTAAATAAACCCCCAATGAGTGCTCCCCGAAATCATCGTGTTGACTTCTCATCGATTGCCTGCGCGGAGTTTCACCCACACTTATTCGTCTCCCTGGTCGTCCGATGCGCCTAACTTTAAACAACCCCGACGTTTGGCTACATAGTACTCAATGTACATGCCAATGGCTGCTAATGGGGAATGAGAGACAGGAGAATTCGGCTTTTAGTTAAGGCGCACGCTGCGAATTTTTATTGTCCAACAACGCACAGGAGAAATCTCCAACCGCCACCACCTTGCAGGTCAAAACGTAAGACTGGTTACACACTATGACTAGGACTACGACTACTACGAGGGACGAACGGGTGCCGCTTTATGGAGTTTCGCCCCTAATACAGAGATAGAGAGAAAGAAATGTAAGATAGAGGACCCGCACTCTAACCAGGGGCGGGGCCCCCTACCGGGGTGAACGTAACTGGTTGATGAGGGGTTGATGAGTGATATGTACTCTGAGACGCGGCGCTTTCGGGTGCCAACCCCCTTTCTTTGTGACAACGGTAGGAAAAATACGAAGACCAAGGAAACGAAAGAAATGGACAGAAAAAATTGGCCCCGAATATGCATGTTATACTGCAAATGTCGTCGAAAGACGATAGTCTTGCGTCTGGAGAGAGTGAACAAAACGTGTATTTGATGTTCTGCGCAAGGAAATCGGTGAATGGTACTCTGGAGGCGCTGTGTTAGAGTGCCTCGACTGTGCACTGGAGGCGAATGAGCGCATTAGGTCACGTCACACGTGAGACATGAGCGCTATCTGGCAGTTATCTTGGAAAACGAAGCGCGTGCGCCCTGCGCGCCCGTCTTACAGGTGATAAGGTGTAGAACGCAAGGCGACGGGTAGGTGCCACTACCGTGTCGTCTTAGCAAAGCGTTGGAAACACTTTCCTTTTCGTTCAAGCGTTCCTTGGTCAGCGCAACGTGATAAACGCTATGGTTCTTAGAATTATTTCTATATGCCTTTTCTAGTAAAATACACGCATACAGAG
Organism: Rhipicephalus annulatus; assembly: GCA_013436015.1. Taxonomy (NCBI): domain Eukaryota; kingdom Metazoa; phylum Arthropoda; class Arachnida; order Ixodida; family Ixodidae; genus Rhipicephalus; species Rhipicephalus annulatus. The sequence continues at coordinate 343,561 of WOVY01011572.1, forward strand.
TATATACGTGCTGTTATGGTGCCTCAGATATGCGCAATATGTGCTTTTTAATTGACAATCGTCCAGGTATGAATGCTAAATCTTGAGCAATATTGGAGGGTGCTTTCGATGGCGTCGGCCGTTCGGAGTATTGTTTGGCCCCTTTGCCGTTTAAAGTGCCGTTAAGGGCGTAGGAACAGACAAAAGTACAGACAAATAAACAGATAGACAGACCAAACTTTTTGCGTCGAAGGTCTCTAAGAAAGATTATCGTCTTTAATAAATAAAGAAATATGGAGGTGATGCCGAGGAGAAGGGTAACGCCAACAGCTCCGTTGAAACCACGGTCTTGGCAGCAATATTGAGCGGAGCGGCCCCTAATTTTTTTCCTCCAGGGTTCCACTTTTGGTGTGGGCGGCGAGAGACTTCTATCCCTGCTGCCTAAAGCTGGCATAGGGGTCAGTGTTCTTAGAAGCAGGGACTTACATCCTTAATGTTGTTCTTTTACTTCACATTATCGGATTAAGAGATGGCTTTTCTTTCTCTCTTTCTGCCATGACGAAACGAAGACATGCATCAGGCGAAAACTGTTCGTAAAACATTCGCCGGCTTCTTCAAAGCACAGTCTCTACGTTCATCTATATATGAGCACTAAGTGTACACTTTCGTATCCAAACAAGCGACTTGTGCCTTCGCGAACAGCGAAGAGGCGGGGAATTCGAAAGGCAGCGGCGTTCTCAAAGAGACATGAAACCACTTTGGCAAAGGTCGTCGATACGAGCAGTCGGTGAACGAAATGCTTACGCACTGGGCGGACGTATCTGTAGGTGGAATACGGTCTCAATCCTTTTGCACGTGACCCGGCTGCCGAAACAGCTAGCGTCAGCTTGCGTGGGTTCGTGCGTTGAATCAGTGCCTAACCGGTGAGCGGTTTCGCAAGGCAAATGTTCAAGCAACGGAGAGAAGGCTGCGGGATATCAAGGAGTCTTGCGAGGGAAATTGCACAACACCAAATCTTCACACACTTGAAAAGCTCACAATTTTGAAGGTGAAACCGATGTGTTTTTTCTCATATCGTATATCAGTCCTCCCCCGCTCCCCTCCGGAAGCTTTCTATACCTAGCGGGGGTTCGCATTGCCTCCGGGATTGGAGGCAGTACAAGTTCATTGCACTTTATCAAGTTTTCCACCTGCATTTCCGATGGAGGCGGAAATGTTGTAGGCCCGTGTGCTCAGATTTGGGTGCACGTTAAAGAACCCCAGGTGGTCGAAATTTCCGGAGCCCTCCACTACGGCGTCTCTCATAATCATATGGTGGTTTTGGGAAGTTAAACCCCACATATCAATCAATCAAGTTTTGCACAGCCTCCGCGATCGGCCAACCGAGCGACGACCATGCAACGCAACGTAGTGTGACGTGATGACGATGTCATATGGTGACGTCTTCACACTTTTTTTTTGCGTCGCTCGTTTTGGCGCCGGAGCTGATGGTCAATTTTTACGTTTTATAATGTACCTAAAGTTTGTACCACTTTGTGGGTACGAAACGATAACTGTGCGTGAGTTCTCTTGTTGCAGATCAAAATTTTAAGTGCTAAAAATTACAAATATATCAAAATGATTTGAGAAAAGGGCCAGTAACATTCTTGACAGAGGCGGTGTCGTACCCAATGAAGTGGTTTTCTACTCTGCATAGTGCCCAAACGGCTGGCGGTAGCCGCTGCGAAAATATCATGACACGGGGGCAGCCACGGGGACTGTGGTACCTGTACATTGATGTCGGCATTAATCGCTTGCAGATGTGGGGCGCCTGAAGGAGTTACATGCGTTTTATCACCATGGTGGGATGAACAGCCTATCTTCTGCTGCGCTGAAGGCTGTCATCACAGGATTGTTCGAATTGACTCACCATCGCAAATAGGTTTTTCAGAGACGATAAACAGCGTACACATTGGATACGTGTTGTTGAGCCATCAGACCAAAACTGGACACATCTGAAAATTTTCTTCATTATACAGCCTGTTCGAAACAATTTGTCGCTTCATATCAATAAGTTTAAAAAAAATAAGAGCAAAAGCATAAGATGGGGACACAACCTAGCTGTAATGCGTCCAAACAAGGTTTCCTTTCGAATATTCCGTGCGATCCATAATTAAAGATTGAATCGATTTTGACACTTTCAACCTGTATACGTCTTGTGGTAGCGTGAATGTGGGTGTCCCTAACGTATACACAGAGCTAGGAAACGGCTTATATTCCAGACATACGGTGCTTCATCGTGCAAACAATGAAGCACCGAATGCCAACTGCTCTAGAACACACAAAACCTTGAATAGCAAACTCTGTAATTGAAATCGGGGACTTTATTTTTGTCTTTCATGCATCACATGCACCACGTGTTTAAATGTTTTTACAAAACACATTTCTTTATCGCCTGAATGTCATAGCGTATTTGTAGTCCCTGAGCTAGATTGCTTAAAAGATCTGGCATTGTACACGTGGAAAATCCAAGCATCGAAATGTCGAGTTTACAAGGAGTATATTATCATCTGTGTTTTTTGTACGTTACGACGCATTCAATTCATAAATTGCAGCTGGCGAGTTGGCAAGGCGTGTGCTCTTGCGTTCATTACCAAAGTATACGTCAATATACGTGAGCATTTCAGCTAATCTTGTGCTGAAGTGCACAAAACTATTTTCTTTTTATTTTCGTTTATGTTTTACTGAGTGGACCAATAATTCGCTTCTACGGAATAATTATTGGCGAATACCACAAGATACGAGCAACCGCTATAAATTATCAATTTCCGTAATTCTGCCTTGCCTCCAAGCTTGCTTTCTCATACGCTTGAAATCCAAAGTTACAGATGGTAGACCTTGTCGCACTGATTGGCCAAGATAAAAACATAATAATCATTCTGCAGAATCAATGAAAGAAATAAAAGGTGACAATGCTCAGTGAACATGGCCTCTCATGTAGCGTAAGTAATGAAGCATGAGCTTGTTATAAGCATTTGTCATGGTAAGTATGAGCTTGGAATGACTGAACCTTCACACTGGTCTCATTGAAAAAATGCTGGAGCATCTTTCTTGCAACGAACAGCTGTACTCTTTGAGAGCAGCTTTCACAAAATGGATTTTTACGTCATCATCATCATCAGCCTGTCTACGTCCACTGCAGGACAAAGGCCTCTCCCATGTTCCGCCAGTTAACCCGGTCCTGTGCTTGCTGTTGCCAATTTATACCCGCAAACTTCTTAATCTCATCTGCCCACCTAACCTTCTGTCTCCCCCTACCCCGCTTCCCTTCTCTGGGAATCCATTTGGTGACCCTTAATGACCAGCGGTTATCCTGTCTACGTGCTACATGCCCGGCCCATGTCCATTTCCTCTTCTTTATTGCAGCTATGATATCCTTAACTCCCGTTTGTCCCCTAATCCACTCTGCTCTCTTCTTGTCTCTTAAGGTTACACCTACCATTTTTCTTTCCATTGCTCGCTGCGTCGTCCTCAATTTAAGTTGAACCCTCTTTGTGAGTCTCCAGGTTTCTGCTCCGTAGCTAAGTACTGGCAAGATACAGCTGTTATATACCTTCCTCTTGAGGGACAGTGGCAATCTACTTGTCATAATTTGAGAGTGCCTACCGAATGTGTTCCACCCCATTCTTATTCTTCTACTTACTTCAATCTCGTGGTTAGGCTCTGCGGGTATTACCTGCCCTAAGTAGACATAGTCTTTTACAACTTCAAGTGCACTATTACCTATCGCAAAGCGCTGCTCCTTTCCGAGGTTGTTGTACATTACTTTCGTTTTCTGCAGATTAATTTTAAGACCCACCTTTCTGCTCTCCTTGCCTAACTCCGTAATCATGAGTTGCAATTCATCCCCTGAGTTACTCAGCAATGCAATGTCATCGGCGAAGCGCAGGTTACTGAGGTACTCTCCATTAACTCTTATCCCTAACTGTTCCCATTCTAGGCTTCTGAAAACGTCCTGTAAGCACGCAGTGAATAGCATTGGGGAGATTGTGTCCCCCTGCCTTACACCCTTCTTTATTGGTATTTTGTTGCTTTTTTTATGAAGCACTATGGTAGCAGTTGATCCCCTGTAGATTTCTTCCAGAATGTTTATATATATTTCATCTACGCCCTAATTCCGCAGTGTCTGCATGACGGCTGATATTTCTACTGAATCAAACGCCTTCTCGTAATCTATGAAGGCTATGTATAGTGGTTGGTTATACTCTGAACATTTCTCTATTACCTGATTGATAGTATGAATGTGGTCAATTGTTGAGTAGCCTGATCTAAATCCTGCTTGTTCCTTTGGTTGATTGAATTCTAATGTTTTCTTTACTCTGCCAGCAATTACCTTTGTAAATAGCTTGTATACTACAGAGAGCAAGCTGATTGGTCTGTAATTCTTCAAGTCCTTGTCATCTCCTTTCTTATGTATTAAGATGATGTTAGCGTTCTTCCAAGACTCTGGTACTTTTCCCGTCAGGAGACACCTCGTAAATAGAGTGGCTAGTTTTTCTAACACAATCTGTCCTTCATCTTTCAGCAGATCTGATGTTACTTGATCCTCACCAGCAGTTTTGCTTCTGTGCATGCTCTCCAAAGCTTTTCTGACTTCTTCTATCATTACCGGTGGGGTGTCGTCTGGGTTACTGCTAGTTCTTATAGTATTAAGGTCGTGGTTGTCTCGGCTACTGTACAGATCTCTGTAAAACTCCTCCGCTATTTTAACTATCCTATCCATATTGGTAGTTAATTTGCCTTCTTTGTCCCTTAGTGCATACATCCGCCTTTTGCCTATCCCAAGTTTCCTCTTCACCGCTTTGACGCTTCCTCCGTTTTTCAGAGCGTGCTCAATTCTCTCCATGTTATACCTTCTTACATCGCATACTTTACGTCTATTAATCAGCTTCGAAAGCTCTGCCAGTTCTATTTTGTCTGTTGTACTTGACACTTTCATGATTTGACGCTTCTTAATTAGGTTCTTCGTTTCCTGGGAAAGCTTGCCGGTGTCCTGTCTAGCTACCCTGCCTCCAACTTCCACTGCACACTCCGTGATGATACTCGTCAGATTATCATTCATTGTATCTACGCTAAGGTTGGTTTCCTCGTTAAGAGCAGAGTACCTGTTCTGCAGTGACACTCTGAATTCCTGTACTTTCCCTCTCAGTGCTAGCTCATTGATTTGCTTCTTGCGTATCAGTCTCTGTCGTTCCTTCTTCAAGTCTAGGCAGATTCGAGCCCGTACCATTCTATGGTCACTGCATCTTACCTTGCCAACCACTTCCACATCCTGCACGACTCCTGGGTGTGCAGTCATTATAAAGTCTATTTCGTTCGTATTTACGCCATTAGGGCTCCTCCATGTCCACTTGCGGTTTTCTCGTTTTCGGTAGAAGGTATTCAAAATACGCAGATTATTGCGTTCTGCGAATTCTACTAATAGCTCTCCTCTGGCGTTTCTAGTGCCGATGCCATAATCTCCTACTGCCTGGTCTCCAGCCATCTTCTTCCCTACCTTTGCATTAAAGTCGCCCATTACTATAGTATACTGTGTTTTCACCTTACTCATTGCCAATTCCACGTCTTCATAGAAGCTTTCAACTGAAGCGTCATCATGGCTAGATGTAGGCGCGTAAGCCTGTACTACCTTCATTTTGTATCTTTTATTCAGTTTAATTACAATGCCTACCACCCTTTAATTAATGCTATAGTAATCCTCTATGTTGCCAGCTATGTTTCTGTGAATTAGGAACCCTACTTCCAGTTCTCTTCTGTCTGCCAAGCCCCGATAGCAAATGACGTGCCCATTCTGTAGCACAGTATAGGCCTCATCTGTCCTCCTAACCTCACTCAGCCCTATTATATCCCATTTAATGCCTTCTAGCTCCTCGAATAATACAGCTAGACTTCCCTCACTAGATAACGTTCTAACGTTAAACGTTGCTAAGTTCAAGTTCCAATGGTGGCCTGTCCGTATCCAGAGATTCCTAGCACCCTCTGCTGCTTTGCAGATCTGACCACCGCCGTGGTCAGTTGCTCCGCAGCTGGTGGGGACTGAGGGTCGTGAGTTAATTGACGAATGCCTACGGGAGGGGGTGGCCAGATACTGCACCAGGGTGGCCAATCCTTCTCTGGTGAGATCATCGGTGCGTACCGGCTTGCACCGATGATCTCACCAGAGAAGGATTGGCCACCCTGGATTTTTACGTAAAATTGCGTAGATTAAGCTTATGGGGCTTTTATATTTTATACAATAATATTGCTGCACTCAACCACTCTATGATGGCGAAATAACTGGCCGAAGATTGCTTAGAATAAAAAAAAATTTGAAGGCGAAAAAGTGGTTCGAGTGAGCGATGAGAGTAAAGTACACATCGTGCCAGTAATGAGAAAGAATGAAAGGAAAAAAAAATTGGCAGCATATCCACGGAGTGAATGATGGAGGGTGGGGCGAAGCATTCGTACGTCCATTCGTCCTTGCTTCCTTCCGTCTGTGCGACCGTCCATGCGTCCATCCGTCCCTCCGTGCGTGCGTCCGTTCCTGCGTTCGTCCATGCATCTGCCCCTGCGTCCGTTCATGCGTCCATTCATGCATCTATCTGTCTGTGTGTCCGTTCGTCCATCTATTCAACACTCCAAGTACCACCATCTCGCATCTTTTAATCATATATTCCCCATATAGAAACACCTCCATCCAGCGGACATTCCAAGGACTAAACGAGAGGTGGCACACGCACAATTTCTGACAGCTTGCGCTTCGGGTCTACTTCCCACCTTTAACCACCTCGAGTTCATGGTATATACTAGTTCACTGTATTCATGGCACTGCGGCCCAACACTCGCTGAACCTTTCTAAAACCAAGGAGGTTACGCCCAACGAGTATAACGTAGCAACCTTTTCCTGGAAGATATAGCTCAATGTACATGCCAATGGCTGCAGGGGAAATGAGAGACAGGAGAATGATGATTCGACCAGCTGAGGAAGGACCTGAGCACCTGAGAGACAGGAGAATTCAGCTTTACTTTCTTACGGCTTGCACTTCGTACCTACTTCCCACCTTTAACTACCTCGAGTTCATTCATGGTATATACTAGTTCATTGTATTCATGGCACTGCGGCTCAACTCTTGCTGAACCTTTCTAAAACTAAGGTGGTTACACCCAGCGGGTATAGCGTAGCAACCCTTTCCCTTCAGATAGTGCTCAATGTACATGCAATGGCTGCTAATGGGGATCGCAGTGTGAACGTTAACTAAAAGCCGAATGCTCCTGTCTCTCATACCCCATTATCACCTATTGGCATGTACAATGAGCACTATTTTGTGTTGTTCAACAACTCACAGAAGGAATCTCTCACCGGCACCACATTGGAGGTCAAAATGTTTGCAGGTCAAAGCGTAAGACTGGTTACACACTACGCGGGACAAACGGGTGCCGCTATAAGGAGCTTCGCCCCTAAAAGATAAGTTAGCAATGCTACATTACTTCGAGCAAAGAAAGCAGTCCTGCAAAGCAGCCAGAGAAGAGTAAAATGTTCTGTTTAAATGCATGGCAGCGCCGTTATTCCCGATCAAATGCATGGTTGAGTAGAGGCGATTGCTTCAGCTCGCAATGGCAAAAGCTTATCCGCATTGTGTTCTCGCTGCCGCTTTGTTATTCGACAAGTCAACGCTTAAGTGTCCCAAAAGCCATGGTGGATCAGTGGCCATAAGATGCTCGGCTGCTGACTTGAGGGTCATGGGTTCTGTCTCGAAATATTAAACGCTAAATGGTAAAGACCCGTGCACTGTGCCATGTCAGTGCACGTTATATAAAAGCAGCCGGAGCCTTCCGCTACGCAGCCTCTCTTAATCATGTCATATATTGTTATGTATAACCCCTTTGCTTGAAAGTACTATTATTATTACAGTATATCTCTAATTTTGTCATTATATATATATATATATATATGTGTGTGAGTGTGTGTGTGTGTGTGTGTGTGTGCGTGCGTGCGTGCGTGTGTGTGTGTGTGTGTGTGTGTGTGTGTGTGTGTGTGTGTGTGTGTGCGCTACCCCCGGAATACCAAACGCCTTGCTCAATATTTCCAGGCATTAACCATTGGTTACCTGTCCACTACGGTATGTAGAGCGAATATAAGCTTCGTAACAATCATCTTGAAAGGTCCTATCCCCATATCTAATAGTCATGTGTTCGTGTTAGATTTAATGAAATAGTGCCAGAACTGACGATTTGAAAAATTGCAACGTGCAGTATTTTAAAACCATTTCACTGATGCAGTTAATGGGAGGGGGGCACAACGCAAGCGATCAACCGCTTCTAGCGGAACTTTAAATTGATCGCAGAATTGCGTTACATGCCCAACAGCGTAATTTTATTCTGTTGAAACTGCCTCAGAGAGTAGGGGAGAAAAATGTAAATAAAGCAAAAGCAGGGTGATTAAGTAGGTTGCACCCGGTTAGCCAACTTACACGGGGTAAGGGGAAAGGAGGCGGAAGGAAAGAGAATGGACGAATTTGCACTTTAAACTTTGAACTTTATTGTGAATAAACAATATACAGTGAAAAAAAAACATGCAAGCAACATCTGGATAAGGAAAGATAAGGAAAGTTCATGTTCGCTTGCGCGCATAGCAGCGAACACGAACTGTGTACTCTGTGACAGTCCACAGTTTTATGAATTTGCTTTAGTTTGCTTACCATGCTGATTTCCTTGGCAAAATACATGTCAAGGAGGAAATGATACAACGATCAAGAAACATATATTGCAACAATATCATGAATATTTTTTGATGCAATATTTATTGAACAGACGCTGTTAAATCCGGTCACGTAATAAAAGAGTGCTGTATCAGGTCACATAAAAAGCGCTCATTAGTCGCAATGGCAATGAAGCTAACCTTCTCTTAAATCACAACCCAAATGCGAGCGTTAACCATACTCGTTCTAGCACCTCAGCGTAGAATACAATATAATTAAATTTTTAAAGACGATAGTCCTTCTTGAGGACCTTCGATGCAAAATTTTTGGTCTGTCTATCTGTCTGTCTGTACATTTCTCTGTTTGTCCACCCTTAACAGTACCCTAAACGGCACCAAAGTGGCCAAAAAATACTCCAAATGGCCGACCCCATCTCCAGCGCCCACCAACATTGCTAAGGGTTTAGCGTTCATACTTCTGTGATTGTCCATTGAAACGCAATAATCCGCATATCGGAGACACCGTAACAACATGTCAATATTCTGTACGAGTGTCTCCTACTAGAAAAAAACATACATAAGTAATTATAGAGACCATAGCGTTTATCACGTTGCGCTGACAATGCAACGCTTGCACGAAAAGGCAAGTGTTTCCAACGCTTCGCTACGACGACACGGTGGTGGCACCTACCCGCCGCCTTGCGTTCTACATCTTATCACCTGCGAGACGGACGCGCACGCCACGCGCGCTTCGTTTTTCAAGATAACTGCCAGATAGCGTTCATGTCTCACGTGTGACGTTCCTCGATGCGCTCGTTCGCCTCCGCTGCACGCTCGAGTCACTCTAACACAGCGCCTCCAGAATACCAATAATCGAATTTCTTGCGCAGAACGTCAAATAAACGTTTTGTTCTCTCTCTCCAGACGCAAGACCATCGTCTTTCGACGACATTTCATTGCACATGCAGATATGAGGCCAATTTTTCCACCCCACATCTCCATATTAAATTGAAACTCTGGGATTGATCAGTAATCAGTCATTAACAAACCAAAGGTACTGGATGAACAACCATAATTGCACTGCTTAGTTTTCGATCCCGAGCCAGCCAAGCTGATTGAAAAAGCCTCGCAGCTTATATGACATTCCAACATTCTTCACAAATCAGTCTTGCTCACTGTCATCTCCTCAGACACGGCGGGCCTTCCGCTATCGCCGCCATGATTATCTGCAACTTCACCGTGCGCATTCTCTCAGCAGCATTCTGCACTATACGGTATATCCAGACAAAGAACGAAACAAGTAAAAATGGCTTGCAATGGCTACATCCGTTCGTTGGCTTTCCCAAGAAGCGTTGCGTAACTCTCGTATCCCCTAACAGGGGCACGACAAGAATGCAGTATATAGGTGCGTCTGACCCATTCCATTTTCATAAATACAGCGTGCCAGAAGATCGCCAAGAGTGGTATTTGCGATGTGAAGCAGAAAAAGTACATGTATTGCTCACGAAAAGGTTGATCTGGTGTCTGGGAGAAACGAGCGCTGAAACTTACTGATGTTTCATACATAGAGTTTTCCTAAATATACAATAGGGGGGACTCTGGCACTAGTGTCTGTGGGAGCTGCAACGCATGGCGCTTCAGCGAGCATGGGAATGATGGGTGGTACACGTATTTGCCAATTCGTACTTTACGTGTCTTTTGGCTTCACCTAGTTTGAAGCTACTTTGCCAAGAAAATACAATCGGCAAATGCTCGATAGTTGTGCTTCACCACCTCAATCGTTTAGGCTTACCATATCTAATCGGGTCAGAAAGTTGTTCGAAAGGCCTCGTTCTTTCCTTCGAAACAAAACCAAAATACAGCAACAAACGAAACCACAAAATGTGATTCGCTGCCTGCGAGCACGAATACTAGGCAAATCCGTGAACTACCCATCATCCTCATGGTCGCCGAGCGATCGCAGTGCCAGAGTACCCTTTAGTTATTTGAGGAAACTTTGTGGTTTCATTTTGTTCTCTTTCGCAAGGGTCATACCGGTATCGGAGAGAGAAGCTGTATATGGTTAGGTGAAGCCGAAATTTGTCCGTTCTATGGCCTAGCCTGTATTTTCCATTGAAATCGAATGAGCCCAGCTACTCACCATTAGTCCACTAAAAAAAGAAAGGAACACTCGAGTAGCAAACTAAAAAAAGAAAGGAACACTCGAGTGGCAAACTCCAATATAGACGTTTTTTGCGCCTTTACCGCAAACTCAGAAACAATTCAGTGAGTCATCGAAATGAACCAGGTGGCAAACACCGGAGCCTCGTTTCAGCTTGGGTGATTAGCTATCTGTGCGTAGTGCATACTCCGACATCTCACCGGCAATGTGTCCACCTCTTCCCTTTTTTTAACGTGTCCACTAACCTGGACTTTGTGCAATATCCAGCGGACCAGCTGCCACTCTCACAATGAAGACACGTATACTATGAACGTCTGACTGCATTAGAGTAAAAGAAGTCAAGAAATACAATTCGAGTCTTGTTTCGTCAGAAGATAACTGGTTTCTGGCAGGCTTTTTTGTTACAACAAAAAATTTGCTTTCTCACAACATTCTGCTTGACCTCGGCCTGGCTTTTTATTATACCAGCATTGGATAAAAGCTGCAATTTTTCTGTCCATCTATCAGTGCGTTATGAAAAAGTAGTTGTTAGCAGTACGATCTAGCAGCGAACGCTCTAATTATTAATACAATAACTATAAAAATTTCTTTTTAATCTAGGTTGTGTCACCGTTCGCCTTCGTATGGCGAGTACGAAAACAGTACCTAACCTTACTAGAATGAGTGAATTATGGTAAGTAGCACGACGGCAAAATATTTGTATCTAAGAGCGCATGCAATGAAAGGAGTGAAAAAATGTAGGTGAGGTGGCCATAAATATTTGTTAAAACGTAGCGTGAGAACCAAACAGACTTAGCAACGGAACGCGGCGTCTTGGTGCCCCTTCGCGATTGGAAAAAATTCTGCACTTATGACTCGACAGAACAACTCTCTTGTTTCGCAACGAGTTTAGTCAACTCCTTCAACACTGAGGTGGGGGGGCTTTCGTTTAGAATGCTTGATATTTTGTTTATACATCTCTGCCAACGCTGCTCCCACTCCATTACTCGAAGTGAGCTAATCCCCAGTGTCATGTCGCAATACTTTCTACCGCGAAAGCGGCCTTGACCATTTCCAGCTGTCATGCCCTCCGAAATTTCTCAAGCCCGTGTAGTTTTCGGAGTCCCTCACTAAAGTACGAGAAGTTCTTGAGTTACGTTTTTGTTTCTCTAGCTCACATCTTCTTATAATGCAAGTGCTTGTTTGAAGTTTTTAAATTGAACCAACTTCTTCCCACCAAGCTGATAACGCACGATAAATCCTCGTAATATGCAGATGTTCATAAGCACTGCTTATTGAAATCGACCTGTTTTTTATGTAATTCCAAAGGTTGGACGGAAACCTGTCAAGTCTGGAAATACGTGCAGAAAATTAAAATAAACACCAACCGGAAAGAAAAGCAAAATTGAAGCTGGACATCTCGGACCCCACACGAGAGCCCTGTTCATAATAAAAAATACTGTTCCCTTGTCTTTGACCTATTCCGTCGGCTAACATTGCAAAAAATGGGGCATGTTAAACATTTTATATTACGTTTACTGATTTCCACTTAAATAGTGATATGAAATACTATTGCAATTTCAGCCATTATGAGTATACACTACAGCTTGTAAATATGGCATCACGGCATTACTGAACTAACAAGTAAGGGCAGAGTGTTTCGAATGAAAAACCTTTACAATTGACGCGAAACCCGCTCTTCAACGGCAGTTTACAATCATCGCGAAATGAAGATGTCGCACAAAAATTGTGACGGTACGCCTAATAGGCTATAAGCGCTTACTTGACATACCTGTTTCTTTTCTGTTACAATGCATTGAAGTAACATATGACATCCTCGTTGTCACATGTTGCTTTAACAAGTGACATGTGAGGTTGTGTAGGAATACACACGGTAGGTTTACATAAAACACTTACGTGCTACCCATATTTCACCCGCGTGCCTTACAGCAGTTAAAACATTCATTCTGTCTTTATGCTAGCATATTATTAATAAATTTTGAATTATCATGTTAGAGGCATTGTCATTGTTCTTTATCATTACGTGTAGCCAAGCAGTACCTCTTTTGCTGCTGTTTAAGCTCCTTGCCATTCAATTTAAACTTCTTCCTCCTACTCTGTCACAATGTTGCTGAAGGCAACGCTCTATGACACGCATGTATTAATAGTGTGGCGCGAAAGAACCTAAGCATATTTCAGTATCAATCCATGTGTTACAACACGCACTGCGTGACGACAGGTAATGCGGGCCTCATCTAGGCTTCCTCGCTACATTTGTTGGAGTTCTTATTCGCCCATAGACGGTATTGCAGCCAACATGTTGTGCAACTAAGCGCGGCCGTGAGTGTCTCGCCCGCTATGCATGGGCAATAAGACATCCGCGCACTCGGTGAGTAATCTCTCCCAGGGCGGTGCACCTTTGAAGTGTTACGAAACTACGTGTGGGCACATCGAGGCAAGTTAGCACGCGATGAGTGGAGAAATGCTGCCAAGAGGAGGTGTTATTGATCTGGTCTACGGGAAATGATCGAAGGTTCGTGGAGACGTGTTGCAGGTGAGTCTGAATGTTGGAAAATAAAAGTAGAGATGGGAGGGGTGTGATAATGTTTCAGTCTGCATTTCGCTGCTCTTGCACGTATTCCGAATGAGCAGACGAATATATTATTAGCACGAGTTCCAGCCATTGCACTACTCGAAATAAAACGTAGAAGCGATTGCGAAGCGCTTCTACGGTTTCTACGAAATATGACCAGTACTCATGCTGTAGAAAAACTTAGGAAACTAAAAGGCTCCATTTTTTAACTGGGCGTATTATCTCTCAATAAAAACTTATGTTCAGAAATGACTGCTCATTCAAGAACGAAACAACTGAAGAGTATTGCTAGCACATTCATGTAATGGCAGTCGCAAACGTGCTGATGCCCGCTGCCTCAATGCGTCTCCCATAATTCCTCAAATATCAGTAATATCTTAACTCCCCTTTGTTCTAATATTTTATTTACTTATTCCTCCCCGATAGCACGCTGGGTCTTGCTTTCTTACGAAGGCGCAGAAAATAGTGACACTGCACCTTCACTGATAAATGTATCCGTCGGAAAGTCCACTACATCTGGTGACCATCGGTGTCACACGCCAAAGCGCCATAGCTGAAGCAAGTGACAATCTTTTTGATCAAATCCTTCAATTCACGGGTGATAGCAGAGGCAGCGGGCCTCCACAGTTCGGTCGTCAGGCAGAACCACGAACGTTGACGGAGTAATCAATGTGATATCAATTCCATGTGCTGGCCTACTCAGTGCAGCCGCTTAGGCTTAGTTGAGCACCGAGCTGGGTTTGTAGGGGGATGTTCTTCGGAAACGGTATTAGCAGTGTTACAGACACTTCTCGTTTCTTGCTGTTTGCGTTTCTAGCGTACTTATTTATGCTCAGAATGGAATTCAACAGCGAGGGCAGTTCACTGGCACTGCACCCGACGTCGTATAAGACACAATGAAACCACGCTGCAAAGCGACTATTTTTCTTCCAGAAAGTCTGCCATATCACACTTTAGTTGACACATTCCTTGACGCATCATCAATAATAGGCATAATTTAGAATAGTATCCTGTTTTAAAGACCTTGTCAATTTGAGCGTTGTTTTCCTGCACGTTTCTTCAGGTAAGGGTCGGCAAGTGACAGCATATAACGTGGCGTGTTGGGCGACACACGATAATAATAACCCGCTCTTGGCCTTTCTTTAGGGGCGAAGCTCCTTAGGGTGTGGGTCTGTCCAACCTCCATTGGTGTATGTAGCCAACAGTAGAATAAACCCGTTCTAGAGCGCGTATATGCCACAGGGGATGCGAGATGGGAAATGGCGGTACTTGGAGTGTTCACTAGATGAACGCACGGATGGACGCATGGGTGGACGGACAGACAGACTAGCAGACGGACGGACGGATGGGTGGATGCGCGGAGCGAATATGGGCCACAGGAGACGCAAGATGGTGGTACTTGGAGTGTTCATTAGATGGACGCATGAACGGACGGACAGAAAGACTAGAAACGGACGGACAGATGGACGGAAGTGCGGATGGATAGTTTCATGAACGGACGGACAGACGGATGGACGTACTCATGGACGGATGTACGGACAGACGAACGGACGTATAGATGGACGCATGGATGGTTGCGCGCACGGACGGAAGAGAACTAACGAACGGACGGAAGCACGGATGGGCTGACGGACGCTTCGCCCCCCTCATCATCATTCACTCCGTGGATACGCTGTGATTTCTTTTGTCTGCCTTTTATTACGGGACACACGCCAACGCTTACGTAGCCTCTGCTTCTGCAAAGCATAAATTGATTTTAAGGAGTCAATAAAGCTGTATTTTGCTCTTCTTTCACTGGCAATCGAATAATGCACATAGAGCTGAAGAAGCACGTGCGTTTTTCATTCTATTCTAGCACCTATATCTCGCCATAAAGCCTGTGCTTGTCTGCAAACATTTGTATTTTTCCGCGAGGAGTCGCATTCTCACGTGCTCCTCTTTCAAACGGTAAGCGATTCGGCAAATCGCACCGGATTCGCTTTTCATGGCCGTCAAAGTAGCAAAAAAAGACAATCCTGATGTTCTCGTCGCACAAACATCTGGCAGTGAAATTCATGTTTTCTTCGTGAAATATTTGTCATCGGCTGCGTAACGGACGCCAGCATATACCCCGGGAGTGGTATAGAACGTGTGTTTTGTGGGAAACACGTGAAGCTTAGATGTACTACGGTGCCGCTACCGTGGCGTCGATATTTTTGCTTCAATTTCTGACGCCCTCGTTTTCGTCTGAAACATCTGCTTGCACGTAATACAGATTGGAGGATGTTCGTATCAGCGAGCACAGCACGCCACTCGAAACAGGGAGAACATAGTGCACGATTTGTGTACGTTCAATTGCAGCGCCTATATTTGAACACTGAAAGAGTTAAGACTGAAATCGGGTTGCTCATAACGTTTCGGCAAAAATTTTGCTACTTTCAACTTTACAAGTTTTGTTGCCGTATATATATATATATATATATATATATATATATATATATATATATATATATATATATATATATATATATATATATATATATATATATACCTCGCACATGTCGAATTGCAACAAAACATTAAAAAAGTTACAATGGCTTTTTTTCTTCGCATCTATTTGAAAAATATTTATAACATGAGTTTTAATAGGTGTGGGCTTGCAGGCAGGAATGGTGAATATGGCTTTATAAAAACTTTTAAGAATGATTGATATTTATTACAATGCTTCCTAGGATACAATATGCGTTGAAAGACTTGGTGACCAGCGATATCTATAGAAAGCCTATTTGATGAATCGGGCTTCAAACATTGCCTGTTAAAGGCTTGTTCTTTGCAAAACCAACAAAATAGAGGTATAAAACTAGTAATCATGATTTCAGGGTTTGTAGTGTATCAGATGAAAGAACAGGAGTCGAAAAAAAAAGCTATCATTATGGTTAAGACAATGACTGCTTTATTCTTTTCTAGTTCGGGGCACTGACTAGAGTAAATTGTACACTCTTGCAGAGTGAGACGTCGTGAGTACTTCCTTTTTGCGTGTTTATGCCAGGGTCCACCATGGCTCCACTGACGTACTCCCGTCACGGATATGACGCTGTGAAATATATACCATCATATTGCAAAAAAATTGGCCATGTATCTGCATGTTAATCTGTAAATGTCGTCGAAAGATGATAGTCTTGCGTCTAGAGAGATTGAACAAAACGTTTTTTGATGTTCTGCGCAAGAAAATTGGTGAATGGTATTCCGGAGGCGCCGCATTAGAATGCCTCGAGCGTGCAACGGAGGTGAACGAGCGCACCAAGTCACAACATGCGTGAGACATTAGCGCTATCTGGCAGTTATCTTGGAAAACAAAATGTGTCGCCTTGCGTTCTACACCTTATCACCTCTGAGACGGGTGTGCGTGCCCGTCTCAGAGGTGATAAGGTGTAGAACGCAAGGTGACGGGTAGGTGCCACCACCAAGTCGTCTTAGCAAGGCGTTGGAAACGCTTCCCTTTTCGTGCAAGCGTTGCATGGTCAGCGCCGCGTGATAAACGCTACAGTCCTTAGAATAACTTATGTATGTCTTTTCTAGCAAAAACGTACACACAGAATATATTCGTGCTGTTATGTTGCCTCAGATATGCACGATAATTGCTTTTTAGTAGACAATCGCACAAGTATGAATGCTGAATCTTGAGAAACGTTGGTGGGCGCTGCGGATGGGGTCAGCCGTTTGGGGCTGTTAGGGTGTAGCGTTTGGCCCGTTTGGGCCGTTTGCTGGTGCCGTTTAAAATTTCTGGTACCATTAAGAGTGGACAAACAGACAAATAGACCGGCAGAGAGACCAAAATTTTTGCGTCGATAAGGTCCATGATGCAGCTATACAGGGCACTGTTTCTGGGATTTTCGCGCTACCGCTTGCCGTTACTGCCAAGTACGTGCAAGACGAGCATCCGCACCCTCGAAAGTCTGCAAGGACAAGCACTACGCGGGTGCTCAGGATTGCCGCGATGCACCTCAACCTACGGGTGCAATTATGATCGCAAGAGAGCAGCCGATGCGAACATACATCACCACTGACAATTTGAGAGCCCACATAAGACACCTCTGCCGAGTTCCTGGTCACCATGTTGCAGTGTTGCCACTTCAAAGACCACACGCGATGTTTTCAAAGATTATTTTTGCCCATAGAGAATGCCTTCCTTTCGGCTTCACTCCAGCAACAAGACCAGCGTCACCTCCGTGGTGCCTACAACAACCACAGGTGTGCCTCACTATTCCGGGAATAACGGAAAAGAGCCGTCATTCAACAGTGGTCCTACGACAGGTGACATTTTCGCTACTCAACGAAAAATACGGCCAGAGGACCCACATTTACACCAATGCATTGGTCTCGGCTGACAGCTCCACAGGTGCTGTTGTCGTCCCGGCGTACCAGGTCACTATAAAGCTCAAACTGTCGCATATGACAACATCCACAGCAGCGGAGCTTGCCGCCTTACGTGCTGCTATACTTTATATCGCGGAAGCCCGACCTCAAAAATGGGCTTTGTTCTGCGATTCCAAGGCATACCTCCAGAGCTTGCAATCAGCTTTACGACAAAGGGAACATCAACAACTAGTGAATGAAATAAGAGAAGTTATTCACGAAGCTTTATCGAAAGGACATGACGTGGTGTTCCAGTGGTTACCGGGACATCGTGGTATTGTCGGTAATGACTTGCTGATAATGCTGCCCGATCCGCCCACGCGGACGCCCAGACAACCCCAATTCCATTGTCGAGAACCGACGCTGCAAGGGGTCTTCACTCGTTCGCTAACACCATGTCGGAAACTTGGCTAAGTGACCCCAGTGTCAGGAACCACCGCCTACACAAATTGGACCCATCGAGAAAGCTTCAAGTTCTATCAGACTTCTCCCGCCAGGATGCAACTTTACTGTGCCGCCTGTGGTTAGGAGTAGCTTTTACAAAGGCGTACTCCTTTCGCATAGGAACGGCGGATAGCTCCCGATGTGAATCGTGTGACACTGAGGAGACAATAGAACATCTACTGTGTTCATGTGAACGTTTTTCGAGCGAACGCAACTTGCTACGCGAAACGTTAGAGACACTAGACAGTAGACCTTTCTCCGAAGAGAAGATCCTTGGTTCATGGCTGTACACGTCGCAGGCCAGCAAAGCGACGCGAGCACTGCTAAGTTTTCTAAAGACGACCGGACTACGCGACCGCTTATAAGCGTGCAATGGACAGGGTCACATCTACACACACGTTGCCCTTCACTTCTCTCTCTCTTCTCCTTAAATCCCCTCACCCCTTCCCCCAGTGCAGGGTAGCAAACCGGACGTGCGTCTGGTTGACCTCCCTGCCTTTCATTTCTTCCCTTCCTCCTCCTCCTCCTTGCGTCGAAGGTCGCCAAAAAAGACTATTGTCTTAAAGAACGAGAAGGAAAGATTCTGCCACCTATAGCGTCAAAACTAGCTCTCGATTCGCAGCGCGTGGCGCTAACATGTCACAAAGCATACGTTTTCGAGGATGCTAATGGTAAGCCATTTATATACGCCACACAACACCTGGCAGTCCTCACAGCTGTAAAACTTTGGCGTGTTTGTGTTATCAGTAACAAGATTGCGCGACGAGCTCGCGTTGGGCGCGATCTAAAGGTTGTCGCATGGTCGTCGTCTCCGCGGTGCGTGGTCTAAAGTTTGAATTTTATACAGAACATGATAAAGATGCTGACAATAAAAATCGTCGCAAGTTAGTATGCAAGAGCTATGGGAATAAAAGATGATCAACGTGAACACACACATCAAAGTCTACAAAGGCTGCATGTACCATTACAAAAATAAAAAAGTTAAGTGCGCCACTGAAACCACTTTTTCCAAGCACTTTTAATCTTTTTTTTTTGCGTGATATGTCAAGACACTACAACACCGCTCATTGTTCGCATTTGGAGTAACATGCTTGCTATGCTGTCAGATACATAAAGGCAGTTCAACCAAAATTGGCTTCTATTGCATAAGAAGTACTATAGCGAAGCGCAAATGAGGCACACATTAAAGAATGGTGTATTAAGTAGAGTACGATGCAGACGCGGTTTTCAACAATATTTGCTTTCTTTTTAAATGATAACTATATCTATCAGTTTAAACCAACTTACGCTTTGATAAGTCCGTCATGATAATGTGAGAATTTTCTGGGGTACTTTTTTTTCACTTAATTTGAATGTTCAAAAGTTTTGTTGAAAGACAGTCCACATTCCCCAAATATATTGTGTGTTGGACTCCTCTCTGCTGCACAGAAATACAGTGGATCCTACGCTAATGGAAATACAGTACTCCACCTACGCAAGACAGCAATAATTTCTAAAGTGTTCTGCTTTTTTTTCACTCACACTTGTCTCTTTTGGTTGTAATTTTTCAATGAAGCATAAGGACGGCGACTGAGTGGGAGCAATACAAATTTGAACTTCATAATACGCACTCGAACTGTGTTCGGAGGAGTAGCCACACATGAAATATCTAATCCTCAAGTCTAATGGAAGGGACTCAGCAGAACGATGAACTACTCACAATAAATGAAATAAGCACGCATTACCAGCTTTGCAGAAGAATCTATCCCCTTCCTCACGCGAAGCTCAGCAGAGCACACGGGGTCTTTCCCGTCGCGGGGATTCCTAAGTAAGATATACGCGGACGTTGTCCCCATAGAGTTTCCCAATATACGCTAGAGGGAACTCTGGCGCTAGTGTCTATGGGAGCTGCAATGCACAGCGCTTTAGTGAGCATGGGAATGATGGGTAGTACACACATTTGTCTAAACTTCGTACTTCTGGCCTGCTCTTGGCTCCGTGTGTGTTCGTATGGCTTGAAGCTGTTTTCTCACGAAACAAAAATCAGCAAATGTTCAGCGATTGCGCTTCACCACCCTATTTTTTTTTCGAATTACCTTTCCAAATTGGGTCACGAAGTTCAAAAGGGTTGAATCTTTCTTTCAAAACATAATCGAAACACAGCAATAAACGAAGCCGCAACTACGATTCGTTACCCGCAAGTACAAAGACTAGGCAAATGTGTGTACTACCCATCATTCCCATGGTCGCTGAACGATCACAGCGCCAGAGTGCCCTCTAGTTAATTTTGAGAAACTCTATGGTTGTCCCTAGCTGCCCTGACTGCAATGAAACCGTCTGCTCTGTGGCTCCCATGCTCTGTCGATATCGCGCGCTGCCTAACAACCTTCTCTCAAGCGAAGCCGAATGGGAGGAGGCCATAAGAAGTACGAAACTCAACAGGCATATCCAGGCAGTTCAGATGGCCCAGGAACGGGCGGAGCCTCACGGCGTTCTGTCCTCTACGTGGGCGCGGCCAGCGGTTACAACGGCCCCTCGTTAGAGGATCCTGCAGTAACTCCTCCAGTTCTACTGAAGTTCGCTGCCTGCCTGCCTGCCTGCCTGCCTGCCTGCCTGCCTGCCTGCCTGCCTGCCTGCCTGCTTGCCTGCCTGCCTGCCTGCCTGCCTGACTGACTGACTGTCTGTCTGTCTCAACACTTTTTTATTTTTGTATTTGCACGTAAGACGTGCCATGAAGACATAGCTTTCAAGGAGCAGCCAAAGCTCGCATACTGAAGGGAATATCATTGGTGTTATCAGCTCTAAAAAGCTTCTAGAAGTAACCCAACGTTTAACTGAAGAAGGGCGCTTTCGCTCCCCAAAGACCAAACTCTGCACACAAAAGGCGCAAGCTCAGCGCACGGCACGTCAAAAAAGGCCCCTTCATTTTTCGGTAAGAGAAAAGCGCTGTTGTTTTAATGAGCTGCAAACGTCTACACGCCGTGTGAAAATTTTCGAATGCGAATTCATTGTCCAACGTCCTTAAGAAAGGCACGGATAAAGCGATGAGAGTTTGGCGGGTACATGTGAGGCGGCGGGTTTGTTGTTGTTACACGTAAGCCTTCATGTCTCCTCGTCACCGAAAATCTGGAGGCATCAGGACACCGTAGCCCTCCCTATGGTTACACAGGCCTATTTCACATAGGTATAATACTTACATAATTACCACAAATAAATTTTAGCAAAGTCGAATATCGGAGGCAACGCCATACCACTGTCGGAAAATTGGAAGCCTGCTGCACGACCCTCAACTTAAGCAGACGTTCAGCAACATTATGAAAAACACTGGCTTACGAATTAGTAAAAACAGGCATGTAATATAAAAATTCTTGTTATCGTAATGTGGGTGCAGGGCACTGTATGGAAAAAAAAACAAGGCCCGCAATAGGTGCAGTAATGAAATGAAGCAATGACGTGCTTTTCAACGCGTCTTGCCATTGGTCTCAATTCTGTGATTACACCACCGAAGTTTTAGTGTGATCAGCATGCCTAATACACGATGACGAGAGGAATTGGATGGGGTAGCAGTTCGTTCATTTGAAGTTACCCCTAAAAGCGATTAATGCACCTGGCAAATCATTTTGGTTTTTCAGAGGAGCAACTTTAATGCTGCATTTATGCTCGAGCACATGCTGTTAGAAAAGAGCTATTTTGCGACAGATAACTTCAGTAAACGTCGGTTATGCTTGGTTATAGATTAATCATGCATGAAAGGCCTCCTTTTCCCACACCGCGCACCACTGCACCAAGCCGTCACTGGTGCTAACACGATGGCGTACAACTTCGTCGAGTGCTTTTTCAACAACTGCAACGTTTTGCAGTTTCCTGTTTCTGTGCTTATGCAGCACGAAATCCCACGGCAAGTCTGCTGTTGATGCGATTGTTATGACTGACAACACGTTTCCGCTATTTCCCCCGTTTCACACACTAACGGCGCTTGCAGAATGCACTGATACGAGCCTTCCGAATACACTGCTTCCCCAACCGCGCTGAGTAATCATTTATGGCGCGAACCCTATTGATTCAATAGCGGTGGTGTTCAGCCGACGACGCCTTTCATGGAAGCGGTAGTTTGTAGGATGGAAGGGACGATGATCCCTTTGTAAGACTTCCGTATATGGCGCCGTCTGAGTCCGTTTTTTGAAGTGATTAAGTCGACGTTCAGAGAATCTCTCCTCGGTGTTCATAAAGTAGCAGAGATTTACTAGACGTATAAGAACGGTGATTATTGGAAAGACGTCGCAGCTGCGGGAGCGTACGAATATTATCATGCGGGATTGCAGATTCTCAGCGAGGACAATACGATTAATGAAGGAATTAAAACGAGGACTGCACATTTGGGAGCACCTCCGAGATAATACGCACGTCAATTAGACCACGACGTCGCCACTCACCAATTAGTTTGTGAATGGATGTGTAACGCTGTTCTGTTGGCGCAGTGCCATAATATTTCTATATTTGGGTCACACATTTTTCTATTATCCCAGAAGTGCGAAATTCTTGATGGCTTTTCTAACTGCATAAAATAGTACGAAAAAAATAGCAAGATGCAAGAATATGCTTATTATGTTAAATCATAACTTATTAACTCGACAATTTCTTTTACTAGGATAGACTATTTGTTCAGTAGGGTATTGATGATTGTTTTTTATTGATTTGCATTTTGTGGTTTGCATGCCCAAGTGTAAGAGAGCAACAATTACTGGGAGGCACGTGCCGTGTTCGGCACTGATTAAGATATTAGGGACCATTGATATGAAAATGCATGTGGGCAAAGTGTACGCTAATAATTTTCATGTAACTGCTGAAGAAGAAATCAGTCACTCCGTGACTATATAGGTAGTGCTTTGAAGGAAGAAGAAAATAGATTCATCATCATCATCATCAGCCTGTCTATGTCCGCTGCAGCACAAAGGCCTCTCCCATGTTCCGCCAGTTAACCCGGTCCTGTGCTTGCTGTTGCCAATTTATACCCGCAAACTTCTTAATCTCATCTGCCCACCTAACCTTCTGTCTCCCCCTACCCCGCTTCCCTTCTCTGGGAATCCAGTTGGTGACCCTTAATGACCAGCGGTTATCCTGTCTACGTGCTACATGCCCGGCCCATGTCCATTTCCTCTTCTTTATTGCAGCTATGATATCCTTAACTCCCGTTTGTCCCCTAATCCACTCTGCTCTCTTCTTGTCTCTTAAGGTTACACCTACCATTTTTCTTTCCATTGCTCGCTGCGTCGTCCTCAATTTAAGTTGAACCCTCTTTGTGAGTCTCCAGGTTTCTGCTCCGTAGCTAAGTACCGGCAAGATACAGCTGTTATATGCCTTCCTCTTGAGGGACAGTGGCAATCTACTTGTCATAATTTGAGAGTGCCTGCCGAATGTGCTCCACCCCATTCTTATTCTTCTGGTTACTTCAATCTCGTGGTTAGGCTCTGCGGTTATTACCTGCCCTAAGTAGACATAGTCTTTCACAACTTCAAGTGCACTATTACCTATCGCGAAGCGCTGCTCCTTTCCGAGGTTGTTGTACATTACTTTCGTTTTCTGCAGATTATTTTAAGACCCACCTTTCTGCTCTCCTTGTCTAACTCTGTAATCATGAGTTGCAATTCGTCCCCTGAGTTACTCAGCAGTGCAATGTCATCGGCGAAGCGCAGGTTACTGAGGTACTCTCCATTAACTCTTATCCCTAACTGTTCCCATTCTAGGCTTCTGAAAACGTCCTGTAAGCACGCAGTGAATAGCATTGGGGAGATTGTGTCACCCTGCCTTACACCCTTCTTTATTGGTATTCTGTTGCTTTTTTTATGAAGCACTATGGTAGCAGTTGATCCCCTGTAGATTTCTTCCAGAATGTTTATATATATTTCATCTACGCCCTGATTCCGCAGTGTCTGCATGACGGCTGATATTTCTACTGAATCAAACGCCTTCTCGTAATCTATGAAGGCTATGTATAGTGGTTGATTATACTCTGAGCATTTCTCTATTACCTGATTGATAGTATGAATGTGGTCAATTGTTGAGTAGCCTGTTCTAAATCCTGCTTGTTCCTTTGGTTGATTGAATTCTAATGTTTTTTTTTTTACTCTGCTAGCAATTACCTTTGTAAATAGCTTGTATACTACAGAGAGCAAGCTGATCGGCCTGTAATTCTTCAAGTCCTTGTCATCTCCTTTCTTATGTATTAAGATGATGTTAGCGTTCTTCCAAGACTCTGGTACTTTTCCCGTCAGGAGACACCTCGTAAATAGAGTGGCTAGTTTTTCTAACACAATCTGTCCTCCATCTTTCAGCAGATCTGATGTTACTTGATCCTCACCAGCAGTTTTGCCTCTGTGCATGCTCTCCAAAGCTTTTCTGACTTCTTCTATCATTACCGGTGGGGTGTCGTCTGGTTTACTGCTAGTTCTTATAGTATTAAGGTCGTGGTTGTCTCGGCTACTGTACAGATCTCTGTAAAACTCCTCCGCTATTTTAACTATCCTATCCATATTGGTAGTTAATTTGCCTTCTTTGTCCCTTAGTGCATACATCCGCCTTTTGCCTATCCCAAGTTTCCTCTTCACTGCTTTGACGCTTCCTCCGTTTTTCAGAGCTTGCTCAATTCTCTCCATGTTATACCTTCTTACATCGCATACTTTACGTCTATTAATCAGCTTCGAAAGCTCTGCCAGTTCTATTTTGTCTGTTGTACTTGACACTTTCATGATTTGACGCTTCTTAATTAGGTTCTTCGTTTCCTGGGAAAGCTTGCCGGTGTCCTGTCTAGCTACCCTGCCTCCAACTTCCACTGCACACTCCGTGATGATACTCGTCAGATTATCATTCATTGTATCTACGCTAAGGTTGGTTTCCTCGCTAAGAGCAGAGTACCTGTTCTGCAGTGACACTCTGAATTCCTGTACTTTCCCTCTCAGTGCTAGCTCATTGATTGGCTTCTTGCGTATCAGTTTCTGTCGTTCCTTCTTCAAGTCTAGGCGGATTCGAGCCCGTACCATTCTATGGTCACTGCATCTTACCTTGCCAACCACTTCCACATCCTGCACGACTCCTGGGTGTGCAGTCATTATAAAGTCTATTTCGTTCTTATTTACGCCATTAGGGCTCCTCCATGTCCACTTGCGGTTTTCTCGTTTTCGGTAGAAGGTATTCAAAATACGCAGATTATTGCGTTCTGCGAATTCTACTAGTAGCTCTCCTCTGGCGTTTCTAGTGCCGATGCCATAATCTCCTACTGCCTGGTCTCCAGCCTGCTTCTTCCCTACCTTTGCATTAAAGTCGCCCATTACTATAGTATACTGTGTTTTCACCTTACTCATTGCCGATTCCACGTCTTCATAGAAGCTTTCAACTGAAGCGTCATCATGGCTGGATGTAGGTGCGTAAGCCTGTACTACCTTCATTTTGTATCTTCTATTCAGTTTAATTACAATGCCTACCACCCTTTCATTAATGCTTTAGTAATCCTCTATGTTGCCAGCTATGTTTCTGTGAATTAGGAACCCTACTCCCAGTTCTCTTCTGTCTGCCAAGCCCCGATAGCAAATGACGTGCCCATTCTGTAGCACAGTATAGGCCTCATCTGTCCTCCTAACCTCACTCAGCCCTATTATATCCCATTTAATGCCTTCTAGCTCCTCGAATAATACAGCTAGACTTCCCTCACTAGATAACGTTCTAACGTTAAACGTCGCTAAGTTCAAGTTCCAATGGTGGCCTGTCCGTATCCAGAGATTCCTAGCACCCTCTGCTGCTTTGCAGATCTGACCGCCGCCGTGGTCAGTTGCTCCGCAGCTGGTGGGGACTGAGGGCCGTGAGTTAATTGACGAATGCCTACGGGAGGGGGTGGCCAGATACTGCACCAGGGTGGCCAATCCTTCTCTGGTGAGATCATCGGTGCGTACCGGCTTTAAGCCGGTACGATCAGACAGTAAAGTAGATTCAGCTACTGCAAAAAAACACCATTTATTGAACGATGAAAACAATACGAGGGGACCTGCGCATATTACTAAGAGTTTGTACAAGAGATGCACACGTCAGCAATTGTCCTCGTTCATTGCATGGGTGCTCCAGCGCTAAGATTGCTTCTTCATAAGCAGCAAAAGATGACCGACATGTGAAAGAGTATAAGACAGTACCTTTTTGTGTTGCCTGTGTGCTGATTTTGCTACGAGACCAAAAAATAAACATGAACATTTCATAACAAGCAGGCTACTGTTTGTCCTTCAAAAACATAGAATAGAGAGACGCCAACCTATTTCACTTTTAATCATTCTCTATAGGCGCAAATTACCTTTGCACCGAAACGGCACCTGATAACAGGAAGGCGGCAGTTTACGCCATACCGAAGATGTTCTCCTCTCTAACTCGCTTAGCCATTCGAGCGAGAATTTGACGTTTCGATAAAAAATATACGTCTTTCTACTCGCGTGATCTTTTGTTTCTTGCGAGTCCCGGCATCATACGATTCTCTTTTACTGATCGTAGATTACGTTCAAGCCACAGATGGAATTCGTGAGATTACCTAGGGTAATAGCGTGTCAATCGTTCATGTTGACCAAGCAACCTTAATTTTGCAACATTGTCTCCAGAGCTGCGAACGAATTGAGGTGTTGCGCAGGCTCCGCCATAAAGCTTGAGCGATTGATAGAGCTGTGTTCGTGTGCCCTTCTTTTGTGCCCGAGTTGTTTGCGCTGCTCTTAATGATAGCTGACATCGAGCATTTTAGTCTTCGTTTCATTACGTGGCAATGTATGGAATGTCCATTAAAAAAACAAAAATTTTGACACCATTAAGTTTTGCCTTTAAGAGTTGAACGCGATACTGATATCCGGTCCCTACTGCGTTCTTCAAACACTTTGTGAATGAAATCTTTTCGAACTCGGTATGCGCCACTACATGGCCTCAAGGGGATCAGTTCAGTAACGTGCGTGCCTTTCGTACAGTGGGTGACTGGCTTTAAACTGTTAAGTCTTTATGATAATCCCATGTTTTGGCGCCCGTTGGCAATGCAAGCTTGTACCAGGCATTATTACTGTAATATTTCATGGTGTATTGGGAAGCATGTGTGTTTAGACAAAGTTGTTAACGATGTGCACAGCGTAACCGACGCTAGTCCTGAGTCACGCTACGAGAATAGACGCACCCGGATTCGCGAGTACTGTCTGATCGTACCGGCTTAAAGCCGGTACGCACCGATGATCTCACCAGAGAAGGATTGGCCACCCTGGTGCAGTATCTGGCCACCCCCTCCCGTAGGCATTCGTCAATTAACTCACGGCCCTCAGTCCCCACCAGCTGCGGAGCAACTGACCACGGCGGCGGTCAGATCTGCAAAGCAGCAGAGGGTGCTAGGAATCTCTGGATACGGACAGGCCACCATTGGAACTTGAACTTAGCAACGTTTAACGTTAGAACGTTATCTGATGAGGGAAGTCTAGCTGTATTATTCGAGGAGCTAGAAGGCCTTAAATGGGATATAATAGGGCTGAGTGAGGTTAGGAGGACAGATGAGGCCTATACTGTGCTACAGAATGGGCACGTCATTTGCTATCGGGGCTTGGCAGACAGAAGAGAACTGGGAGTAGGGTTCCTAATTCACAGAAACATAGCTGGCAACATAGAGGATTACTATAGCATTAATGAAAGGGTGGTAGGCATTGTAATTAAACTGAATAAAAGATACAAAATGAAGGTAGTACAGGCTTACGCGCCTACATCGAGCCATGATGACGCTTCAGTTGAAAGCTTCTATGAAGACGTGGAATCGGCAATGAGTAAGGTGAAAACACAGTATACTATAGTAATGGGCGACTTTAATGCAAAGGTAGGGAAGAAGCAGGCTGGAGACCAGGCAGAAGGAGATTATGGCATCGGCACTAGAAACGCCAGAGGAGAGCTACTAGTAGAATTCGCATAACGCAATAATCTGCGTATTTTGAATACCTTCTACCGAAAACGAGAAAACCGCAAGTGGACATGGAGGAGCCCTAATGGCGTAAATAAGAACGAAATAGACTTTATAATGACTGCACACCCAGGAGTCGTGCAGGATGTGGAAGTGGTTGGCAAGGTAAGATGCAGTGACCATAGAATGGTACGGGCTCGAATCCGCCTAGACTTGAAGAAGGAACGACAGAAACTGATACGCAAGAAGCCAATCAATGAGCTAGCACTGAGAGGGAAAGTACAGGAATTCAGAGTGTCACTGCAGAACAGGTACTCTGCTCTTAGCGAGGAAACCAACCTTAGCGTAGATACAATGAATGATAATCTGACGAGTATCATCACGGAGTGTGCAGTGGAAGTTGGAGGCAGGGTAGCTAGACAGGACACCGGCAAGCTTTCCCAGGAAACGAAGAACCTAATTAAGAAGCGTCAAATCATGAAAGTGTCAAGTACAACAGACAAAATAGAACTGGCAGAGCTTTCGAAGCTGATTAATAGACGTAAAGTATGCGATGTAAGAAGGTATAACATGGAGAGAATTGAGCACGCTCTGAAAAACGGAGGAAGCGTCAAAGCAGTGAAGAGGAAACTTGGGATAGGCAAAAGGCGGATGTATGCACTAAGGGACAAAGAAGGCAAATTAACTACCAATATGGATAGGATAGTTAAAATAGCGGAGGAGTTTTACAGAGATCTGTACAGTAGCCGAGACAACCACGACCTTAATACTATAAGAACTAGCAGTAACCCAGACGACACCCCACCGGTAATGATAGAAGAAGTCAGAAAAGCTTTGGAGAGCATGCACAGAGGCAAAGCTGCTGGTGAGGATCAAGTAACATCAGATCTGCTGAAAGATGGAGGACAGATTGTGTTAGAAAAACTAGCCACTCTATTTACGAGGTGTCTCCTGACGGGAAAAGTACCAGAGTCTTGGAAGAACGCTAACATCATCTTAATACATAAGAAAGGAGATGACAAGGACTTGAAGAATTACAGGCCGATCAGCTTGCTCTCTGTAGTATACAAGCTATTTACAAAGGTAATTGCTAGTAGAGTAAAGAAAACATTAGAATTCAATCAACCAAAGGAACAAGCAGGATTTAGAACAGGCTACTCAACAATTGACCACATTCATACTATCAATCAGGTAATAGAGAAATGCTCAGAGTATAACCAACCGCTATACATAGCCTTCATAGATTACGAGAAGGCGTTTGATTCAGTAGAAATATCAGCCGTCATGCAGACACTGCGGAATCAGGGCGTAGATGAAATATATATAAACATTCTGGAAGAAATCTACAGGGGATCAACTGCTACCATAGTGCTTCATAAAAAAAGCAACAGAATACCAATAAAGAAGGGTGTAAGGCAGGGGGACACAATCTCCCCAATGCTATTCACTGCGTGCTTACAGGACGTTTTCAGAAGCCTTGAATGGGAACAGTTAGGGATAAGAGTTAATGGAGAGTACCTCAGTAACCTGCGCTTCGCCGATGACATTGCATTGCTGAGTAACTCAGGGGACGAATTGCAACTCATGATTACGGAGTTAGACAAGGAGAGCAGAAAGGTGGGTCTTAAAATTAATCTGCAGAAAACGAAAGTATAGTACAACAACCTCGGAAAGGAGCAGCGCTTTACGATAGGTAATAGTGCACTTGAAGTTGTAAAAGACTATGTCTACTTAGGGCAGGTAATAACTGCAGAGCCTAACCACGAGATTGAAGTAACTAGAAGAATAAGAATGGGGTGGAGCACATTCGGCAGGCACTCTCAAATTATGACAAGTAGATTGCCACTGTCCCTCAAGAGGAAGGTATATAACAGCTGTATCTTGCCGGTACTTAGCTACGGAGCAGAAACCTGAAGACTCACAAAGAGGGTTCAACTTAAATTGAGGACGACGCAGCGAGCAATGGAAAGAAAAATGGTAGGTGTAACCTTAAGAGACAAGAAGAGAGCAGAGTGGATTAGGGGACAAACGGGAGTTAAGGATGTCATAGCTGCAATAAAGAAGAGGAAATGGACATGGGCCGGGCATGTAGCACGTAGACAGGATAACCGCTGGTCATTAAGGGTCACCAACTGGATTCCCAGAGAAGGGAAGCGGGGTAGGGGGAGACAGAAGGTTAGGTGGGCAGATGAGATTAAGAAGTTTGCGGGTATGAATTGGCAACAGCAAGCACAGGACCGGGTTAACTGGCGGAACATGGGAGAGGCCTTTGTCCTGCAGTGGACGTAGACAGGCTGATGATGATGATGATGATGATGGATTCGCGAGACCACATGACGTTGCGGCACCTGTAGCGTCTCATGAGAGAGTGCCAGTTTATTGTTAGACCACAAGTAAGGGACGCAGCCCAAGGTTGTTGGACAACTGTATAACGTCCGCTGCACACAGGACACGTGCGTTTGTAGAGCATGAAAGTGGCTTTCACTGCATTTAGAAGCAGAGGGAGTTGTTTTCATTGTATTCACGAGCAGATGCGTGGCTCTGTAGTAAAACATCCTTTGAAACCAACTCAGACCTGGAATTTTTCATTATTGATTTTATTTGCATCATTCTCGGTTTTCCGGTTTCTCACAAAATTATGATCATTATTTTTCATAACAATCAATGACGCTGATGCCGGAATTGCTGCGAAACAAGCTCTTTAACGCTATAGCGTTCAAACAAAACAGTTTAAATAACGAAATGAGAGACGTGACAGGTGTTAGGGTCGGTGATGCGCCGATTCCGATACGAGCATGCGTGTATTTCTGCAACGTCATTCACTTCACGAATCAACAAATGTATCGAATAATGCCTCTTAGCGCCCCATTGGTGATAATTTATTTGTTTTAATCTCGAAGAAGCACGCAGATATATACATTGCTCTATGTGACGCATCAGTACACGAAAACGTTTTTTTCAGCAGAGCATTCAGCTGCATGAGTTTGACGGAGGCGAAAACATGGGTAACTGCAGTTCAATAATACGTACCGAGCTTGTTATCTCTTGTAAGTTATACAAAAAGAACTATGCAGTGGTGATCGTGTGTCAGGCATATCCAGTTAGTGTGATCACGAATGCTTCCAGCTCAGCTAACAGGCGGTGATAAGAAAGAGGGAATACTGGTAGTGCATAAGCTCTTGTTGATGTTTAATTATACAAATATGGCACATATGTAGCATATATACGACCCATTACTAGTGTGTACGGAAAACTAGAACGGTTATATGGCGGAACCAAGATAACTCCCCTACTCACGGCATCTAATGTCTTAATTATGCGTAGCGGGCACCTTGATCATACGCAGCGAGACAAATAATGGCCTAGTTGGTGCTCCTTTGCCTCAATACAATTATGATTTATGGCGTAGTGGATGCCTTGCAACTGGATAGTTGTACCAAGTTTAACCAAGAGAGTTTTGAAAGGGCTCTATAAACTTCAGTATTCAAACTGAAACCATGATACGCGTTCCGCGCAAGTCTGGTGGCTTTTTTTTTTGTCTCCGGAGTTTGCACATCCCTGTCGTATTTGTGACGGCCTGTGGTTTTCTCGAGCCTCTGTGCGCCGATACACAATCTAGGTAGAACCTAGCACCACCTGTTTGAATCCTAGCAACAACCTAGCAGCAAAACCAGATCAAATTCCAATATCCTCTAGCTTCGCTGTTTCAAACCTTGCAGAACTTTTTGTGAGCTTCACCATATTTATGGCATAATATTCCATGTTATAAAATATTACGACATAATATCTTATGAAGTTGTGGCATATGAAATATTCAGTTCTGAGTCTGTGCACTTCCTGTCTTCCCTTTTTGTTCGTGTTTCTTCGCTCAGATCAATAAATTTCAACCAACTATTTAGACTTCATCTTCTAATCCAGCGGTTAGTGTGACCAAAGTTATGGTTTGATGTTGTTATGATTTTCATTATTATCATAATTAAGATTTATCAATTTTCACTGCCAATTGTAAAATCTAAATATTTGCACGCGAGGTAAGAACGGACCAGCCAGAGGAGCTAGTGTTCTTTTCAATTTTCGCGCTTAGATCTTCTTTAATTATACAGCCTAACTTTGACTAACCTAACTTCAAATAAGTGAAACAAAAAAAGAGTAGGAGCTGCATGTTTAATGTGGTCTAACCCGCAAACCATTACTTTCACTTGAGTGAGACATCGAAACAAGTGCCTCTGAGGTTATCTTGGTATAAAAAGAACAATGCCGATTCTTACACTACTTTATTATTATTTAGAATAGTTTTCTGCACAAATGACCCGGTACATTAATTGAATAACTACACTGCCCCATTTTTGTTCGAACTGCGCCGGCATATCACCATCGTAGTGTTCGCAATAAAACATTTACCTTAACGGTTGCCTGAAAGCTGGCAAGACTGAGTTGTTCCTAGAGCACAAAAAAAATGGGATGCGAGAAAGAAGAACAGAGCTTGTGCCTACTTTCCCATCTATGCCACTATGCAGCCCTCAGCTGTATAACATCCACTTTCGTGTGAAATAAAGACTAGACAGTCGATAATATAAACCACTTCCTCATTGAGAAGTAATTTGTGAAAGCCATCCTCATCGTTTTACATTTTTAGGATAACTTTCGGCTTAATTTTTTGTGCGTGTGCCGGTTTTGTTCTCCACACTCCATTCCATTGTGATTAAGCGACCATGCGCTTGCACTTTTTATGCATGAATTGCTCATCGAGCACCCCCTAGTTAGGGTATACCTTATGTTGCGTTAGGCTTAAAGAGTCGCATAATTTTATCACATGCTCCGTAACAATAATCCGAGCTAACAGACACGAAAGGCAGCGAACATATTGGGGATGTTATTTCTAGTAATTGGATTGTATACGGGAAGAAGGTAAATTGGACCAAAAGATAACCTGCAGCCGCAGGCAGGGACTGAATCTTATAACTTCGGATAACGTGTCCGATGCTATACCAACTTAGCTACAGCGGCGGTGGTCTCTCTGTGCACTTTATGGGGTATATTGGTGCGTAAAACCGTGAAATTGTTACTCAACAGCACTAGTAGCCATAACGGTGACTTTGTAACACTTTTCATGGCCTTTTGGCGTCACGAAGCACGTGATTTCTTTTACGATCTGTAAGCCGACCAATAATCCCCGCATTACTATGTCAAGGCATCCTGTCTGCCAAAACGAAACCCTCGCTTAAAATGAACAGAAGAGGGGCAATTTTAAAATAATTATTGTGGTGTTACACTTGAAAAAACGCTAGTCCTCAAAATTTCTTTCTTTTCGTTTATAAGAGATCCACGCAACATCACAGTTTCCTAAATTTAGTAACTTTTCTTGCCTGTTTTGCAGGAACCGTGGCCTTAAGTCCTAATGCAATAGTCATGCATCCTAAGATGTTTTCGCCCAAAATATATCTGCCATGGTGATCAGGAACTTCATAAAGATGCTTTCCGCTACACCCTCTAGGTATACTTGAAATAAAATACCCTTCTTTAGCCGCAAAAGGCGCTTACACCATTTTGCAGTTGCTATACTATGAGACAGTCTGTTCAAGCATTGCCATCCCAACTGAGGTACTTTTCTCTGTATGTCCAAGTACGCCACTGGTTCGTATTTATGGATTCCCAGAAGACAGTGATATAGACTTTTTCATACAATTATACCTAAATTATTTGATAGAAGTGCTGATTGTGTTTTAGTTCTGTTTTTTGTCACTTTCTTTTTCGGTAAATTGGCCTCAGTGTCACCCAGTTGATATGCCCTGTTGATAATATGAAGCGTGCCAAGGTTCATGCATTTGTTCAGTGGCTTCTAACATTCAGTCCACTATCTTCTACGCGTATCACTCGCTAGCCGCAATTAAGTGTAGAAAAGACCAAAAGACGTCAGTCCTAAATATTTTCCCAAATCACAACACAATTTAGTGCTCGTGCTCACAATTTTCGCTAAAGCTGGAACGCTAATATGTCGTTTATTTAAAATGTTATTTCCCAAGTTGCGTGAAATTTGCATCACCGCATCAACAGCGTATTTGTGCATGCAGCAACAAAATTTTAATTTTTTGAATTTCGTAATTCTTGTCACCCTTTTTTTCGTTTTAGTAATTTCCGTCTCAGGAAGCAGAGAGAACATTTTTCGCGCCTGGCAACATAATAACGAGGATTTCCAACAGTTTTGTTATACCAGCAATAACAAGAGGGTATTACGTGCTTATCTGAAGAAGCAATCTATATTATTACACAAAAAAACAATTGAAGTAGATTCAGTCTTGTGCGTTGTTTTTTTTGCAATACACAAACACTCAAAAAGGCTGTAAACCTTATCTAGCTTTTTTGTGTTGGCGCATAAGACAATGCGCTTGACCTTAACAAATCTCACATAGAACCTATCGTTGTTCCAAGCCTCCTATGTGGTACAACACGCAAGGTTCATTAGGAGCAGTGGGACATTGCTGTTTCGCCTGATCTGCGAATGGTTTTCGCAGATTGTAAACACGGACAGAAAAGGTGACGCAAGAAATTCATTTCGCCAACGTCACTGATTTCCTTCTGGTTAATGTTCAGAGAAGTTGAAGTGCTGCGTAGTTAGAAGAACAAAACATACGTCGTCACTGTACTTTTGAATCTTCCAGTTTGTGTTAGAGGCATTTCTAAAAACTTCAATTGTGAACTTCCGTGCCGTACGCAGTTGTAATTTCTGTTCGAGGAAGAAGCAATGGGAAAGTGTCGCGATGATGAAATCGGCATCGGGTGAGGCTGCTGTCTAACAGTTTCTCAAGACTTGGTTTGTCACTGCATACCCCATGAAACTCTGTTAGATTCAATTGCAGAGCTGTTTCGAACTCAGTTGTTCCTGGTAATCTGTAAATTATTCAGTAGGGTTGAGAGCTGGGCTAGTTGGTGAGACATCTTTTAACCATATGGTGTAGTAGCGCAAATTCGACGGGGACGAAGAGGACAAGAAAACACGACACTCGCTACACTCGCAACTAATTTTTATTTCAGAAGCAGCACTTCATATATAACCCATAACCCTAGCGACACAGAAAAGAACTACGAACACTGAATCGTTGCCAACAGAAGCTTTTGCGCAGACTCAAGCGATAGTACACGGCAGTTAAGCTTAGACACTTTTAGATGACATAACTGAAAACAGCCCTGGGTAACATCAAATAAAAAAATAAAAAACATAAAATTGCGGGAATTCACACGTGTTTGAAACAAATGCATGCAAGGAGAGTATGCATGTGTCATACTCACCTTCTTGTCGTTTCAAAATTTCGTGCAGCCACAGATGTCTAACATCTGTGGCTGCACAGATGTTAGACATGCTTGCCGGTGTTGTGACGTCCGGACGTTGTAATGGACGCATCGTGCTTTTCTTAGGGCTGCATAGGTTAAGCGAAAAGGTGCTGTTGCATAATGTTTCAGTTGTGAGTAGCATATTTCGAGCTTGATGAAAACTGCATGTCGCAACACATGCATGTTTAGAGTTTGTAATCTGCGTTCACATATCTCATGGTCATTCTTTTTTTCCTAACAGGTTTCTTAAGGACCCAAATATTCAAAGCATGTTGGGGCATGCTGCTCAATGAATGAATGAATGAATGAATGAATGAATGAATGAATGAATGAATGAATGAATGAATGAATGAATGAATGAATGCGGCAGTGTAGTGCAGTCGCTTCGCGCATTCACGTAAGTTGAAGAAGAACTTTTATCATTTTGCAAACAATTAAAGACACCGGTGCCTGGATGAAGCAGGCGTAAGGAATAAGTGACGCATTTCTATCATTTAACCAGATACCATGACCTTCGCCTGTGGCGTTATTATGCCTAAAGAATAATCAATCCGTCAATTTGCATTACTATACAGACCTTGTGTAACTGGAGGGACCAGAACACCAGCTCGAAAAAAAGTAACAGAAATATGCTTGAATATCCGACTTTGCGGATGACCTTGATTACTAAAACGACATGAGAGAATCAAGTTGCGTGCCGCATGACGAACAAAACAGTGAAGTGAGCCTTGTGCGGTGCAAGCGTTTCACAACGTGTCATGGACTAGAGAAAAAAAATACCTTCACTTGCGCCACAGACAAACGAACCATCAAATTAAGATAAAATATAAAAAAGACATAAAAACAAAGAAAAAAGAAGCAAGAGAGAAAGCCTTTGGTTATGCTGCTTCCGAAGGCCGCGAGCAAGAGTAACTCTACGCGTCGTCATCGCCAAAGGCAGAAGCAAGTCTTCGGTAAATTGAGCGTAATGCTGGTCCTTATTCTTCCGCCCCTAGGGCTCCTCAGGGTTCCTCCTTAGTTATCTGTTATTATTATTTTATCTTCTCCGTTATTTATTTAATTAGTGATATGGACCTCTTGCTTGTCTTGACT
The DNA here is from genome assembly GCA_013436015.1 of Rhipicephalus annulatus. Lineage (NCBI taxonomy): Eukaryota > Metazoa > Arthropoda > Arachnida > Ixodida > Ixodidae > Rhipicephalus > Rhipicephalus annulatus. The sequence goes on from WOVY01011572.1 coordinate 380,174, forward strand.
GATGCTCTTGTCACGTTTCTTTTTTTTTGGAATAGCCGTTGCGTACTTGGACGAAGAAATGCGACTGCTCCACAAGGAGGCAGGGGGTTTCAATAAGCAATGGTGTGATCGGATTTGCTAAGGCCTAATGAACTCCATGAAGGCCATCCAGAAACGACCTTGAGAAGCACAGACTTGGAACTTTATTTGATTAAAGGCAGCGCTTCACCTGGAGACTATGCCAGAAACCAACGAGCTGTTGCTACGCTCTTTTACGCATGCCATCTTACTAGAACTTGTTGCGAAGCCGACTGGTAAATGCTACCTATAAAGAACGTGACCAGCTAGAACCAGGAAAAGCAGACTTGCTTTCTCTAATGTGAACTCCGTGGTTAGTTTAGAGGGTTAGTTTAGAGTAAAAGCGGTTGTGTAATCTCAACAATAGCCATATTTGAATAGTTTTGCAGCCCGCCGTCAGTGTCCGTGATACAGCAAAAAAAAAGACATATTGGTGAGAAAAACGCAGCACAGTTGCAGCAGGGGATACTTTTCAGCAGTGATTACATTTTCGTGTGCCTTCTCTTGCCTTAGTGCAGTCTTTTGCGCTGTTAATTAGGTAGAAGGTATTTCAGCCAACTATCCAAGTCTGCCATTTATACTCCAGTGGATACCTTGCAGCTGTGCTTGTATTAGTTCCCCAAAGAGAGTGTAGAATGGGCTCTCAAAAACAACACTCCATCAGCTTTCGGTTTCACTTTGACGCGCACTCCCCGTAAGCTTGGCACTTTTTTTTTCCTTCTTTGCACAAATCCACGCCAGTCCTTGAACGTCCTTTATGAAGGGACCTTATAAAGGCGTTGTGTCAAATAGGAAAAATAAATCACGTTAACAAATTTGATATAACCGAGTAGAATAGTAAAAGAACCGATAACACAAGGCAAATTACTTAGCGACTTAAAGGTTCCTACTAACTACAAAGGGCTCAGCCATAACTTTTCATCGTTATTAGCCATGGCATCAGCAAAGTACACAATATTTGCAGGCGTGTGTTGGGTGCCTTGCCCATTCATGGAATGGTGAATAACGGCGTAGTCGGTACTTTCCTGCCACGCTAAACAATGATAATTCATGGCGTTATGAACTCTGTTCAAAGCGCTTGAAATGTCACTGTCTTATGATGGAAGTACGTCGAGCATGATGGGACGACGAGTACAGCCAGTGTGGAAAAATCGCTCCTAGGGCCAAAATCATTGTTTTTCATATGCCTTGCTATACAATTTTTGCACCTCAGCCGTACTTATCACAACCGTAGTAAGACGCAAAAGCGCTGCTGCCATACCCGAAAGCAACTGTATTTGTTGCTTTCATCCCGGCCGTGACGGCGGCATTATCGATGGAGGCGAAAATGCTTCTGGCCTATGTTATATTTATATGCACGTTGAAAAAATTCCAGGGGGTCGAAATTTCTGGAGCCTTCCATTACGGCGTATCTCAACCATACGGTGGTTTTGAGACGTTAAGCTCCAACTATTATTTTATTAATCGTATTTGTTACCTTCATATTTTCATCAATATCCCCTGGTTCAGGTCCGCCAACCAGTTTCAATATTGGTTAATATCCTTCCATTTCATTATCACCATCAGCCTGGTTACGTCCACTGCAGCCTCCCAGATGAACTTTAATGTGGATGTCGATCACGATTTGCTGAAGCCATGAGTGAGATCTAGGCGCTACCAGTTTTAAGCGTAGCGGTATTCGTTATGAATTAACACACGCCTTTCTTCCGACAGATCACCTGTTATCGAAGTTACGTGAGAAATACAAATATTATGGTTTTAGTCTGTCCAATACATTGACGAAAAGGGGCTCGCGAACTCTCTTTCGGCCTTCAGTTCTGTACAAGGCTAGGCCAACGATGTGTTCGGTCGATCACCTTCCCACTTTAATTATCTGCAAACAAGCTCCTCTCCGTGCGCTTTCGAGGAAAATCAAAATGGGGCGCCACTCAGGAATAATAGTTGACCTGGAGCGAGGATTTTGAAACAGCGCGTGAAGCCTGTTCTTAGGGCGTTTCATCCCTTCTCCAGAAGCAAAAGAAGGCAAAATGCAGAGATTACGTTATATAACTTGAGGGTGAGTGCACTATGACTTCGCTAAGACGGACGAGGCGTAATATTTCTTAAACCAGGTAATGTTTGTAAATTGTGATTCATTATTAGACAACTTAAGAATTCTTCAACACGTTACGTTTTTTTAAAGAGAGATAACAGTTTGCATGGACATATAATCATTCCACATAAACTGTGAAGGCAGTGAACAAAAATTGAATTTTTCATGTGTACTTCGTGACTGAAGTTGTCATGGGTATGGCGTTAAAACATACTGTCACCACGCGAGCACAGAATGCAGCCAAGAGAGCAAGCGAGATATAGCAAAGGTTCAAAAAATTCTATTAAACCAGTAATTTTTACCTCAAGGTGCAGATCGCAGGCCAAAAAAATACCCGTATGTCATAAAATATTTTTAGAAAAAAAAGTAAGTAGTCAAAAACGATGCATCTATCATGTCACCGAATCTTCGCTGCTCCTAAGTTTCACAACTAAGTCATTCTCCTATACGGCGCCGAAATGACAGTGGCAGCCCTAATGGGTGTACTCAGGCTTACTGGTCACTCTGTTCATTAGTAAAAGTATGTAATCTTACGACTGAGTTCACTGGCTTATACTTGCATGGCCGTTATAGACCTTGACCGAAGCAATCAGGGTGTTCAAGAATGCATCGGCTGATTGGCTTACACGCAATATCAAACAACGCGAAAATGGGCTGCTGTGAAATGAATATGGGCGCGTGGGTGTTTCGCGAGCCGCCATGGTTTTCACAATGTGCTCATTCCTATGCCGTACTGTTTCCTTTATGTCTATGTTGCACGAACATTTTGGGAACAGCATGCTAATGCAGTCAGTGCCCAGGAGTCTTATATATGCGTGTGTTGTGTTCCTTTTGCCTTAGGTACAAGTTCTTGAACACAGAGAAAAAAATTCAACAATTATAAACTACAGAGCATTCTCACGACGTAGAGCCATCCTCACCGTGATTCGTACCATCTCAGCAAGCCATATTTGAGGAAATATTATGACGTCACTGGAATCACAGTAATTTTTAAGTGCAGAGCAATAATTTCGTTGCGACAGCGATTATATGGACACTCCAAACGCGTGGTTGTGGTCACTGGAGACAACGCTGTTATTTTGAGGTTCAGTATGAAGTACACATTGATAACAACACCGCGGGCGTCGTACGTTGTGTGTGTGATCGGAAGTGTGCGAGAACAGCCACGATTGAGATGAAGCGGAGAGGAGATGCACGGGCAGTCTTTCGCCACGTGAAATGCACACATGGGGAAGTTGGGTAGGAAGGGGCTCTGCGCCTTTTTAGAGGCAACTGCGAAATTTGATCGGATCGGAAGCAGTCGCGCGTAAATCAGCCTTACGCCCACCTTGCTACACTAGAAGAGACACGAGCGCGGTTCGAGCTAACTAGTGACTGAGAAAAATTAAACGAAGCATCCTAATTAGGGAGCATGTCAAGTCCACCGGAAGTCACAGAGACCCGTCTAGGATCCTCAGCAACGTATTTAGTATCTCCTGATGATCTGAGTGCCACATTCTGGGCCAGACAAAAGTGTATTGGGTCAAATTCCTTAGTCACCTCTGAAGCGTGTGTTGTAAGGTGTTAAACGAACGAACGTAAAGGGACGTGTTAAAGGTTCAGAAAATAAGAAAGACAACGTGGCGCAATCATACAAACGTGCATACATGCACTGCTACTGTCGTGTGATTCTTTTGTGTGTGTTTGTTTGTCGGTAAAGCACAACAAAATAAAACAATAACTATAATTCATACACCATCGGGCTTTTTCTGTGGATTGGCACATGATCTCAATTTTCCGCAAAGGTTCCCGCGACAGTGAATATTGATTGCGACGCATCAGTTTAATGACGTCCGCTGGCTTAAAGCTCTCCAGGTGGAACAAAGCAGCTTTATGACCAAGCTGCTATCTGCGGGAACGATAAAACTAGGGCAATAATTTTTTAAGTTTAGACACACATATTGCAACCTTGCACTTTCCTCCGCTTAATGATATTCGCACTTTGAAGTCTCAACTCTTCACTGAATAATTTACATGCGAAGAAAATTTCATCCCAGATGTATGTTAAGCAAATGCGCCTTATCAGACAGATGTATTGGCTGTAAATCTGACGACTCAGAGGCTGAGTCACACTTTGGCTAAAGGTGTGTTGTCTGCGTATATGATTTAACCTCAGGTATTAACCAAGCCTCGGAAAACGAGATGTTGTGAGAACCTGGAGGTTTCCGACGTTTTAGTGAGATGTTTCAATGTCTACTTATTTCGCAGCTTTCATAAAAGGTTACTAAGTGCCTTTCTTCACCAAGTTTGCATCCATGATAATCGCATAATATATTGGTCAAAAGCTCTAGCTTTTATACGTGCGGTCTTACTTAGCTGTCATTGCGATACTGCGTTTTTTTGTATATTTTAGGACTTTTGTTGAAGAAGATAAAGAATTACTGAGTGAATGGTTGGGAGGTCAATCATGGGTTTATCCAAATGGCCACCGTACACATGGATGTGGAAAGGATGAATGACAGATAAGATGTATAGGCCAAATGAAGCTAAGAAAGGTAACGAAAAGGCCGTTTCTGTGAATTCGTCAAAAGATCGCTAAAAGCTCACAAATATACAAAAATCTGGTTCTTTTTAAGAACAACAATAGCGTATTTATGCCCTTGAACGTGTCAGAAAGTGGGGGCCAAGATTCCATTTCGTTTCTTTTTTTCTTCAGAATTTTTTTTCAGCCATGTGTGCATGTGTAATAATGGAATTCAGGCTGGTGAAAATGTCTTACTTCGGGCATAATAAACAGACAAAAATAACTTGACGTTTCAGATATGCACAGCTCCAACTTGGTTTTATTTTTTGTTTAGTTGTGCGCATCTCTAGTAAGCAACACGAAACTAAATGCATGCGACGATGTGTAGCTAGTTTTCGTGTAAATTATGCATCTTTTACTTAGGCTTCATAAACCGTAGAGTGTTCACAGAAAAGAAAAACACTACACTCGCAAGAGAATGCATTCAGAATGGCGCTGAGAATGTTGATAGCAAGAGGCCACGGAAAGGCAGTTACATCACAGAAAAAAAATATCATAACTGGGTGGATTACTGCGAAAGAAAACAAGCGTTGGAATTAAGTATAATGCGAAATGGCACGTGAAGTAGAAGAAAATTGACGTAGATGTAGGGGGATGAAAAGGTATTGCGAAAGGTTCTGGTACACCGCAAGACTATAGCCGTCTGAAAAGAAAGTCGCATTCGTTTCCTCGGCTATGTTTGAGGCTTTCGCGCTGTACCCCAATACATGTGGTTAGCATTAACTTCTGTTTTTTTTCTCTCTCTCTCGGCAATCCCCTTAACTCGGTGGTCAGGTTAGGCATGTTTGCATACCAGAATTAAAATGACTTGTTTTTTTTGCTTGCTGCAGTTACCATAAACCCAGCCACTTTCTTACGTATAAGCCATCGTTCTCAATCTACGTCAGGGCTGCACAAGGACAAAAGATCACGACGCCCGCTAGCAAGCAAATAGGATATGAGAGTATTCGTTTGAGATAGACGAGAAGAAGAACACGTGGAGCACATGCCTCAGTGATTGCATAGATAGAAATTTAACGAAACATGAAGTACTTTTATAAATTACTCTGGCAATAGTTGTCTTCCTGATAATCTATACAAGAGCTTGTTCGTAGGGACTAATGCGGCATTCTGCAAGCATTAAAATCGCTCAGGTCCTTCATCAGCTCATCGTTCTAATCTTCATGGAATAAATTGATTGATATGTAGAGTTTAACGTCCGAAAACCATCATGTGATTATGAGAGACGCCGTAGTGGAGGGCTCTGGAAATTTCGACCACCTGTTGTTCTTTAACGTGCGCCCAATTCGGAGCACATGGGCTTACAACATTTCCACCGCCATCCGAAATGCAGCCGCTGCGGCCGGGATTCGATCCCGTGACCGGCGGGTCAGCAGCCGAGTACCTTAGCAACCAGACCACCACAGTGGGGCCTTACTGCAAGTATTAGGGCAAGTTGTGGTGTACTAAACCTGTAAGCGTTCGTGTAAATTTCAGACTACAGATGGTAATTATGTTTATTATTTTCTTCTTCTGGTAGTCTCTTACTTTCGTTATCCCTCTCAGCAACAGCTATAGATGCATAAAATGAAATCGTTGCCGCTGTGGAGCAGTGTTTCCAGTATTAAGCTGCTTACCTGGAAGACGAGGATAACATCTCGGTTCCGGTGGCAAAATTTTGAGGGAGGCGAAAGCATGAAGCCTGAGTAGTCTGCGACGTCACTGCATGTTAAAGCAAACCAGGTGGTCGATATTATACACAGCACTCCACTTCAGTGTCTATCAAACCTTGCGTCGATTTTGGACGTTAAATATCATCAACCGACTGACCAGCAGAAACAGGTCTCTCATGCTGGTGGAATTTTTTTCATTGTTATATACGACGTCGGCTTACAACGCAGCACCAGTACTTTTTATAACATTCTACTTGATGTCTCTAAACAAATACATCAGCATTAAATTCTTGTCTTCTATACTACCTTTCTTCTTTATCTGCTTGTCGATTGTTATTCTTTTCTAAAACTGAACGACTGTTAGTAAACGGCTTACTGCCTCGTGTGGTGGGACTCGCTCGCTGGATTCCGTGCCGACCGATTGTGCCCTCGCGATCTCTGACGTCAGCGTAGCTCTGGCCGACTGAGCTCGCCCTACGTCATCTCCTGACGCCGACCTCCGACGACAGTGTAGCTATGACTGACTGGACTTGCTCTACGCCACCTCCTGACGCCGGCAAGAGCTCTCGCAAGTGGTGCCCCGTCCTCGGACTACTGTGACCGTGTTTCTATCTTTCCTATCTCTCCTATCCTCTCGATATGTCGTCGCTCTCTGGCTTACCACCTCATGCCTCTTTCTCTCTCTCTACACCTGTATTCCTATCCTTTTAATCCCTCCTCACCCCATGCCTTGTGAGCTACTGTTGAGGTGTCGCTCGCTGAAGCATACAGTTACGGGTCTCACTTTTCTCTTCCATTCTCTCTTAGAAGCACTTTGTGTGTGTCGTGTGCTGCGACGATCAACCACAATGACCTTCTTGCACTCTGAGAATATACATCTAGAACTGACATAATTTTGTTTGTTCGTTTTTAATGCGATGCATTTCCTTGCGCACTGCAAGACTTTGGCAGTGCTTGCATACTAAAGCACTGCATGCGCTGAAGCATATTTATATAGCAATGTCAAGAGTTACCAACGTCGTGAGCCCAATTACCTTATATCAGCTTATCGTTTCTAGTGTTATTGATTCTCCTGTTTCTGTTGTCATTGTTGCACAAGCGCAAACAACTGGTTAATAAACGTCTAAAATTTTCAACATACTCTCTGCATGCCATTTGTACCTATATTTAGCGTCATTCGTAACGTAACAATCAATAAAGAAATTACAACATGGTCACCTTCCATCCACACGCTTCATAATGTCGATTCCCAAGGTACGTGGGATCTGCCGAACATTTTTTTTTGGTAATCACGTAGTTTCTCCGTCGGTCTAACAAAGAACAATAGTTAGGCAGGTCAGATGCCAGCAGATCATTCTGTAGGAATTCGAACAGTATTTCTACATGTAACACACACACACGCACGCACGCACGCACACACACACACACACACACACACACACACACACACACACACACACACACACACACACACACACACACATATATATATATATAAAGAGAGACAGAGAGAGGAAAGGCAGGGGAGCTTAACCAAGCTTGGCTCGCTTGGCCACCCTACACTTGGGGTGTGGGAAAGGGAGAATAATAGAAAGGAAAGAGATAGAAAAGAGGCGGAGTAAGTAAGAGAATGATGAATAGTCAGCTCGATACTACACAGCACGGTCTCACACTGTTCTTTCACAAGCGGTCGTGAAGTCTGGTGGTCCTTAAGAAGTACAAGAGGGCTTTCGTGGCTTTGCGCGTATGGGAAGCCGTCGGCCAAGGTCCCAGGATCTTCTCTTATGTAAGTGGCCGTGAATACAGCTGACAGAGCTCGGCTTTCATATTACGTCGTTCAGACTGGTATGCTGGGCAATGGCATAGAATGTGCTCAGGCGTTTCCTCGCAGGCGCAGATGTTGCATGCCGAAAGGCTTGCCATTCCAAGGAGACGAGAGTACGCATTAGTAAATGCCACGCCCAACCTCATACGAGACAGAAAAGTTTCAGCGCATCGTGCGAGCCCGGATGGCAAACGAAGTTGCAAGTTTGGGTTGATAGAATACAGGTGCGTGTTGGAGAAACCTGCCGTATTTCATTCTTGGAGATATATACGGCGAGCAAGTGATTGTAGTCGCCTTGCAGCGTCCGTTCTCAAGAGTGGTATGGGCGTGCGCTGGTCTTGGTCATGAGCCGATCGAGCAGCTTCATCCGCGTGGTCATTGCCGACGATTCCGCAATGACTCGGCAACCACTGAAATACAATATCGTGACCTTCCGCGAGCGCTTCGTGGTAGTCGTGCCTTATCTGATATACTGATTGTTCATGTAACCCGTGCTGTATAACAAACCATAGTGTCTGTAAGGCTGACCTCGAGTCGCAAAAGATGGCCTATTGGTTAGGTTGCTGCCGAAGAATGTACTTTACTGCACCTTGAAGCGCTGTGAGCTCTGCTGCTGTCGACATCGTGGTGTGAGAAAACTTGTATTGAAGTGGTCGAGAGAGAGAACATAAGGAGAAAGGCAGGGGGGTTAACCGAATTCAATTTTAAGCTAGGTCTTCATCTCTGGTGTGGCTGGGTTCAAAGGAGGTGTCTGGCCTATAATGCTTTGGAACTCAAGTCTACTAGGCTGGGCTTACTGGACAGCGTAAATGAAAGACGCGCACAATAGGCAGCTAGTGCGCGTCTTTCGTTTACGCTACACAAAGAAGCAAAGAAGGAGACGCTTAAAGAAGCTCTCCTTTTATAGTGTGCGCTTCCTGAAGCACTGCATTTCTTTTTCAGTCCTGGCCCGGCGCGTTTGTTATTGATGTCAACAATGTCTGCATCACATCTAGGTCTTCTGCAAACGCCATCCCCAGAGATAGCTTTCACAATCCAGGCTTGTGAATTTGATTCCGGTCTATGTTCTGGTCAGAAAGATTACGATTGTGCAATGCGTCTGGCTTACTGACATAGCTATATCTTACGCAAACATTCCAATCTTTATAAAAAAAGGTAAAAAACTTTCGGGTCATGCAATAATCTGGGCGCAAATAAACGAGCTCAGGTTTGGCAAGTGACTTCAAAGCAAGCAAGTATAAAGAGCAGAATGTAAAGAACGTGCGATCCGTTCTCAGTGGGTGAAGTTACACACGCAAAGGTATGCTATATTTTGGAGTACTATAAAAACATCGCTGCTTTGTTTCACCTTTTTTTAGCACGTACAACCCGTGAAACAATATAGATTGTTTGAGTTGGGATTTGTTAGCGCTCACTTTTTGTTTTGCCATTTCTGAATAGTAGTAAGCCTGGTGACGAAATTTTTGTTTTGCCTCAGGGGAAACCAGTAAAAGGTCAAATCATTCCTATTGCGTGCGTACCGGTCAGCGCCTCTACTCATTCAACATTTCAGCAGTGCAGGACCGTCAGCTTGATTGTTGCGCTATTTTTTCCCAACTCAACACCCGCCTTCCACGGGCATGTGCGTGGGCATTTGTCCTCTTTAGGGCAGGTTCTTTCGTTCCACCTGCAGCATGGAAATTTCCACTCTCGAAGGCCAGAGGGGTACACATGCATCACTGTTGCGCTGCTCGTATCACTTCTATAAAATATAGCAGATAAATATGAGGACAGGTTGTCACCAGGGGCGCTAGCACCAAACGGCCGGCAAGTTGGCTGTGGATGGATACGCCATGAGCGCGGTAAAATTGAATGCGATACATTACAGCCAGGTGATGATATAACTTTTACTTCTGCGTGTGTGTGTGTACATAGTTCATGCAATAAAGCTGATAGATGGATGAATCGTGCCACTCACTCGCGTTGCGGAATGAGCACCGCTCCTCGGCAAGAGCAAAAGTGGTGGCCTGATCTGATCTTTGCCGCAGGTGCCCGTCAATCACACTGATTCGGACGTCAACTCGGATACAAACTCGTTGAATCTCTGAACTGGCCCAGTTTAAACCGCGGTTGTCATGGTGCTTGTATTACTGTCAAGCGTTCGATAATGTGGACGCTAAGCAGTGGCTTCTCTGCACATAAAATAATTTGGTCTTCTTGCACTATAGCTGGGGAAGGATGGAGCCATAGAGGAGCTTGTGATAACGTAGCTTATCTAGCTTTTCAATTCAGTCGTCTGCTCATCTGCCCAGTCTGCTTCGATGTGAAGGCCAGAGCAGCTCTGTTTTAATATTGAATAGAGTGATTCACACATTGAACAAACCTATTTAACATACCTATTGACCTATTGAACATACCATTGAATAGTTGTCTTAATCAATAAAGTTTTCATTAAAATGACAAATAATTATCTCGGGCACAATAAGAAAGGCCAACGTTAGTATAAAGCTAATAAACCTAATTCTTATTAGCATCATTCTAATGGTGTTCATATAAATAAGGTCTAATTAACATGGTTTTACTTGGCATGCTCATAAATTACGTCGCGTTAATTCACATGGTTTGTTTAGGGCGCCCACTAGCATGCCTTTATTAGCATGATTCAGCTTGACAGGGGTTTATTAACCACGGTATCAATGATATATTGCGTAATTACCTATGTCTTACCAAGGCTTGACCTAATTACCTTGGCGATAGCATATCCTGGCCTACTTTGCCAAGTATAGAACTCAGTCAAATGGCTAATTAGCCAGACGCACGTTCTCGGGTGCTATAGCGGATGATGACGAAGACGAAGAAGGCGCGCAACTGCCGAGCAGCGCACAAGAATGTACAGGCTGAGCATAATGCTTAACACGTGACCTCAGGTTTAGCTCTGTTCGCGATGTTGTAAGGCTCTAGGATGGAACGAGTCTCAGAGGCTACTGTGTTGTTCATTCTAAAACAGACTTAGTGCGGGCAGTACACGCTTGAAACTGAGTTTAAACAGCTTGTTCGTTTAAAAATTGCCCTCAGGAAAAGCTTCGCACACCTTTATTGCATGAGTGCACTTTTGCACTCAGTGGAAGGACAAACAAATAAAACAAGATGCCTCTGGTGGACTGCCCAACTTTGTCGACCATTGACGAGGCGATGCCGGCTCCATCGTATTCAATGAAAAAACGCAGTGCAGGGACTGGTGAATTTTACGTTTTCGCACTGTTGGCTGGTTCAAACGGGAATGTCGCCAAGCTCGGGCGATCCAGCATAGCACCCATGAATGAGCTTATTTATTTATTTATTTATTTATTTATTTATTATTCCGCATGCAATATCTGAAATCTTACATGTGTTTTTCACTTCCCCTTTTTTTTGCTTTTAGTTTCGATGCTTTCTGCAGTTGTTTCCTTTTCGACTGAAACCAATAGAAATCGGATGGGAGGAGTCCACTCTGCTATTTCCAGTAGCAAGGGACAGTGGCCGTTCCTCAATATCGCCCCGGCTTGTTTGTCTTTTTCTTTTTCTTTACGCGTTTATCTCCCAGCATTTCTCTTTATACAAACTCACGCTTTCGAAGCGAGTGCGTAGAATAACATAAATTTGTGGGTGCGTAAACAGGCAAGCGAAAGTGCTTTCGGAATTCGGAACATTTACTCAACCAAGTTGACTTCGCTTTCGTTTTATTCGATGGCGCCGTGAATCAGAAAGGTAAGCTATTCGAAAAGGTCGCCATTTGCATGAGGATTTCATCGCGGGGAGTTTTTCAGCTTACAGGATCTGTGATTTTGTAGGACAATGCTCGTGTGCAAGCAATCCAGACGGTTTTTTTTTTTTTTTGGGGGGGGGGAGGTGGAGGAGTTAAAGGGGGCGCAGCAGCAATGATTGCGAAAGCATTTTGCTGAAACCACGTCCGTGAAATAAATGAACCACAACCAAATCGCCTAACGTACCCGAGAAAACTTCAGTTTTTTTATTTTACTTTTATTGTCCTGTCCCCAATCAATAGAAAGACGTTGCTTTCATCGTTTGTGAACTGCAAAGATTGTCCCGCCGCTTGAAGCCAGCCGGTGGCTTTCATTCCCAGGTAGCGCGCTGAAGTCTTTACTGCAGTTTTTCGGCG